>CM033475.1:10763792-10817077 GCA_019447015.1 Hymenochirus boettgeri
GGGGTTAATGAGGCATTATGTGAAAATAAAGAAACCACGCCTAAATAGAGGTGGGGGGGTTCGACACCAACTGTCTGCCATGTACATGCTGTTTTAACACCTTACTCTGGGCGTTCCTATAACACCTCTTAGCCACTATCTAATCACACCCTTAACACCTGGCTGTGATATGCTAATTGGGATCTTCCAGGGTACATAATTGCCACAGATTCTGTACAATCTTCTGAATTGAGAAATCCAGTCAGATGACTAGCGAAACGTCTTCAAGAACTACATTTCAAGTCCAGTGATCTAATGAATACACAGATAAATAAATAAACAAAACAGAAAAATGTGATAGTGTATATAACAAATATAAGATGGATAATGTGTCTTATCAAGATGTTAGGCTGCACTTTATGTATATTTAACATGTATTTCTAAAGCACTAACACTTCCATTACAATCCAAAAAGTGTGTGTATATATGTCCCCTCTAATACCCAATAGGTTCCCTTCTGCCTCTGTATTTGTGTAAAATATCATTTAGGGGATGTACACTAATAGAACAAAGATTTCATAGGATTTCTTTTATTTTTAAACACCTTGCCTTTATTTTTTTTTATACAATCAAATCCCTACATTTTATAGTGTGATTTTATATCATCTGTATCCACATATACTAAATAGCTATACCTTTAAACAGGTATTTTTTGAATGCTTTATGGAGGAATTATGGTATCATGGCACACAGTGGGTTACAAAGTAGACAGTGCACTAACAGGTTCCCCACATAACAGTGCAGGGGTGTCCCTGTCTATGGTGCACCACTTTAATATTGACCAGGCCTGTATATTGCGTGTCCTTTTCTGTCCTCCCAACGGTGGTTACAGGATCTTATACACAAGATCTTATGTTGCAGTCATATCATATCTCTCCAAAGCACACACCACAATCTACTTTCACTTTCTGTCCCCTAGCCATATGAGCAGTGGTGTCTGGTCTTTTATTACTCACTGATGCCACCTGCAGGCTGGAATGTTATATAAGGAGCCTTGGTGTATATGTCCATTACAATACACATCACATCCTGTGTAGCAGACAGAAACCTTTTCTGGATTACACTTCCTTTCACGGAGCAGACACAGGGGAGTGGTTTAAGCTGCCATTTAACCATCCATTTTTAAATAGGGATCTCAGCTCTGTAAGTAAGTTTATACATTTGTATATTTGTGTTGTACCTAATATAAGTCAGTGCTGTACTTAATATACATTTACTGATGGTCATTTAAATGGTAACAGTGAGATAGTACACCTACATATACACCTTTCCTATAGTAATATCATATACCCACCACCACATTGGTAGCTCCTAAAAACTCAATGCAATCTCCTATGAATATATAAATATATTTATATAATATAAGGGCTATATACATACACACACACTACTAGCAATAGTGTGCCAGTTGGTGCACAGTGGAATTTGTGTGTTTATGTTTTTAAACTGTTACTGGTTAATTTCCATGTTTCAATGGCAGCTCTCAGGAAAGCTATAACTTTTTAATTTAGCTTGTGAATGCTGTAAAACCTGTTATAAGCTTTTCTAAGAGCTGGCATGGAAACATGGAAATTCCCCAGAAGTCTTTGTTATTTATTTGCATACACTGAAAGCCTTATTCTCTGCCTATCTTACTTAAAGGGTTGTCCACCCAAAATAAACTTTTTATATGTTCTTTATATATAGCACCAACCTCAAACGCCATGTTCATTTTCTCTAAAAATCATTTGCCTTACCCCATATTTAATGAGATATATATCAGGCTGCACTTCCTCTTCACTTCCTCTATAGATGACCCCGAGCTGCAGCTAAGAAAAAAAAAAAAAATTCTTGCCTGTGTGGTGTCTCTCTTTCTCTCTCTCTGGGCTGGCTGGCTGCAGCTGTTGATCCTGGATTTCTTCATTACACATAACTTTACAGCTGTGATTGGTTGAGAGGGAAAAGAGGGCGGGATCCAGGGTGCAGACCATTACTGATGCAACTCCTCTGTTCTCACTGCTGGATGTTAACAGACATGCTCAAGGACATGAAAAGAACAGAGGCAGTAATGTAACCTGTCTCGTTCATCGCTGTATTGGTCCATGCTGCAGGATTAAGCCACTACAAAGGTCTGTAACTTTTGAACCACTGGACCGATTTACATGCTGTAAGTTTTGTTTTGGACACTTATTTGGACCAAATAATATAAAGTTAGTTTTGGGGGGTGGACATGCCCTTTAATTTTAGCGACGTCTGTCATAGGCGCTTCACACTGCATAACCAGAGGCCTGCAGACAGTACACTAATGATGGCTCAATAAACCTGGACTGTAGTTGGTCCTCTGCTTTTGGAATGCTGTAAAAGCCTTGTAAAGGAATAGCTTTCTGAGATTGGACAGGGACATGCAAAATATATCATTTATATCCTGTGGCAAATGCATGTGTCCAGATGTAATACAGCCTAATGGTATAGAGCAAGAGTGTTGAACTTGTGACCTTTCCATGTTTAAAACTACAAATCCCAGCATTCTGTTAGCTGTAAGCTTCTTCTTCATGTCAACAGGCTAATGAATGTATACGATTCAACCCAGCATATGTGCTTACTTTTCACATGTTTAAAACTAACCCACCCAGGATTCCCAGGCTGCACAAATGCTGGAAGATTTAGCTTCATTTACTGGAAATGATTTTTCATGCATCCTGGAATAAAAGGCCATTTTCCAACTTACAGACATTAAAAGCCCTATTCGTGCTTTACATTACTATCCAGGAATTGAAGTGATCCATCTGCCCTTCCCTAACATCCATAGCTATTACACTATTGGATTAGGGAAGGATTATAGGGTCACTTAACACTAACTGCCACAGATCATACAGTTTCAAGCACCTCCTGAACGTAGATATCCAATATGATAGGGTGCTCGTGAGTAAGGGCACCGGCCAGAATGCCACTAATAATTATAAAGTTCAAAAAGAGTCACAGCACTCCATTATCCAGAACATAGTGTGTCTTTATTCCAAACACATCATATAATGCATCACAGTATGCAACGTTTCGAGATCTAGTCCTCTTAAGCAGATGCAAACAAATGGAATGGTATGACAAACAAGGTTCCACCTTAAATCAGGTAAGACAGGAAGTGACATACATAGCACATATTGTATCCATACATGTTACTATTGTCAAAACATCCTATAATTAAATGATATAACAAAATGACACACCTGTAATGAACATTTATCTCCTATATCGATAGGCTAAATAGAGACTTTTTGTCAAAGGGAAACAGACCCGGAATAAAAATAAGTGTAAATCGTGATTTACACTTATTTTCACTACACCCTATGGGTCTTAATCCGATTAAGACGGGCAAATTAAGAAGAATTTTCAAAAAACATCGTATCCCTGTCTGCTTTAAACTGAACAACACACGGAGGCAGCAATTGGTACATCCGAAAGACCCAATACCGAAACACAAGAAAAGCGACATCATATACGCAGTGCAGTGAAGAATGCTCTGATTTGTATGTGGGGGAGACCAAACAGCAACTGCATCAACGTATGGTCCAGCACAGAAGAGCCAATTCCTCGGGTCAGGACTCAGCCGTGTACCTGCATCTTAAGGATAAAGGACATACCTTTGAAGATTGTAATGTTGACATATTGGCGAAGGAACGTGACTGGTTCAAGAGAGGTGTTAAGGAGGCCATTTATGTGAAAATAAAGAAACCAAGCCTAAATAGAGGTGGGGGGGTTCGACACCAACTGTCTGCCATGTACAATGCTGTTTTAACACCTTACTCTGGGCGTTCCTATAACACCTCTTAGCCACTATCCAATCACACCCTTAACACCTGGCTGTGATATGCTAATTGGGATTTTCCAGGGTACATAATTGCCACAGATTCTTGTACAAGTCATTCTGAATTGAGAAAGCCAGTCGGATGACTAGCGAAACGTCTTCAAGAACTACATTTCAAGTCCAGTTGATTTAATTGAATACAACAGATAAACTTTTTATAGTGTTACACATCTATTCTTAAAGGTAATGAATTTACTGGTATAGGTGATGATTTTAATGGTATAAAGAGGTGTGATAACAAATAAAATACATAACAAACGTAAGTGCGTAACAACTGTAGTTCTGGTACTTTCCACTTGCCATTTGAAGTCCGGAAGGAATCCCCCTCCCTTATTTTAGCTGGTGTTTTTTGCCTTCCTCTGGATTAACTGTTAGGTAGGGTTAAAAAGGAGGGAGAAAAGGTTGGAATTGATAGACGTATATCTATATTCAACCTCGATTACTATGTTATTTTAAATCTGAGCTGAAAATCCTGAGAAATCATCATTTGAAATCACAGCATTTACAGGGAGAGACCTGTCACTCCAGCAGAAATAATATGTTCCATCCCTGACCTCTTACTAGGATCTTTAGCTGCCTGCCAGCACACTCTCTGCAACAATTACGGTAAGAGAATCAGCAGAAAAAAGAAAGAAGAGGGAGATGTGCCTCCGCGGTGAGGCTGCTGAGAACTTATAAGTGTCCCAGGTATTGCAGGAAGGCAGTGAGTAAAATTTCATACACACGTGCGATTGGGGTAGCCATTATGGCCGATAATCGTGGCATGTATGGGCACTTTGTCAGCTGAAGAGGTTGTTTGGTTGAAGATCCAGTCAAGCAACGATCCCTGACCGAACTGCCATTTCAGCTGACAAAGTGCCCATACACGTCAAGATTAATTTTCGTGTATATGAAGCTTTAGGGAGGTGGGGGCAATTAGGAGCACTCACTTAACGCTAAATGACAAAGCAAGCGCAGATAAATGTGAATACCACCATTTTACTACCCTCTAATTGTAGTTTCAGAAAATGTAAAGTTGTTAGAGGGAGTATAGTGACCCTTTACGGCAACGGATAAGGATGCAGGTTTGCTACTTTCTCTACATTGAAAGTTGAGATTTGAGCTTTTTTTCTCATTTGAAAGTAACCCTCAAATCCTAAAAAGGGCTTTTGTCTGATCCTCTGATTTACCATTTTACACAACACATGAGGGCATGCGTACCCACCAAACTAAAATGTATTAAAAAGCAAATCACACACACTTCCATTTAGGAGGGGGTTTTATCACTTACCTGTTATGCAGCCCGATGCTCCATCTGTCTGCCTTGTGAAAGTTTGCCGATTCCTCTTAAAGCTGTTCGAGCTTGCATGGAGGAGGCAGCTCAGGGAACATCAGTCAGTCATTGGTTGTGGCATAATTTTTTCATGGTCAAGACTGATTACTGCTAAATGGAAGGGTGAGACTAGGAGCAGGAACATTGGGTTCCTTTAATCCCACACTCAAAGGATCACTAATCCCAAAAAACATCTTGGTTTAAACAATTACATAATTCTCAGAAAGACACAAGCTCTTGTACCTCCCATATTGACCCCTAAACTGAGATCGCAAGTGATCCTGTCTCCCTGAGAATTATAGAACACACAAGTGTGAAATGGGTTTCATTACCCTTTAAATGCTGTGTGTGTGTTTCTTTTTCTATATTGCGTTGGTTCGCAACAAGAATGCTTTTTGATAATGTGAGATTAGTGTATTTGTCCAACCCTGCCCTTATCAAAATTGAATTGAGCTTTCCCATTGGTGATTCTATAGTGGATAATGCACCACCAACTGTAAATTATAAGGATATTAGAAGTCACAGAGGAGTTCCGTGACCATAAAAAAGCACGAGTCCGCAGGCCGAGTACCTTTTATACAGGGCACGGAACTCCAAGGAGACTTCTAATAGCCCTTTAACTTACAGTTCGGGGTGCATTATTTATTATAACCTACCCCTTTGTGGCTTCACATGACCCTGATAAAGCATGTGATGCAAATGACACAGGGCGAAACGTGTCGGTAGGAGCTGTTGGTAGGTGTTCCTGATGCATGGCTGAGGCCCTACGCCTGGTGGAGATCCGTAAGCAGGACAAGGGGGACACACAGCATTGTGCTGGATTGGAATACAAGCAACAGGCACTTTAGAAGCTTCTCGTAAGGTTGGAGGGGGCACTGGACGAGTGTGGTCTGTCTAGGACGTAGGGTAAGATCTACACTATGTCCTAGTCCTGGCTTCTCACTGTAAGTCCCGTATTCAATAGATTGTGACTAACTTAGTTACCGGGTTGATTGTTACTCTGCAGCGTTCTGGAGTTTTATGCTTTAACCTACCTCAGCTCTCTGTTCCATAACCGAGAGATGCCCGGTTGTGATGCAACTATGTTATATTATTGGTATTACTGTTTTGTACCTTTTATGGGGTGGGGGTTTTGAGAAGCACTTTAAGTATATAGTATTTTGGTATGCTATGTTTGCATGAAGTCACCAATAAATGCTTTAGCACTTAATTTAGCAATAAGTAGTAGTGCCTTTTCTGGGGGACTTTTAAGAGGGGATCCTTTGTTCTCCTCGGAGGATGTTCTGATTTGCTAGTATACTTTCCCCCCCCCCCCCCCCGTGTGCACCACTTTAAGTAGTATTATACATGGCTTATAGTAGTACTAAGCTGTGCACCTGTCCACCAGTAATTTTTGCTTTCCAGGAGTAGGTTATATGTTCAATTGGTGTGATAAGTAATTTACCAATTTGAAAGATATATATATATATATACACACTCCTTTCATAAGGTTCTGTAAAACGTAACAATTCTATTTTGTTCCTACGTTTTGTTTATCTGATGGGCTGACAGAAAAAAAGGGAGGAAAATACACGCAAAACACAATCTCAATGCTTCTTGGCTGTTTGCAAATGTTTTGGGCAAGTTAAAAGACCCTACCTAAAAATCTACATTAGCTCTAGGCCCTGTCCAGAAAAATAATTCTGCCTCCCATAACTAAACTTGCTGCTTTGACTTTTATGAATTACTGAGCTATAGAAACTTTGTGCTAATGTGAATGTAAAGTTGTGTCAATGTAAAGCTTGGAAATAGGCGGAGCTGAGGTTCATCTTTACTGAAAGGGAATGTAGAGTTTATAAAGAGCGCTGTGTGTGCCGATTTATTTTAGTACAATGTGCAATAGTTTATCGCTCTTAGTCATTTCTTTTTAGGCAGTTTTAATACTACTATAATTCTATTGTAGCTTCTCCCTCCTTTATTCTTTGCTGCTAGATACCATGTTGCTGTTGGTTGCATGCCTATTTCATAGTTCAATCCCTGTTATGCATTGGTGCAAATTGCTTTCAATAGCAGTCTATGGAATTCACTGCAGTTATGTGGTAAATTGTTCTAATGGCTAAAACAGTGTGTGGGGCAGGTTTTTGTCTGACCGAAATGTCCCACTAACTTATGCCACTTGAATTTCTCTGTTATTCCTAACTTAAAATATGACTGTTGGAATTTAAATTAAACTTTCACCATAGAACCCCCCCCCCCCTCCCCTCCTTTCACTTCGTTACACTATCGTCTTCCTTTAGCAAAGGGGGATTCAATGTAAGTGATTTAAGAATATGTCTATCAATTCCTGGATTAATCAAACTGACCATGTCTTAACTCACTGAGCTAGATGTAGTAACAGGACTCGCTGTGCTATAGGTTTTTAGTAGGAAGTCTTAGGGATTATATAGAAAGGTAACACATGCATAATCACCAGTTTCTGGTCTGAAAGTCAGGGGAAAATGTGTGTAAGACTGGGTACATAAGGGCAGATTTTTTGGCCCGATCGAGCGATACTTTTCATGCGTTGGCCGGGCGGAAAAATCCTGTGCTGGTTTTGACCGATGTCGATTGCCTGTTCGTTTGGATCAGAGGAATAGACACGTCGGTAAAACACCTTAGTGTGAACTTCTCATTTAGATAATGGTTGTCAAGCATTCATGTGTCACTAACAATTGGCCCTTTCATAGCAATGCCATGGTTTTATTTAGATTGTGAACATATCTCTTTAAAGGGTGAACAAAAGACAAATATACATATATTATTGTTTACCTTTGCAGATGACAGCTTGGTCTAATGCTCTTGGACAACAAAATTAATTTAGCAACTGAGAAGAGAAGAAACGGTAAGTAGGACTTTGTGTTTTTTCTCCGCGAGCGGTGTCGGGCGTGTGCAAAGCGCGAGTCAAACTGTTACGATTTCTGGGGCCAAGTGTGTGATGCTGCTTTGGGGGCGGTCCTTACAAAGGTATTAGACCACCACATTTTGATTTAAAGCCACAGCTAGCCACTAAGTCTGGGTACACACCAGAAGATGTTTTCGGCTGACCGACCGATTCACGGCACTTTCGGTCGGTCGGTCGGACGGAAATATCTCCTGGTATGGGGTGGCTGGCCACGATCGTTCGCCAGATCGAACAAACGATTAGACGTGTCGGTAATTTACGATTGATTGTTTGGTTCTCTATGGGACCGCATGATTGATTGTTCGCAAATTTGCCAGCGACCAACGGACATTTGTCTCAGCCAGGTCGCTCGCTTGTAGCGAGTGCTCGGTCGGGACAAATATTCCCTCCATATGTACCCAGCCTAACATCAAGTTGTTTATATGGTGTACATACCCTTTAAAGAAAAAATACTTAAGGTTTAAGGCTTCTTCACAGGTATAACAGACCGAATTGCTTTTGCTGAATTATGTATGTTACAGGGAAATAACTGTGCCAAATAATAACACACGTATGTTATTACTTGTGTTGCTTTATTATTGTTTGTAGAGTGTCAGGTGATCTTAGGGCATGCCCTCAGTCCCAGTTTTGACTGACAGAATAGCTTTGGGATAGGGAAAGAAAGTTAATGGAAGTAAGACACAAGGCACATTCACAGAATAAGGGAAAATACCTGAATAGGGATATTACTTACAGGATATTTAAATGAGACAGATGAACAATTGACCCACTCTGGGGTTTTTAAAGGACAGCAGTGGCCTCTTAAAGCAAGTGGACACCATTACATGAGCACCAAGGAGTTCCCGTCCGAATACAATTAGAAAACATAAATGTAATTTAACTTGTATCGTTTTGTATATAATATGCAGCATTTGCCCTGTGGTTCTTGTATATAAAAATAGTTATAATTTGTGGAATCGTTCTCAATAATTTAATTTTGTTAACAGATAAAATAAACAATGGCCATAGGAGGATACTTGTGAGTGTGTAGTTGATGTGCGTGTAAGTGTGTAAAATACCCTAAAATAATTCATTGCCGCCAGGGAGTAAATGTAACTCTGGGAGATTTGTCTAGCCCTTATTTAAAATAACGGATTAATCATGAAATGTCTATTTTAATTATTGTAATTGTATATACCACCTCAACATTTATTTTTGATCATAAGCGGAAAGGACTATGACGCTTTAATCAAATGTTAGGGTGGGCTAAATTATTCAAATACCATTATATGAACAGGGGATAGGGATTCCCTTAAACACATCTCTGTGCACACATAGCTCATATACAAATTTAAGGCAGCCAGAACAGCAGAATGAATGCAGCTTTGGTTAAGGGTTGGCAAGTTACGATCCTTATTTCCTGGGGTATGGACCCTGCTTTGTAACATTTGAAAATATCAGTCTTATACATTGGTTATCTTAGTTTACCACATTTTATGGTCAATGGTAAGCAATACTATGCTACCAGAAAGATTAGCAATCTATAGAAGCCAAGTTGGAAATGCACATTTTGATATTAGCGATTGACAGTCCAGAACCAATGAGATCTCTTTTCGTTATCTGAGATGCCTAAATTCCATTGGATTTGTTTTTTAATCTGCTGCAGATTTCAACCTACACAGTCCCGACCTGATCCTGCTTGTGCATTAGGTGGCCAAACATGTAAACCAGTGTTTCTCAACCTTTTTATCTGTGGGGACCCCTTAAAACAATTTTTGTGTCTTGGGGACCCCCTACATAAAATTATGATTATATATTTTTCTTTGTCATCAAATGATTAAAAGCAATTTATACAAATACAATTGATAGATCTATAAATACATCTCTATTGAAAAAAATGCACTCAAATTCACATCAGGATGGGAACCCTTACATTAAAACATTAGTTATTTTTATTTATATCTCAGACATCAATACCAAACACATAATTCATACAGAACATAAAACACAGAATGATAAATATATAGAAAAATATATCTGTTTTCGTCAAAATGCTGGATCCGTTAATTTATGGCAATCTCCTGAGGACCCCCATGCAACCTCTCAGGGACCCCTGGTTGAGAAACACTGATGTAAACAATCGATATTGACTTCCTGTATGGCGGGTGCTATGATACAATAAAAAATGGAAAAACGGCTATAACCAAATAGAGTTAAGAAAAAAGATTCTAGCCTATACATGAGGAATAACCCCCATGGCACACAGCCACATATCCCCAAGGATAAGACTATATACCAGAAAAAATAGTGATCTGGTGATGTGCAAATCACAAATGTATTAATGATGAAAAACAAGGGGCACTCTCTACAATCTGAAAGATAGAGCAATGCAAACCTATTTATAGTCTACGGAGATCCCAACCACCACAAAAGTCGCTCAGAAAGAAACAGTTTGTTAGATGTTTTTGTGTATTGATGTGGATATTGTTATATATCATTAATACATTTGTGGCTTGCACATCACCAGATCACTATTTTTTTTGGTATATATTCTTATCCTTGGGATATGTTCCATGGGGAGTTATTCATCATGTTTAGGCTAGAATCTTTTTTTTCTTAACCATCTGGTTATAGCTGTTTCAAGTGATAATGACCAATAGAAAAGTTTGTTTAAAACCGTCCAATCCTGAGGCTGACGGCTATAATTCTTTTGCTGTTGGATCAGACAAAATTCACCACAAATGACTTATCACTGGCAAATCCCTTCAGATCCCATAGGATTAGTTTTTTATTGGCCAGCTTCAGTGTCTGTTCTGAGTCAGGTGAGAGGACAGCGAAGGCACATTACAGGGATTGTGTGGGAAATAAAATTATTAAATTTCCTTTGTTCCGTATTAAATAGACAAACATTGTATTTATTCTAAGTGGTATTTTGTGCTTTTTTTGGTAACTATAAAGTGAAGCAATTCATTGCATGACCTTGGCCCTAAGTAAACATTAATGTTAATGACGTTGCAGGAAGGGTGGATTAAAGTTTGCAGATGCCGTACATTGACGATTTGATGGTTTCCCTCCTCGCATGTAAAGGTTTGCAGTTTGATTCCTTCTCCATGAACTGACCACCAGCAGCCAGTCCTGTGCCTGCAGTGCTGACCACAACAGTGAGTAAAACTACCAAGAGAAGCAAAGCTGGGTGAGTGGCTGCTCCTCTGCACACCTCGATCTACTTGACAACCCGTGCGAGTTAGCTGCACATTCATCCTGCCTTATCCCTCGTCCTGTTTTTATTTCACCTGTGTGAAGTTATTTCAGTTCCATGACCATCTGATTTCTCTCCCTACAGTCGAGCACCATGGAGGAGTCTCACTTTAACTCCTCGTATTTCTGGCCTGCAGTCCCCACGGTTTCCGGACAGGTACGTTTCTCTGCAATCCTTCTTAAACACAAATTTGACAAAGAGCATTAAATCCCTCTACTTAAAGGAATAGTTTACTTCAAAAGTGAACTGTTCCTTTAATGTATTGATTGAAGCCCGGGAGGTTAAGGAGCTATGCCTTACCTCCTGTTCTTCAAGCAATTGAGCAGGAGCCGGGCATGAAGGTAAGTATTTTTACCTTTAGCGCGATCCACCACTGAAGAGATAAAGGTCTCCGACCTCTTCCTGGTATTAATCCTCTATATCGCGCATGCACGCTATAAAGGCTTAGAACCAGGAAGCGGTCGGAGATTGTCATCTCTGCATTGCGCAAAAGGTAAATATACCTACCTTCTTCCGTGCCTCCTGCTCGATTGATTGAAGAATGGGAGGTAAGGCATAGCTCTTAACATCTGGGCTTCAATCAATGCATTAAAGGAAAAGTTCAATCTTCGAGTGAACTATTCCTTTAACATGGATAGACCTTTTAGTGCCCCCCACTCCCAGGCTGCTTATCCTCTACTGTTATTTTTCCAGTACTGTATAAGGGTTGGACAAATTCTTCAAAGCCAGCGATTTACAGCTCATAATATTTTCTTTCTGGCTCCTTTTTACACAGACTTTAACTCCAATTAAATTGTTTAGTTTTTTTTTTTTTTTTTTAAAGATTTCATAAATTATCCCTATGCATGTATTCATCTGTATATTCATCTCTTTCTGTATATTAGGTATATCTTAGAGGTTCTATACTTGCAGAAACACTTGCTCCTCCCCTATCTGTCCCGTGCCCCCCCAGTAACATATGCTTGTTATAGAAGAGATATCAGTAGTGTCAGGGACACTGACTATGGGTGGAGCCGTAGAGCAGTCAGTTACTGTATGAGCATGGTGTATCTTTAAGTCACAGAGGAAAAATAATAAAGTATGCCAGAGAAAGTAAACATTTGTCCTTCAAGCAAGTTCAGATTCAATGTCTGGCTAATGAGAAGGTGCTGCAGGTAGAAGTTACTAGCGACTGCACAAATAATGGAGTTTCGACATTTTGTTCTTGTATGGGTGGTCGGTTGGGCGTCAGTGATCAGACTCAGTGGATTATATTTACTATCTAATATCTGTACCCAGCTTTAGGTCTTAGTTATATATGATCAGAGGTTCCACGGCGCACCAGTATTAAACAATAGTTTGATTTATTTGATTAACATTTCGGTGTCCATGTGACGCCTTTCTCAAGATACAATAAACTTGAGAAAGGTGTCACACTGCGCACCCAGTGTGAAGATATTTCGTATGGTGGACAGACCTAACCATGTATTCTTTAGGTATTTGTTATATCAGGACATTGCTGACTTCTTTAAAGGTTTTATCACTCAGGTAGCTGCAAGTACATTACACCATGTATCCATTTGTTATGACCAACCAATGATTTTATTTTTGTATTGCTCACAGCAGCTTGACAACTCCATGTTTCTAAATAAAATGAAGGAGCAACTGATCCAGGAGAAAGGATGCAATCTGAGTTCACACTACCCGACTTTACTAACCGTCCCCACCTCCGTGTCTCTGCCTGCGGGGATTAGCATGGACGGAGAAAACAAATTGGAGATCCATGGGCTCCAGCAGAGTCAGGGGACCGTCACACAGAATATCACTGTGCTACCTGTCCCCACTACGGGGCTTATGACAGCCAGTAAGTAAATAGCACATTTTATGGACCACCCAGCATCAGATCGTTGATCAGGTCACTCTAGATTTCCGCAGTCGGAAAGGTTTTATGGGCTTAGTTTGTGTTGCTCAATGAACACCACTTGTTTTTCTTGCAGCTGGCCTTGTGATTACATCACCTTCTGGATCCCTTGTCACCACCCCATCATCGTCTGGTCAAACCTTCCCAATAACTGCCCCTTCCACCATGATAGTTTCCGCGCTGCCTGGTTCTCAGACACTTCAGGTAGTGTCAGAACTCGCTAAGGCCAAAATTTCGGAAATGGGTGGTGCTGGAACCTTAAAAACCGGCCGTGGAAGGAAGAAGAAACGAATTCCGGAGCCTACACTGCCAGATCTTAATGATCCCTATGACCTTTCTAATGAAGATGACGATGATCATCAAAAGGATGGGAAGACGTATCGGTGAGAACTTTACCAGTACAACATTATGTATATATGAAAAGCTATGTGAATGGCTATGTGAATGTTGTGACCGTCCCATTGTACATCCTTTATTGGAGACGTCGTACTTAAGGAGAGATGCTCTTCCTAGTGCAGATTGGGCTGTTATTTGTTTTATTCCTTTGGCTATAACAGGAAATTATAAGAAACTTGCCGAGTAGGTTGGACTAGATGGACGTATGTCTATATTCAACCTCAAATACTAGTTTCTTCACTTAAAATACCTTGGCAGGGAGGTTATTTACATGTCCACCTATAGTGATTCCAATCGCATTCTTTGTCCTTCTGCAATTATAGGTGGTATCCCACAGCCCTGCCCCCGGGCGCTTTTCTTTGTCCCAATTAGCATTGAATCTTACTGACCTTTTATAGCTCCCCACCTCTCTGAGCCTGGAAATCAGTAATACAATTTGTAAATAAAGAAGCAGTTTACAATGGTTCAATTGAAATGAATATCCCTTTAAACACCACCCTATCAGTCTTCCTCTCCCTGGAAGAGGTGGCCTGTTTCTCAATGACGATTAAAGGGGATGTTAAAATGATTCCATTGTTTTACCTTGTGATTACTTATATTTCAGGTGTCGCATGTGTTCCATCACCTTCTTTTCCAAGTCGGAGATGCAGATTCACTCAAAGTCTCACACGGAGGCGAAGCCCCACAAGTGCCCTCACTGCTCTAAAACATTCGCTAATAGCTCCTACCTAGCCCAACATGTGCGTATTCACTCGGGAGCTAAGCCCTACACCTGTACCTACTGTCAGAAATCCTTCCGCCAGCTCTCTCACCTTCAGCAGCATACACGGTAAGAAGTTGGATCATTTGAAATGGATAAAAGTGGGAGATTTGGGTTGTTCTGTCTGTTTGCCAGGCAGGCCATAAAGGTGGCCATATAGCTTGTAGTGCACGGTAAAAGTCCTATTTACTACATAGGGCCGGGACTGTCTTTAGCAAACTGGTGTGTGGGCGTTTGGCTCCTTGAGTAAGGCACATCTGAAGGGGCAGTGAAGGGATAAGGTAGGAGGCTGGGAGACCATCATGCAATGGGTGTGCAGGTATAATTGATGAAGTGTTGGACTGAGAGGCTGGAGAATGTTGTAGCTGATTCTGGGAGAGAGAGAAATTCTAGGATTGGAAGTGTAAGTGTGGATAATGTTCTGGGAGACTGTTATTTTACTGGAATAGACAAGGGTTCCAATCTATGTGGACAAAAAACATTGGCCTAGAGTTAGAATTGGTTGCGGGTCGGGTTTGGGTAAAGAGAACCGCGTGTCGGATTCAGGTCGGGTAGAACGATTCCAGTCTTAAAAAAAAAAGTTTTTTTCCTGTCTATAAAGAAAGATATCTGGTAATAACTGAAACTGAGAATACATTGTTATCAATCCAAGGCAATACGCAGTGTGTATAGCACCTTACACTAAATCACACTATGGCAAATAAAGGGCAAATCTATCTAGATGCTAAAGCTCCCAGCTTCTTACTGTGTATTTGGCTGGGTAAATATTGAGTTATCAACAGCTCTAATGTACTTAGAATGTTATACAGGATGGCATTGTGGGTAGAAAAAAAAAATACAGACAGCTATGTACAACTTTACCTCTGTGGTGCCGGGTAGGTATTCAGAGATCGCTGGGTAATGTAGTTAGAAAAAGTATGAATAGGACGGCACTTGCTCATTAAAATTCTCAAATTGTATTTAACACTGGTTAAAACAAAGGCTTTCTTTAGCCTGACGCTCATAGGCAATGTACACAGTTCAGGTATGACGTTTCGGTCACATGACCCTTTTTCAAATACTTGAAAAAGGGTCATGTGACCCGAAACGTCATACCTGAACTGTGTACATTGCCTATGAGCGTCTAGGCAAAGAAGCCTTGTTTTAACCAGTGTTAAACACATTTGAGAATTTTAATGAAGCAAGTGCCCCTTTCAACTTTTTCGTGTGGAAGTGTCGATGTGGAGCCTTCGGACGTGCACGGCAAGAGATCGGGTGAGATAGTGAGTGCCGGCGCTACCGCTTGTAATGTAGTTAGAATGTTATAAGCGATGGCATTGTGGATAGGAATACAGACGGCTATGTACAACTTTAACTCTTGTACTGCCTGGGTAGGTATTACAGAGATCGCTGGGTAATGTAGTTAGAATGTTATACAGGATGGCATTGTGGGTAGGAATACACAGCTATGTTGAACTTAATACTCTTGTAGTGCCTTGCTAGGTTTTGCAGAGATCACTGGGTAAAAAGCAGTTAATGCTGGAGTGACTGGAAAGGCAGGGGTTAAACTTATGACCTTGTTTTACTAGCAGAGGTCAGAGCCAGCAAAGTAACAATCTCCCATAACAAAGTACAAACTTCTATCTGCACCTGCACCTATGCATGAGACCAGAGCAAGTGTCTGCATGGGAACAGATGAGTGGTTTCTTTGGTCTGTGTAAATCCTTCTGGCCATAATGATCTATGGGATTGGATGATTCTAGTGATGATAATAATCTACCACTTGATGAGGTTCAGCTAGAACACTACAGCAGTATATGGACCTCCAGATGATTGACTTTTAAAACTCCAAAGCATGGTACAACAGCAGAGTGCTGACAGAATGCTGGGAGTTGTTTTTCAAAACAGAGCATTCCACTACAGTCCTTACATATCATAAGGCTTCCAGGAGGCTGGGAGTTGTAGTTTTCAGACATTTGGATGCTTGCAAGTTGAAGACCCTGCTATATTTTTAGTGGTATGGTAGGTTTGTTTTATGAACATTTGGTTTTGAATACCGTAAAAAATGTATTTTAACTTTAGACTTCCCTGTAGAAATTTTATGTCACTGTCTTGGAAAGAGGATAATGTTATAAATGGGTCTTTGTCATCTTGTGTTTTATTAACCAAATAATTCCTTGTACAAGTAGAATTCCCTTATGTTATAAAACCCACTTAGCGCCATTGGGGAGGTATATTTCCTGGTCTCGTGCTCCTTCACAAGGTTTATTGTAGATCATGGACTATTCTAACAATCGGGCACATTTCCTCTCTATAACACAGACACCTGTGGCGATATTTGGTTATACACAGCGAATTGTTTGCATTTGGATCCTGGAGTCAGAATGGAAAAATTGCCCCCTTGAGAACCATTACAGAAAACCAGAATTATGGTACGCCGGGGGGAGTGGATTTTGGATAGGGTCGTGTGGATTGGTGAGATCATAAGCTGACTCCCACCAATCACATAGCGGTATTTCACCTTTTACATTGTCCAAGCAGGTCAGGAGTTTTACAGTTCACTGTCTAATACAGGAGGGTGTATTCTAGTGTAAGCAGCCACGATTTTCCATGCTGGTCCACTACTTCTTACCCCTGTTACAGACTGTGCTTGATATTTTATGACTGCTTTAGGATCTGAATCATTAACAAAGGATAAGTTGGTTCTGGGCATAGTCTTGTATATGTACGGTGTTTGGAAAATCCCCCTCTGCATAAATGGTTCTGTCCCTTCTGCCCAAGGCTGATTTTGTTATTTGATCATACTGGAGAGGTAGTGAATATATTCATACAGGGTCACTTTCTGTTGGAGACAAGACAAGCAGGTGTTTTTGATGACTTCTTTATGATTTGAATTGGCAGAAAGGATTAGATGGTTATGAGCATAGACTTCAATTGTACACTGCACTGTGCGGTTAGCAGCCATTACTGATACTCATTAGGAATAGTTTGTGTATTAGGTTTGGGAGTGAGAAAGGGCAGTCCTTGTTATTTTGATTTGCTGGGTGCTCTGCCAACATTCCTTTGTGCAGTTAAACAATCCAATTACATAAACCAAAGGGAACCCCAGATGTCCAGTCACATGGAGATACATGGTTTCAGAAACCTGGTTACACTAACAGAGTAATAGCTCAATTATTACAAAGACACAAATGTCAACCAACCTACCTAGGAGACGACCCTGAAGCTAGGTACACACGATACAATAATTCGGCTTTTTGTGGCCGCCAAACCAAATCGGACGAACGATCGGACAGGTCGGAAAATCACAACCGATCGTTTGGTCTTCTATGGACAACACGATTGGTCGCACCTAACTGTCAGATGCGGCTACTTTTGCCGCGACCGACAGACCTTCTTCATGGCCGACCGTTCGAAAGCCTTTTATTGGTCGGTCAGGAGGAAGGATTGTTTAGTGTGTACCTAGCTTAACAGTGTGTCTCAGGAATAACCCACCCAAGGCAAACGCTCCCTATGGTTAAAAACCAACCTGTATCTGGTTCACTTGATGATATTAAACCACTGCTTGCTTTGCAGTTCTTTAATTATAAGGTATTGGGACAGTGTCATTTAGTAACTCAGGTGAAAGGAATGTGGAATGGCCCTGTGCCATACAGGACTGACCTTGTCTTGGGGGAGAGATTTATTTAGTTAGTTATAGGCAGAATTTACTAAATATGGGGAAAGATTGTTAGTATTTTTCCCTAGGCATTGTGCTCCTATGATAATTGTAAACAGGGTTAAATAGACTGAGGTTATGTAGTGACAAATGTAAAAAAATGTTAAAGTAAATAATACAATGTTTGCTACTCTAACGACTTTTCTGTTCGCCCAAAAGTTTGCAATCTCTCTCCTTGTCTCTTTTAAAGGGCATGTCCACCCCCCCCAAAGTAAGAAATTTAAAATCAAATGAACTCCCAAAACCTGGACCTCACTAGGTTAAAAATTCTCCCAGATGCTCCTATACTTACAGCACCTTTTCCCCTCACTTCTCTTCTGCTACGACTTGTCATGAGGCTAGTCTAGTAATGGTGTCCAGTGGTTGGTCGGCGTTGGACTGACGTCTGCTAATAGGAAGTCAGTAAGAGCCAGCAACGGATTAGGTGCTGGTAGGTATGTTTAGAAGTGTGTGGGAGAATTTTTAATCTCGCTCGCTGAGTAGCAGCCAATCACGGATGCCGGGGGAAAGAGGTAAGGTAAGTAGAGTCTCTGATAATTTTATTATAGCGGTTGGGGCTAGGGGGGAAGCACTAACATATGATCAAGGGGTTTCACGCTAGGGGCAGGGAGAGGAAGGGGGGGGGGCTGCAGTGCGCATGGCAAAATTCTCCCGGAGGAGAGACAGGAGGCAGTCCTATATGGACTCTGCAGTACTCCTGGTGGGCAGTTTTTTGGACTGGGGGGGGGGGGGGGGAATTACTGGAGAACCATTTGGAGCTGTGATGTAAGGTAAGGATTTTTACACTACACAATGGGGCCATGAGTGGGTTACATTATAGTTTTGGGGGTGGACATGCCCTTTAATGCCATTTACTCTAGTGGTCATTTAAAGTTTATTGATGTTCTTGGTGGGGATTTTAGATTATGGAGTATAAAAATGTTGTTTTAGTTCTCCTGTAAAATAATAATTAAGGCATTTTAAACTGACATTTTTAATAGAAATAAATATTGCCTTTACACCTTCTCTGATCAGTTTAAAAGGAACGCTTAAAGGACAACTATACTCACCCCTGCCCCCGATCCTCTTCATGAAAGCCTGAGAGCCTAAACCAGCACTGACACTCTTGTTGTCCTTTTATTGTCCTTTGTCAACTACATCTGCATTGGTGTAACATGGCCTTAGTATTAGGACATTGTTATACTTAGTCAAAATGTATCTGCGGGTGATAAGCTATGCACTTGCCCTTATAGTGTATGTGACGTTAGAAGGTTTTGAATTTAGCTTAAAGGGCATGTCCACCCCCAAAACTATAATCCCCCCCACTACTGGCCCCATTGTGTAGTTTAATCCTTACTTCACATCCCAGCTCCATCTGGTTCTCCTGTAGTCCCCCCCCCCAAAGTCCCAAAAACTGCCCACCAGGAGGATAGCAGAGTCCATATAGGACTCTGCCTCCTACCTGGCCTCCGGGAGAAGTTTGGCATGCGTACTGCAGCCCTTCTCCCCCTCCCGATTAGGATTCCCTCCCCCTACCATAAAACCCTTTAGATATAACATTCCTCTCGTCCCCCAGCCCCAACCGCTCTATTTGTATTATCAGAAAATGCCCAAAACATTACTTACCTTCCGTTTCCTCCGCCGCACTGAACTCCCGGCATCCGCGTCCGTGATTGGCTGCCGCTCAGCCAATCACAGACGCGACTGCCGGTCCCGCCCCTCTGCTTGCATTTTCTCGCAAGCAGAGGGCCTGGTAGCGCGGCGGAGGAAAGAGGCAAGGTAAGTAAAGTTTTGGGCATTATCTGATAATACAAATAGAGCGGTTGGGGCTGGGGGGACAGGGGGAATGTTATGTAAAATTTTTTTTAGAAGGGTAGACATACCCTTTAAGGATCATTTATTGCAGTTTTACGTTCTCTTAATACATTCACTTCAATTACCTAGATTGCTGCCTGCGTGACTATTTCCCCTTTATCTTTAACACCGAGGGAGACCGCCATGGGCAGTAGAGCGAGCGATGAGCTGTCCGTTAACGCACAAGTGGACCTCACTGCTCGTACATGTGGTCCCTCAGGACCTCACTGCTCGTACATGTGGTCCCTCAGGCATGTGGCAATATGGTTTCCTACTTCCCTGGTTAGGCACTTTTTACTGTCACTGACTGACACTGGCAAGCATATGTTAATGAAGGGGGCCAGACTAGGGAAAGAGCAAGAGATCTGTCCTGTGTGACGAGCCGTCAGTTAGTGCAAAATTATAGTGTTCCTTAAAGAACTTCCTTTTAGTAAATTCATATAAAAAAAAAACTCTGGGACTGAAGCCTTATTTACTGTGCCACCAACTCACCACAGTCTAGAACACTGCAGGACTCGGCAAAATGTCTTTACCATCCCAGTACTTGTGGTGTATATTCAATCTGATGTATATAAGGGCTGTATTTTTAACTTTATTTACAGTTCATTGATTTTAAAAAGCAGTCTGTGTAGACTGTAGCAGCAGAAAGAGTATGAATGTATGGGCTGTACCAAAGGGGTTAAGAAAGGTGTCTGTGTGTATGGATTGTTAAAGGGCTGGTGAAGGATGGGTTAGTGTCTGCACTGTTTACACTGATGTATATGTGAAAAAAGTGTGCAGGTCTTAACACTGGCCTTAAAGCAGGGGAGGGCTGGGCCAGTAGCACTATCTGCTTCACTGATTGGAAACCAACTGTAATCACAACCTTAAAAAAAAAAAAGCTAAATGAGCTTTTTATACATTTGAGCATGTGCAGTGAAGACAGCAGGTGAAACAGCAGGAAGAACGATTGTGACTGTATATACTCCCATCTGTCGAAGATGACAGACAGAATCTAAAAGATTCTCTTTGACAGATTGTTAGTGTTTACCCACCTTAAGTTAATACAAACTAAAAAGACACAGGGTTAGAATGTGCAAATATAAGAGGTGAATGGATCTGTGAAGTATTTGGTGGTTTGCTGGTGAGATTTGTAGTGAGTCTGTATGCGGGAATTCGCAATGGGAATAGCTTCCATTAGTAGTGGGAATAGTTTCCATTCAGACTCTGTGCCTCTTGCCCTTTTGCCCAAACTGTGCTTTAAGATGTCTCAATCGTATTATGTATCAGTGATATACTGTTTGTTTGCTTTTTGGCATCCCTGCACTAATGTACTGTTTGAAATGTAAGCCCATCCTTCACTCTACTGATGCTCTGTGACATGACTACTCATCTACTTTTCCACACGTCAGGCTAGTTCCCCTTTGTGCCATATTATCCATGACATGCACATTAAGTAATGTTATTTCACTGCAACTGAACTTGTTTTAGTATAAAAAAAAAACACCAGTTGACTTGACCTAACATTGCTTAATATACACATAGACCTTACACACACACAGTTGACAACCACTGCATCGTACCCAGCCATCTCACCTCTTTCCTCTTCCCCTAACCCATCCTTTTGACACACACAGGCAGATAACCTTCACCTAGATAACATTGTCCCATGCAAAAATCAGACACCATCTGAAACTGCGTGATGAACCCAAAGACCTACCCACTGTGTCATTCCGGCAGGATCCACCTGAAGGTGCACGGTGCTGTGTCCAAGCCCCACAAGTGCCCGCACTGCTCCAAAACCTTCGCCAACAGCTCCTACCTGTACCAACACCTGCGCATCCATTCGGGGGTAAAGCCTTACATCTGCAGCTACTGCCAGAAGGCCTTCCGCCAGCTCTCTCACCTCCAGCAACATATACGGTAAGGGGGGCAGGAGAAGAGAGCTGGTAACCAGGCAATACCCAAATGTTCCTTTTATCAGACGAATTCTAGTTAAAACGCAAGCTGCTCCTATTGAATAAAGAGAATTTTGTAACATTTGCTCACGTGCACACATCATTTTAGAAGTTTTACTTAGGAAAAATAACTCGCAAAGCAAATTTCCTGCCCTGTAGCAAGACTACTTTAAAAGCAGGAAGATCGTTGTCTAATTGAAGTAAAACTGTGCCCCACTGACAGTTAAAAATAAAATTCAGAAGTATTCACAATTTCGGATGTTTTGACTGTTACCAAATCCTCTAACATAGGAGCAACATGTTGGGTTGTGAAAATTAACGTTGCTCCTCCATTCTCTGCATATTTAGCATCATTTCTCTGTGTCAATCTATGAAAGTCTGTGACATTTCTAAGCGATCACCTTTTATTTTAAGCATTGTTGTCAAAATGCACCGTCAACTAGAACATGACAGATACACCTAATTAGTTTAACAGTCACTACATGTACCTAGATAAGAACTTTATTTACCTTCCTGCCTAGTTATAGTTCGTACACACGTGCGATCGCGGGTCCCGCCCCACAATGTACGACATGTACGAACAAACATTTTGGCTGATAATCGGCCCGTGTGTGGGCACTTTTTCGGTGGAAACGTTGTTCGTTCGGAGATCCCCAGGTCAGTCGAGCAACGATCCCCAACTGAACATCCATTTCGGCCGATCAAGTGCCTACACACGTGCCGATTAATGGCCGAAACGTTCTTTCATACACACTGTGCCTCGCAGGTCGGGACCCGCGATCGCACGTGTGTACGAACCTTAAGAATGGGGGTGGGTATTAGTTGGCTCAAAAATGCTACTTGTAAAATAACATCAGCTGGCCTATCAGTGCTAACTCAATAACTGCACTATTGAATGAATTATTGAATGGGAATGCTGAACATCACTATGCCCTTCACATCACTAGTTATATTGCTTGTCCTAATAATCTGCAGTGACCAATCAGATGTATTCTAACCGCATTGGGCAAGTAAATGGGGAACATCTTTTTGGCTGCTGCTGATTAATAGCACAAGCAACTGTCTGAGCTTCTTATTTGTGTGTCAGCGTAGCCATATGTTAATTAATGGCAATACTTCTCTATAAAAAGATGATTAAGTAAAGAAAACTAACCAGCATCATTTTACTATAGAGGTCTGTAACCCTGCCACTAAGCAGCTACTACTTTGTAATACTAAACGAACACCATAAATAAAGGTTTACTCAATAGAACAACAGTGCAAACACAATCTATCAGGCACTGCACATCTAACAGACACCAAGCAGTACAGTGTATGGTTAGATGGCACAGAAAGTAAATCATTTAGAGGCAGAATATCCTGAAACATATGAACACGGGCAAGATAGTACCAGGTAGAGAGGAGGGTTAGAGGAATAACGGGTATAGATGGAATTTCAAATTAGAAGGAATTTAATCAGGTATTTGACATGCTCGCTAAAGCAGCGTCATGTGGAAGGGGTTTCCATTCAGACACTGTGTCACTACAGTAAACTATTGCATGGCACCTCATTGTTCTTACTCAGTGGTGACACACTGTCCATTTCAACCATAAAAGCACAAATGGCCACTGTGTCATAGGCTCAAATTGAAGCAGAGGGGTAGAATAAAACACGTCTAAGACATATTTATATCCTAGGAAGTACTTATCTTAAGGATGTATCACACTCTAAAGACCCCCAACTGCCATTGCATGTATGGTTACAATTTCCATTGGCATTGGCTGATGTTTTGGGTCCCAAAACACAGATTGATGCCGTCCGATGGAAATATTTAATCTGTAGCGATGGATTGTGATACTGATGGGGGTAGTTTGTCTGCATCGTGGCGCATACACCTTGCCGAGATTAGGGAAATCCCTGTCTGTTTCTGCAGAATTTGTTACAAGATTGGCAAGGTGTATATGGCCACATTTAGTAATTTCTAACTGCAAAGATAAATCCCTTGGAAATCCCTTAGGGCAGGAACATGTGGGCTGATAGTCCAGGCCTGTTATTTTAATTACATAATTCGCCCCAGCCATGCCAGGAAATCATGGCCAATCATGCAGTCTTTGATAGGCCAAAATTTCTCATTCTCACTGACAGACTCGGTATATCGACTGGTAAAATCTGTTGGTCAGAACTATCAGGCGGAATTTGACCTTGTGCACTGGAAGATAAAATAGTATCTTATTTGATTCTGTTTCTCTCAAAATGGGGATGAAGCACACTGAGCATGCCTGAACCAGTGGGGAAGTACTTCAGGGCTTTAATTTAATCAGCAGTTATTGGGCTGTATGGCTAGAAAATGAATGTCACCCTCTTTTTTTAGCTCAGTGCAGATATGTCTTTATCTTAATGGTATGCTGTTTACTTGGTATTTTTGTCTGCTGCATAGGTTCAGCTAGGCTTCTTACCTGGACACTTTCCTCTATCCTATATATAATATATAAATCAGTGTAGTAAGATTTGTATCTTTTCACATACATATCACATTCTGCACTAGAGCATCAGTCATCTAGACCACAGTGTCACATGCAGTGTTCACACACCATCTAAACTGCGTGATAAACCCAAACTGCTCCCTCATGTGTCGTTCTGGCAGGATCCACACGAAGGTGCACACTGTTGTAATCAAGCCCCACAAGTGCCCGCACTGCTCCAAAAGCTTCGCCAACAGCTCCTACCTGCACCAGCACTTGCGCATCCATTCGGGGGCAAAACCCTACAACTGCAACTACTGTCAGAAGGCCTTCCGCCAGCTCTCTCACCTCCAGCAGCATACACGGTAAGAGGGCAGGAGGAGAGAGCTGGGGGAGCCCCCACACCAAGCATGTTCCCTTCCCCTACCAGCTGCATGCACACGTGTCTGAATGGAAACCGTTTTAAGGGAGGGATGTCATCCTGTCCGTCCATTTCAACCCCTCCTCCCATTAATCCTTCCCCAATACTAGCAGAATTGGTGTTGGTATAATTTTTTTTTTTAAATGTCTAAATGTATTTCTCTTCTCAGAATCCACACTGGAGACAGACCATATAAATGTGTTCATCCTGGCTGTGACAAGGCATTCACTCAGCTTTCCAACCTGCAGGTATAGTCATCTGTCCTTATGGTCACTTTAAATCTCTCCATGAGTTCCTGTTTCCCACTACTTTCCCGTCTCCCTTTTCCCCATAATCCAATACGGTCTATAGTGAATATTACACCAGATGACCAGCAGTTTTTGGCTGTTAACTATTTTCTGTATATGACAGGGTTTTTAAGGTCAACTACACTGTGAAAATGAAAGTACCTAGGGCAAGGAGGTAGGATTGATGATTCCTACCACCTAATATTTCATTGTGGAGTGCCAGCACCTAAATTATTTTATCTGACAGGATAGTGTCCTGTTAAGTACGTGAAGTCTGTACCTATTATTTACAGGTAGGTGAGGTAACTTATTATATAACTTATTACCTCCCCGTGAATAATAGAATGCCTGGGTAACAGTGCAAACCATTGATTCACTTGCGGCTCCTAACCAGCAGATAGCGCTGTGTCCCAACAAAGTGCTTCTCTTTGCCTCATGCACGCCAATACAAAAGGTGCTGGTTCGGGACAGCGCGTCTGTCAACTGGGAAGGAGCCGCTAGTTGAGCACCGGTAGGTAATTGTTGCACTGTTAACATTGCATTCACAGGGAGGTGGGAATAAGTGTTCTGACCTCCCTGTGAATAATAGCTACAGATTTCATGTACTTAATAAAACAGGTTTCCTGCCGGGGCTCCCTCACAGAAACGATATTGAGAGGTAGGAATTACCAATCCTACCTCCACCACCCAGGTACTTTTCCTTTTAACAGTTTGTTTTTTTTTTTTGTTTTTTTTTGAAACGTTAAAATGTAAACTTTGGGGAAGATGAGCTTCCTATCAATCAATCAACCTTAAACCGTAAACTTTCCTAATTGGCGAGTCACATTGTGAATTAGCTCAGTCCAATGACTGGGAGAAAGAACAACTTGGGTGGAGCTTGGCTATAGAATAGGGTGGAAGGTTGAAGGCAATGATAAAGGTCGCTGGGTCTCTGCCTTTATGTTTATTCTCCATTTTGTTGTCCCTTTCAGATCCTTGTCTCATTTACTGTTTTACTGTCTCTTTACAATGAAATCTCCTTTCTCTGACAGTCTCACAGGAGGCAACACAACAAAGACAAACCTTTCAAGTGCCACAACTGTCATCGAGCATACACTGATGCTTCTGCCTTGGAGGTTCACCTGTCGACTCACACCGTCAAACACGCAAAAGTATACACATGTTCGATCTGTAGCCGTGCATATACTTCGGTGAGTACCATCTCTCTTAAAGGGGGTATATTCCCTTCTCTCCTTCCTAAAACCCTGAACTTACATTTGTTTTACATATCCTACTCCACCCTTTCAGCATCTATATCTCATTTGCTTTTTTGTATGTAAAAGTTAAGCTCAGACTAAAACTCATTTCCCTGACAGCACAGAAACGGCAATTTAAAATCCACCCACTTGCCTTTTGAAATGAAAATACATTATTGTAAAGATGTGGATTTCTGTTACTAAAGTAAACAGTCTACTTCGTATCTGACTAAAGAAAAGTTAAAATGGAGAAGTGTGGTCTAGTCCTTACTGAGCATGCCCAGGCCATTATACAGTTGAGGGGGCAGACACTCAGGACTTTGCTTACTGGATAGAAAGATGAACTTTCTCATTCTGTATTCAGACTGTGTCAGATTTTGTATGTTTACTTTCTATTTTCACTCCCTTGTTTAACCTGCAACCTCTTTACCTCCTAGGAGACCTATTTGATGAAGCATATGAGAAAACACAATGCCCCCGAACCTCAGCAACCTCCCCCCACACAGGTTCTGACATCCCAGGCCCATTTCACACCAGTTTCCCAGGCTGCTTCTTCTGGGCCCCAGTGCTCTTTTGATAGAATCCTTTCAAGACTGACCATCATAAAGACTTGTGCCTAACTGTGTCCACCAGCACAATCCAAGTGGAACATCTTGCCAGCTCCTATTCTTTAGAAGGGGCCCTAAATTTTAATGAAAGCGGATGCTAAACCAGACCCATGTAGGAAAAAGATAAAATCGTGGGTACTGGACCAACCTCAACTGTTAAGATGGGATTAAAAGGACAACAAACAGGGCCCAAAGTTTAAAGGAGGGTGGGCTACACTGTGGCAGCCTTAATAACCGGGAAGATGGATAAATTAAACCAGACCCAGTTTAGATGAGTATTGGTAAGCAGGTATTCAGTATGTGGGTAGAATAAGAAATACCTGCCAGGTGTAACCTGCCATGCAGAGCACCATTGGTATAAACTGAGCTTGAGAAGATGCATTTCATACTCTCCATAACCTCACCCAATGCAATGGCTGTGCACAGTTCGTGTTGCTCTAATGCAATTCCAGTGTAACATCATCATTGAAGTCAGCACCCAAACAATACATCTCGTGCTGCAGTTAAAAAACAGGTTTCCCTCATTTGGTGAGGCCACAATAACAATGGAACATCCGGCTGCGGAACTTATTTTGGTTTCACCTTTGCTCACAGTGTAACCTTGCCTGTAATGGCAGCAGTAGCCTTGTACGTGCCGAAGCAACAGTGTTCTCTTAGTATAACAAAAAAACTGCACACTTTTACAATGCAGAACATGGCTGGGCTCTTCCAGTTGGACTTGATGGATAGCCGGCAAAATATGGGATTTTTTTTTTTTTTTTGGACTTAAAATATTTTATACCCGGAAGAATAAAAATTGGGACCGGGGGGAGGGAAGGGGGAACACTTTGTATCATGTATTATTACTTTACATTATTTGGTTCCTGTTCTTCCTCGATTTTACACCTTCCTTGGAAGCACACTTCAAAGGGGTGGGCATGGTTTATAAAGACATGACAGATGTTTGGCAGGGGAAGAATTAACTTGAGTTACGCTCTGCATTAAAGTTTATATTAGATAGTTCTGCTAATCTGCCAGGTAGGGGGTGTGCAGCCTGTATCCTGGATATAATTATGTATAAATATATACAGAACAAAGTGTATTTAACTGCTCCTGTGTAGTTACTGTAATTGCTAAAATTCACGCAAGAATCCTGTATTCAGTTTGTGCAGAAGGAATGATAGGGGAGGTTGGTCATTATCTTCTCAACCTGCTTCCTGTCAACTTTGCCTGTTGCAGGCAGAATCTGACCGTATGTGGATTCTATTTGGTGCTTTGTCTCGGCTGTAATACTGCATGTCAGGGAGAACGGTTTCCCTTGCGCTTCTCCTTTTTATATTCTACTTCCCATGGTAAGGAAGTGATGAGGGCAAAGTCCATTTGCTTTAGCCCAGACTGCCTAAAATCCCATAGGCAATGAATTGCTTTAAGGAAGTGAAAGTTTTGACTCGTATGGCTGTTAAAAGGATATTTACTTTTTTTTTCACTTTCATTTTGCAAAAAATGTATAGTTTTCCTTTTTATTTTTTAATAAATTTTAAACATTTTATGAGTAATACATGCCCTGAGCATTGCCAACTGTTAAATGAGTAGGGCCTCCATATGCCAACTTCTTTTTTTCTCCCTCTGCTCTATGAGCTTTTTATAAGCTTGAGCAGGTGCAGAGGAGGGGTCTACATTGACTACATGGAGGGGGGGTAGAAACTATTTTCCTCTGCAAGAATGGCAGCAATTATCCTTAAATATCTGATTAGTAATGCATCTAATGTGCTGAATACATCTGGATCGGGAGCAGGTAACTGACAAGTGATCAGTATTTGTTTAAAGGGTGAAGGTGCCTTTTAATGCAAAAGGAGGCTACTTAATTGGCAACAAAATGCTTTTTTGTAGAGCCAATAAGTGGTCATGTCACATTTCTGCAAATCTGCATTTCTTTAGTGAGTTCACCCACGTGAGATTTACAACTGACTGACCTCTTACTGATTTGGCTCAACAGTGATGATGAAACTTCGTATTCACTGGGAAGAGGAGGAGCTTTGAAATTTGGAAAGTGACTTAAACCTTAAAGAATTTGTGATGAAAGATGCACATTGTTGCTGATATGAGAGTTGAGAGATACCACAAGGAATTGTACAACGTATTAAGTCCATATTGTATTTTCCCTTTCAGAATACTTTTATGATACAGCCTCGTTCAAGTTTATTTTTTTAACTTTATACAAATGTAAAGTCTAAATAAACCCCAACAAGTTTTCCCACATCTTTCTTGGTGGGAAGATTGAAGTACCAAATGGCAGAGTATCTTTTGATTTGCGTAATGCTAGAAAAAGGGTATAGACACCAATTCCAGTAATAATTAGTAATAAGTAAAAAAAAAAAAAAACTTTAAAATTACCCAGGATTCCTTCCTCCAATATTGTTTATGTGAAGAGCATCAGCACAAAGAAAACTGTTTCTGCCAGGCTTTCTCTGTGCTTCAGCACTATCTTTTATACAGGAAACGCCAGGACAGTAACCTGGCAGATGGATACATGCAGACGTTCCTCATTAAAATGATATTGGGAGGTAGGAAGAATCTGTCCTTTCCCTGGCTTCCTTGTGTAGTTGAGGAATGCTGGGAGTTGTAGTTTTTAAAAAAAACTAGACACCTTTTGACAATCCCTGATCTATCCTACGTCCCTGCCCATGTACTTTTCATCTCTATAAAGTTAATTACAATGTAGTTGTCCTTTAAAGTAGTTAATTGCAAATATATATATTTTAAAGAAAAGATATTGTTTTTTCCCCATTTTATACCACTACTGGTAACCTTAATCTGCCCATATTGTGCATTAATAATGGTATTGAAGTACTGTACCACTGTGTGTGGGGCCCTAAACAGTGTCCATTTTGGCCCTGCTCTCTAAGGCTGCTTTCAGACAAATGCTAATTTGCGTTCATGTGGCTAAACATCTGGAGCTGCACGATCATGTGAAAGTCGCCTAACTCGGCCCTTTTAGGGATCCAATCGCTCAGTTGAGATCTGAACATGTTTGACTTTCCAACTGGAGTTGGAACATTCCAAGGAAATGAACATTGTGGGAAGGAGAGTTGTAGGACCGGAATGGCAGCTCTCTACTGACCACACGAGGGGCATAGCATGATGACATCAAATGAGTTTTACAAAAGTGAATAGAATATATTATGAACATTCTTGTGCCTTGAATCACGATGAGGTCCCTGCCACAAAATGCCAATCTACAGCTGGCCATACACTGGGAAGGTTTTTCCACAGGGATGGATTGCATTTCCATTGCTATCCTTGATGAAAACTTGATAGAAAAGAATCAGTTGCCCTCCCTTCCTGCAGCTGTTACTTGCGTCAGTTTATCTTCCACTTAAGGAGAAGAACTGAGCATGTGTGAAGATTATTATATCAGGGAAAGGGTTTCCAGGTGTCCTGCCTTCTTATGCAGTTTTGTTCTGAGGCTTTAGTTGTCCTTTAATCTCTTAGAACGTATGGCCATTCAAGAATAGGGATTCCAGACGTCCTGTTTTTCCCAGATTCGTCCTCTGTTTGAAGACTGAATACGGGGTCCGGCAGGACTTTCTGTATCTCGCCCACCTGAATGTCCGGGTTTTTAAACATTTCAGCACATACCGTGTAATCGTATTTGCACGTGTGTAGTTCCGACCACGTACGTGACAACAATGATCTGGTATTCGCTGCAACAAACTCTGCTAATCCCTCCTACAGCTTTTCCCCGATTGGTGAATTTTCTTGGCAAGGACTGGCCAGTAACAATGTGTAAGTGTGAAAAATGAGTGTGAATAGTGTGTGTGCATGATAGTGTGTGATTGTAGGCAGTGGTGGTTTATAATGAGGTCACATAGACACACTTGCCTAGGGTCCAGAGCCTGTTCAGGGACCTGGTCCATAAACTCATCAGCTGCTGCCTGTGTAGAAGGGCCCTGCATTCAGTCAGGCAGCAACTGTAACTCTCACCCCTTCCCCCTCCTAGGGTTCCAGGAAGTATTTTAAATGAACTTTATAAAAATAGAAAGTACCTGGGTCAGGGAGGTAGGATTGATTGATAGTGCTGAAGCCAGGAGGAAGACTGGCAGAATCAGTTTTCATTGGGCTGGTGCTCCTCACTAAAAAACAAGGAATGTATGAATATGTCTAAACATCAGGGGAGGACTGGGACCTTTTGGCCTGGGGGGTAAATACAACCTAGTGGCCCTTTCACGGTAGAGTGCAACATTGTAACCACGCCCACTTTGCCAATGTCACTCACTGTTTAAGTTACACCCATTTTTAGGATCACTATTCCCATTGGCTAATGAACTGGAGGGCTTAATAAAACTGGCTAATGATCTGAAGGAGGATGAGTTTCCTGTTTCTTTGCCATGTTAGAGCTAGAGGCGTGCGCTGTTCCTTTCAAGCACGTTACTAATAGCTTCTGTGGCAGCCCAAATTTTTCATTGGAGACCAGCCCGGGGGGCATTTGTCCCTCAGCCTACTGGGCCAGTCCTCCCCTGCTGAACATAAATAAACATCTTATGTGACAGGAGCCAGAATAAATAGGCCTCAGAACTGCCCTAATTCGCATCCTAACATATAGAGGACACAAGCAATCAAGCTACTTAAAAATAAAGCTTTGTACACGTAAGATTGTGCAGGCTGTAACGGTCAACAAACTTTAAAAAATCCAATCTACTCCCTGTTATGCAATACATAGGACATATAGTATATAAAGCAGAAATCTAGCATGTATGTATATATGTATTTATGTATGTGTGTATGTATGTGCTCACCACACAGCCACACCCCTGAATGACTCCACATAACGGTGACGCCCTTTGAAAGGGACGACGCCCATGAAGTCCAGTTTGACCAATTAAAATCCTGTACGTCACTTGCAGAGTGTGATTCCCCAATTCCTTAATTCAGATGAAGGGCCTGGGCTCTGTGCGCTGCCCGACTTCAACAACACAGACAGAGTCCACTTCAGTGACACAACAACAGTGTAATGTACGGCTACACAACTCAGAGAGCTGCACACACAGAACAACAGCTTCTATAACCGAGGGAACAAGAAACATTATGGTCCGCCCCCAAACATCATGGCCACACACTATTCCCATTGGCTAATGAACTGGAGGGCTTAATAAAACTGGCTAATGATCTGAAGGAGGATGAGTTTCCTGTTTCTTTGCCATGTTAGAGCTAGAGGCGTGCGCTGTTCCTTTCAAGCACGTTACTAATAGCTTCTGTGGCAGCCCAAATTTTTCATTGGAGACCAGCCCGGGGGGCATTTGTCCCTCAGCCTACTGGGCCAGTCCTCCCCTGCTGAACATAAATAAACATCTTATGTGACAGGAGCCAGAATAAATAGGCCTCAGAACTACCCTAATTCGCATCCTAACATATAGAGGACACAAGCAATCAAGCTACTTAAAAATAAAGCTTTGTACACGTAAGATTGTGCAGGCTGTAACGGTCAACAAACTTTTAAAAATCCAATCTACTCCCTGTTATGCAATACATAGGACATATAGTATATAAAGCAGAAATCTAGCATGTATGTATGTATGTATATATGTATGTGTGTATGTATGTGCTCACCACACAGCCACACCCCTGAATGACTCCACATAACGGTGATGCCCTCTGAAAGGGACGACGCCCATGAAGTCCAGTTTGACCAATTAAAATCCTGTACGTCACTTGCAGAGTGTGATTCCCCAATTCCTTAACTCAGATGAAGGGCCTGGGCTCTGTGCGCTGCCCGACTTCAACAACACAGACAGAGTCCACTTCAGTGACACAACAACAGTGTAATGTACGGCTACACAACTCAGAGAGCTGCACACACAGAACAACAGCTTCTATAACAGAGGGAACAAGAAACATTATGGTCCGCCCCCAAACATCATGGCCACACCCCCAGACATCCCAGGTCTGTTCCCCAATCATACCCACATACACAAACATCCTGTCCACGCCCCCAAACATCACAGGCACGCCCCCAAACTCCACACTCACGCCCCTAAATGGCACAGCCACAACCCAGACTGTCCACACCCTAGAATGCCGTTCCCCCACCCACCGCAACATCGCTGACATGCCCCATCCACCTATTCAAACTGGGACGGTTGGGGGGTATGGACAGGAATTACCTGCATTACCTGGACTTAAGCACCAGACACACACTGCCCACATGTCACACACTTCACAGACAGTTACAACTAAAAGCTGAAGCCGGCTTTAACAACACAGACAAAGAGCCGCACGTCACATGATCAGAGACACTGACGCCTGTCAGTCACTCAAGTGCTGAGATATTCAGTTGCAATCAACATGTTTTCCCAACGGCAAATTCCATGTAGCATGTTCACGAGTAGGTTCACCACAACATTTGTATATTTAACTGATAACGTTGTATATAAGGTTTTGCAATAAACATGTGTTATACGTCCTTCAACAATGTTCACTTCTCATCTCATAACTATTACATACATGACGTACATTACCCAGTGTGCACTTCTGTTTCCACCTGTCTCTCCCATCCAAGCCAAACACCCACCTGCACGTAACAAATACTTTACCCACAAGTGTACACGGACAACGCCGGGTACAACTGCTAGTGTAGTATAAAACAGTAAGCCGGAAAGCACGGTGTTAGCTTTAACTGCCCGATCAGTTGGTATTCAACACCAGCTAGAAAACGCCAAGTGCTTTATTATCATAAACTCTTCTGCTGTGTGCAGTTCTGCTGTAACGGGAACGGTGACAGCTGGAAAGTGTGAATTGGATGGTGGGAAATCCTCCCTCCCAGTGCTCAATGCCCAAATATGACAGGGAGGGGGATACTAAGCCTAATCAAATCAAGTACTGGGCTGGTTAAACAAATGTTTTTTTTCTTTAAGTGGATGTATTTTGTGCTGAATTTTCCTTTTAAATATAGGAGCATTGGGGGCTCATTTCTAATCTATTGCTGTCTATTCCAGTAAATCCACTTCATGGGATTCTTTTACCTGTGTTTCCATCTAATATTTGCGTTTCTACGTGAAACCTACACAAACCAAATCCAGGAAAAATTTTCACTAGCCTAAATATACTGGATCTGTCCCCAACTCCCTCCCCCCCTCCCATTTTCACCCCAATGGTTTCTCCCATATGACATCACTATGACATCACCAAGTGAAACATATAAATTGAAGAGCAAAAGATTTTTTGATCAGTTGTAAACACCTGTTATCAACAATGATCATGGCTTCTATCTTGCCATTTTTGAACTTCTCGCCGGTGCACCCTGTCTGGAATTACATTGACCCCAAACACGTGTCATCAACAACGATAATTTCTCCTATCTTGCATTTTTTGAAGTTCTCGCCGGTGCACCCTATCTGGGATTACATTGACCCCAATCCAGATATGCAGGAGCTCTATGGGCAGTTTAATAAGGATTTCTTCAATGGAATCTTACCGTTTATTAGCATCACATGGAGCGATACGATGTTAAAGTAAGTGACATTTTTGACAAATGTAAAATAGTTGAAAACTAACTTCCAGATAAAATGACAGTTTAAATATATAGGAGCTAATTCAGATGCCCAGCAATGCATTATTATGGCCTCTACAACTGGGCCACACTAATGTGCGCTGTTTAAAAGTGCAGTAGTGTGGCCAAGCCCTTGGGCTCTCGCACACCCGGAATGTGCAAGCGTTCGCGTACGAGGGGGACAGCAATACAGTGTGGCCTCAGCCTTAATGTTTCTTCTGTATCTTTAATCCTTTCTAGAAGTGCGGGGGTAACTCTTTATAAGAACAATCCACTGAGATTTCAAGGAATCACTATGAGCAGACCGGTCCATAATTTACTGAGCAGAAAAGAGAAAGTGGAGGTGAGTATCTTGCTTCTGATTTCTTTACTGTGTTACTGGTAAATGACAAAGGAGATTGTCTATAATGAGAGTTAAAGTCCAGCCCTCTAATAAAATGGTTAATCCCCCCCCCCCCCCAACACCAAAACCACAATAGTTAGGAAGATGAAAGGTATAAAACCTGAAATGCAGCACAATGTCATGTCCTGTTTCTGCTTCTTGGTTCTTCCAGTCAGCAACTGTCAGTCATAGGATGACAGATGACATCACAGCCAATGACTGAATTTTAATCCCCTCTGAGCCTCCTCCGAGCATGCTTAAGCTCATAACCAGCTCACTAAATTTCTGTAGTGTACTGTTGTGAACAAGTATAATTACTAACATGCACTACCCCTCAGATACCACAAGCATAGCAGCCATAAACCAGTGATTCCAGAGGGCAAGTTAAGATATTAACATATTTTGGGGGCCATTATTATAATGTGATTATAAGAGTGGATTTGTTTCAAATTAAAGTTTTTGGAATACAATTGGAGAAACTTTGGGGGAGATGCTATATCGGCCATTGTCCGGCGGAATTCCTATGGTAAAGCGCACGTCTTTCCTGACCAGGATCCCACGATGCAGTAAGTCTCACAACGTTTACGGTATCACGGGATCACGGTATGGGGAGTAGCGCGCTTTCCCATAATGCATTGGCCGTTTATATTTGTTGGAGTGTGGGAGTCCCTCACGCCCCCCCTAAAAGTGCTATGTGGTACCATTTAATGAGGGCAGGAGGGTGATATTCTACGGGATGGAGTTCTGGAGGAGGTGCCGTGCTCTACCCAGTGCTCCCTCTATTTGCCCCATGAACCACCCCCTCCTGGGCTCAGCCCCCTCTCAGCAACCTGCCCCCCCCATGCACCCTCATTGCACGAGTCGCACTACATCTCACCCACCCGGCAGGGGCATGATGTAAGGTTGATGCATACATCAGTGGCTGTGGGTGGCATAGGGGGAGCGGGTCTGCTGATAAGGTTATCATCACCGGCAACCAGCATTGCAGGCATGGCAACATCAAACCCCTCACAGTGGGGCCACTGGGACTGGGGGCCCTCCCAGTGGCTCCCATTGACCCCTCCCCTCCTGGCAGACTCCACATTTCCAGGAGGTGAACTCTCCCCCCAGAAACCATGCATCCTGTGCAGCAGTGGCACCTCCTCTCTCAGAACCCTTTCTCAGTGGAGCCAACACCCCTATGCCACCCTCCTGGCAGCTGGCACACCCACATCTCGCCCCACCGGCAGGGTTCTGATGTAAGGATGGCACATTCATTGGCGCTTGAGGAGGAGGTGGCCTCCTTTTTTCAAGACTGTAAGCTCACTTGGGCAGGGCCCTCTTTCCAATTTACGGTTTGGTTATTGTTATTTGAATGGTTTCCCTTATTTCCCCTATTCCATCTTAACGTATGTAATGTAACCTTTATGGGCACATTGTCATTCTACCATTCCAACTGTTGTATATTAATCTCTGTAATAAAATCTAATCACTAACTTTAGCTCGTCGCCTTCAGTTATATTTGTCATAATAACTATTGGTTTGCTTGGTTGGAAAGCTGATATGAAGGGTCTGTGTCTGGGGTCCCAGCTATGTCCCGTGTGTGTGTGAGTTTGGATATTCGAGGGCGTGTCTAGGGTATTCTGGAGTGGTGACTGGATGGTCTATGGTCATAACTGGGCAGTTTGGAGTCAGGGCTGGGCAGAGTTCCCCGGTCCTGTTGGGAGAAATGATACTGTGCCACAGAAGTGATCTTATGGTTATTGTATAAACCAAGGTCTGTCGGTTGAAAGAACTTTTTTATCAGCACGGAAAGTATTGCCGCAACGATGTGCAGTGGTAGTATCAGCGTTGTGCGCCGGCGACATTAACATATTCATTGCGTTAAGTCGGGATGGCGCCAAAAAGAGAAAACGACTGGAGCGAAAGTAAAAAAGTGATCTTGGTAAAATCGGTAAATGCTGGAAAATAGTCTACATCCCCCGACCCTATTAGTATTGAGACACACGTCACAATGTACTGACCCTTCCAAGGACCCACTGACAGGCTGGATATATGGGCACATGGAGTGGAAATATCTTACGTTTCATAAATAACCCACCAGCAGTTACCACGGCGATAAGCCAAATGGCCATACGCAGCCGGAATGACTTTCTACGCCGGTCATCACCGTTTATAAGTTGCTTTAGTCGGAATTTGGCAATCGATGGGAAAAGTTACCAAAACTTTATGAATATGGTCCTAGGCCTCTCCCCTGCCAAACTCATTTCAAAGAGTGGGCCCCTACAGACCCCAACCGCTACGCCAGTACCCCCAGGGTAATGTAATAAGTTGGAATCATTGTGCTTCCTAAGACAAGACATTTCAGGGAGATTTGGATATGATTGTAGGGAGTCATGGGAGCTGCTACTAATATCAGGAAGGGAAAGATGGGACGCTGGTCTCTTCATGGACATTTCATTATAGTATAGAGCCTCAACACCTGGTTGAAAAATACTGTTAGGCTAATACAGTCTAATGTATGTAGAGGCTCCCATCACCATTGCTTAGTGATCTCTATGCTGGATAAAATGATGTTGAGGCACCGGGGGGGTCTCCAGTGTAGTTTTTAACTTCCTCTCCCAGGTATCCCACCCCTCCGCATCTCACGGGAGTCTCCGCATTCTGGGTGGTCTCTCGCGAGACCACCTAAACTCCCCAGTGGAAGGATTCTCTAAATTCCGTCACGACCCCTTTGGCACCATGCCTCCGGAACGCCCCCCCCCCGCATGCCCCTAAACCCGAGTCCCTCCTACCCCAAAGCCGTATCTCTGTCATGCCCCTTTGCCACGCCCCTCGCCACGCCTGGAAGCCTCAAATGGCAGGGGGTATGTCGCCTCTCCATAGTGCAGAACAGGCGACTAGTTCATGATTAGCCCAAAAATATTGATAGGCTGCTTGCCAGTGTTGCAATGAACAAGGCTGGGATGTTATAACTTACTGGAGTCCTCACTACTAAACCACTACATGTAAAGGAGAATAGAGGTAAAAAACATGTTTGCCATAGTGCGGTGATACATATTCCCCCTAAGATTATATGGAGAAATGTGTATTGGAGGGGGTGATATTCACATCCATGATAGACATGGAGACCATAGAGACCAGTGAGGAATTATGGGATGGAATGGTCACATGACATGACGCTAATCGCTATTGATTGTTTGACAGAATGGGAATTAGTGCAAAATGGATTTTCCCTTCATTTAGCAATTGTTATTTCAAACCCATCAGAACCCTCACTGTACAAAATACACTTACCCCATTACAGAGCTATAATTCTCCATACTTCTGTCCACAACTGCTCCCGACATACCTCAGGGTAACTAGATGGCCGAACCTACTAGTGTTGGTTCGCTTCCGAACTCCAGAACTCAGTAAAAGTTCAGAAATAACCCATTATAGTCAATGGGGAGCTAATTGTTCGAAAAGTTCGGATGGTTTACAGACTAACTAACAATGGTAACTTACTGTAAATGGCTGTGGCACTGGGAAATAGTCTGGGGATCATGTCACTATCACCAAAACTGGTTTAAACACTTCTTTCTTCATGATCGGGCAATGTTCGGGTTTTGCACAAGCTACATTGGAGGGTTAGGCCATTCGAGGGATACCGAACGCCACATCCGAGGGTTACCGAAAAAAAATATAAATTCGAGGATTATTGAAATCGAACGATGCATTGAGGGTTAGTGAAAACGAACCCAAACTAGTTTAATAGTTGGAGGTCGGGTCCATCACTAGGTAAGAGTGGCATGAACCAGAATAATAATTATACTTTATTTGTATCTGGATAGAAACCAGCTGAATATAAGGTAATGCAAGAGGTCCCTCTACTGCTGATAAAAAGTTATTGCAGTTAATAAAATGACACCATGTGTTGCTCTAGCCCTTACCCTTATAAAGAGCTTGATTTCTGCATTTCCTGCTCTTGGGCTCCTCTCTGTATTTACACAGGGTAAGGGTTTAAAAGTGACTTGGAAGCGCCAAGTGGGGTTCCAATTGTACTTTCTGGCACAAAGTAACATATAGTTTGACAACCAGCAAGGCCACATTTGAGGAAGTGGAATGTGAGTCGTGTGTGTTTGTAAGTGGGTGCTTGGGGTCTCAGTAGGTGTGTGTTTACTGTGTTGGTTGCTGCAAGTGGGTGCTGGGGTGTCTCAGTAGGGTGTGTGTTACTGTGTCTGTGTTTGATGAAGTGGGTGCTGGGGGGTGTCTCAGTAGGGTTGGTGTACGTGTCTGTGTTGATGAAGTGGGTGCTGGGATGTCTCAGTAGGTGTGTGTATCTGTGTCTGTGTTGATGTAAGTGGGTGCGGGGTGTTCCAGTAGGTGTGGTTATGTGTTGTGTTGATGAAGTGGGTGCTGGTGTTCTAGTAGGTGTGTGTTACTGTGTCTGTGTTTGATGTAAGTGGGGGTGCTGTGGTGGGGTCTCAGTAGGTGTGTGTTACTGGTGTCTGTGTTTGGGCACTCGCTCTAGGCAGGATGTGAAACACACAGCAACACAGAGGCCAGTAGGGTGAGCGACCATGATGCTGGCTGGACAATTGGGGCGTTTCTTGCTGACTTACTGGCGCAGCGTTGTTTTATTTCCCCAGCAAGCCTGACTGCCTCTTCCTCCACTTGTATAAAAGTTTTACCGTGCCTTTTGGGAGCGCGCCCTGGCCATTAATAGGAATCTATATTGTCCTGGTCCTAATTTCTAGATAAATACCTGTAAGAATCCCTACTCCTTACTCTCTGTGTGTGTGGTGCTGCATGTCCAGAGTGGGAGACCCATAAGCATTCCTGTTCATTTTTACCATTCATTAAAGGTGATGCATTTAGATAGTCTAAGGATGTTTTCCAGGGCCGTTTCGTTTGGTGCCCTAGGTGCCCTCCCACCATGATCCTCCCACTCAATTCCTCCTGACAAGCTTTGTGGATGTTTCTTATAGTGGGTAAGAGGCGCACGCTTGTACCAGGTGGGGCAGTGTGGCGTGTGTACAAGGTTTGTGTGTACGCAGCGTCACTGTCCACCAATAAAATACTATTGCCAGTCTTCTCTCAAGAAATTGATCCAGTCATGTGACATGAAAAAGTAGCCAAGTGGGGCAGAACATGGAAATTTAGGTGAGATCTGAGATGTTTTAACTCTTTCAGTCAGAGATTTCCAAAGTTTTGGCATTAACCCTTCAGTGCCAGCAGACTTTCCTATTGATGCTTTCAGGCAGCACCTTTCCAGTGTATTTCCATTAACACTTTAGTGCCAGCAGTGTATTACCTTTAACCCTTTCAGCCAGCATTGACATGATATACGTATGTACCAGCATGACATGATATACAGTATGTACCTGCATGACATGATATACAGTACTGTACCAGCATCATTGACATATATACAGTATTGTACGCATTGACATGATATACAGTATGTACCAGCATTGACATGATATACAGTATGTACATGCAATTGACATGATAACGTATGTACCAGCATTGACATGTATATACAGTATGTATCAGCATTGACATGATATACAGTATAGTACCTGCATTGACATGATATACAGTATGTACCAGCATTGACAGATATACAGATGTACCTGCATTGACATGAATACAGTAGTACCAGCATTGACATGGATATACAGTATGTACCTGCATTGACATGTATCAGTATTGTACCAGCATTGACATGATATACAGTATGTTACTCAGCATTGACATGATATACAGTATGTACCAGCATTGAATGATATCCTATGTCAGCATTGACATGATACGTATGTACCAGCTTGACAGATATATACAGTATGTACCTGCATTGACATGATATACAGTATGTACCAGCATTGACAGATATTACAGTATGTACCTGCATTGACATGATAACAGTATGTACCAGCATTGACATGATATACAGTATGACCTGCATTGACATGATATACAGTATGTACCAGCATGACATGCATATACAGTATGTACCAGCATTGACATGATATACAGTATGTACCAGCATTGACATGATATACAGTATGTACCGCATTGACATGTATACAGTATGTACCAGCTTGACATGATATACAGTATGTACCGCATGACATGATATACAGTATGTAACGATGATTATGATATACAGTATGTACGCATGACATTGAATATACAGTATGTACCAGCATTGACATGATATACAGTATGTACCAGCATTGACATGTATAATCAGTATATTGTATACCAGCATTGACATGATATACAGTATGTACCAGCATTGACAGACAGTACACAGTATGTACCAGCATTGACATCGATAACACGAGTAGTACCAGCATTGACATGATATACAGTATGTACATTGACATTATTTACAGTATGTACCAGCATGACATGTACACAGTATGTACCTGCATTGACATTATAACAGTATGTACCAGCATTGATCATGATATACCAGTATGTACCTGTATTGACCTTCTATACAGTATACCAGCTTTGATTCATTGATATACATTATGTACCAGCACGCACATGCTATAGTAGCTGCATTGACCTGATACCGTATGTACCAGCATTGACATGATATACAGTATGTACCAGCTTGACATGATATTACAGTTAGTACCTGCATTGACATGATATACAGTATGTACCTCCGCATTGACATGATATACAGTAGTACCTGTATAACATGATATACAGTTGGTACCAGCATTGACAGATATACAGTATGTACCTGCATTTGACATATGATACATTATGTACTGCTTGAAATGATATTACAGATGTACGACATGATTATACACAGTAGTACTGACATGAAGATACAGTATGCTACTCAGCATTGACATTATACACAGTATGTACCTGCATTGACATGATATACAGTATATGTACCAGCATTGACATGATATACAGTATGTACCTGCATTGACATTATGCACAGGATGTACCTGCATTGACATGATATACAGTATTGACCAGCATTTGACATATACACAGTATGTACCTGCATTGACATAGGATATACGTAGTACCGCATTGACATTATCCACGTTGTACCTGCATTGACATGATGATACAAGTATGTTACCGCATGACATTATACACAGTATGTACATGCATTGACATGATTACTAGTATTACCAGCATTGACATTATACACAGTATGTACCTGCATGACATGATATACAGATGTACCAGCATGACTGATATACAGTATGTACTGCATTGACATGTTACAGTATGTACCTGCATTGACATGATATACAGTATGTACCAGCATTGACATGATACAGTATGTACCTGTTGGACCTGATATACAGAGTACCGCATTGAATATATACAGTATGTACCTGCTATTGATTCAGTACAGTATGTACGCTATGCAGATGTACCTGCATGCAGATATACAGTATGTACCTGCATGACATGATATATCAGTTGACTGCATTGAACATGATCATACAGTATGTACCTGCATTGACATGATATACAGTATGTACCAGCATGACATGAGATACAGTATGTACCAGCATTGACATGTATATACAGTATGTACCTGTATTGACATGATAACAGATGTACCCAGCATTGAACATGTATCAGTAACATGAATATACAGTATGTACCAGACATTGACATGATATACAGTATGTACCGTATTGACATGATATACAGTTGTACCTGCTTTAAGGGCACTCTGACCCCATATAGTAAAGGGCAACTCTCTTGACCCCATATAGTAAAGGGCACTCTGACACCCATATAGTAAAGGCACTCTGACCCCCATATAGTAAAGGGCACTCTGACCCCCATTAGTAAAGGGCACTCTGACCCCATATAGTAGGGCACTCTGACCCCATATGTAAGGCACTCTGACCCCATATAGTATAGAAAGGACACTGGGACCCCAATAGTAAAAAGTCACCTGAGAGTTTGTTTCAAGCTGTCATTTGCATTGAACTAGCAGCCTTTTTTTGCCCCAAACTGAGAAGACCCATCAGATTTACAGCATCCAGATGAGCAGTGACAGTGCTGAGTGAGTCCAGCAGCCAGACCAAAGGAAGCAGGAAGGAGTACACACGGCAGATCAGCTCCTGTAACTTTCTATACATGTGATAAATTTGTTTTTAACACAGTGTCACCTACTGATTACAATCCGCAATTGCAGCATTTGGATCTTAATTAGGACTTGACCCGAGTAAAAGCCAAGGTTAGGTTTTCAGGCAATTTTAAAGCATGAAAAAACTCGGTCTATATTCGAGTATATACGGTAGTTATGGAGGATGGCGATAAAGGAAATGTCTTGAACAATATTTTGCCCTCTGTATACACTATAGAAGATCCAAGTACAGATATCATAGAGTATAGTAGCAATAATGGTGTAAAAGATGCAAGTGCTCCTTGGTTAATATTAATAAATCTTTGGACCGGATAATAAATACATCCTCGGGTCCTTAGGGAGCTAAATTCTGTTTAATCCAGGTCATGTTTCGTATTTCTCTGGAAACCCTGCCTCTGGATTAGATAAAAACAGAAATGTCAAAGTCCAAATTTGGTGGATCCGTGATATCCATCTGGGAACCTGGTTCAGGTTTAGGTCCATCTTATTTAAATGGCATGTCCACCCCTCCCCCCAACTGAAATTTCCCCCTATGTTGGTCCCACTGTGTAGAGTTAAATGACCCCTACTTTTATCTTCTACTACATTGGTGTCCTGCATGGTGAATACAGTACAGGAAAACAAGAGTAGGAGCCTTTCCCTGGTAATCGTTTTCCGCCTCTAGGTGTTCCTCCCAAGAGGTTTGGGCATGCGCAGTGGGGTGGCCCCTCTTTTCCCCCTCCTCGTTCCACTGAACGTAACTTTTATTTTGTAAATAATTTGGATCTTTCTTGTTATGCCTGATAAGTTTCTGAAAAATGCTCGTTACCCTCCAGTTTATTTTGCAGCCAGCATGAATTAAAGACAACTTACCAGGAACAATACAAAATAGTCAGCTCATGCTACTGACTCTGGTAGCTCCTGAGGAAGGAGACAGTATATCCCCCAAAACTTTGTATTTCTTTGCTAATAAGTAATCACTTTTTTTAAAATGTAGTGTGCTCCTTAATTTTGCGTTTTATAAGGTTTTTTAATCCCAGACTACTTGTAAAAACTGTTTTTGTTTGTTATTTTTGCGTGATCAAACATAGGGAAAAAGGGAAATCAATGTACGGCAAAAACAATCAATTGCACAATCAATCTGCTCTGTGTGCGTGTATTGAGCAGGATCTGCTTGTTAGCATGATCTGTGCTAATAGAGGCAGGTCTCTCTTCTAAATACTATTGGCTGTTAGCTTATACGTGGTAAGGCTCTAGCTTCCTTGTTTATTGCTATACACAAGAGAGCATGTAAAGTGTATGGCATACACTTAGACTTCTACAACACAAAGAGTAGGTTTAGTGAGCTGACATCCCAATCAACAGGACACTGCCCAATGTAGAGGTGAACATACTTGTTGTATTTTGTGAATGTGCTCGGTCTTATTGGATTTTGTATATGACTTAAGTTCCCATTAAATGTTAGATTATTCACTATGGGGGCGATGCACTGACAAGGTTACACGCTGATAGCGTGTCTAGGCATATAACATTACTTGCGGAAGCTGAGTGGTTTAAAATCCGCTATTAGCCAACAACCGCCTCAACAAAGGACTTAAACTTGCACTGATTTAACATCGGTTACCGGGACTTTGTATATGTTAGTGAGATGGAAGTAAATAGAGATGAAACCACACCAGAACTTTGTCCGATAAAACCAACAGTCTCGAGCCAAAAGTACAAAATTTTGGTTCTAACTCCCAGATTCCACTGCCAAATCACCCCGGTTTGTTAAAACGCCAAATAAACTCTCGAAAAACTTCCTGCCGAATTTAGATACAGAACTACCAAAATTCAACCGACTGCTCAGTTCATAGTAAATAGTAACATAGTAATTGAGGTTGAATAAAGACATCAAGTACAACCTATTCACCCTATTTATTTTTATTTTTAACCCTACCTAACAGTGATCCAGAGGAAGGCAAAAAAAAAAAAACAGCAAAAAGGGGGAAAAAATCCTTCTGACTCCAAACGGCAATCGGAAATATCCCTGGATCAACCAGATCTATATGTATTAATACCAGTATTCTCAATATTTTATAGTATCCCTTGTACCAACCAGAAATACAGTATATGTATTATACCAGTAATTCTCAATATTATATAGTATCCCCGTACCAACCAGAACTACAGTATATGTATTAATACCAGTATTCTCAATATTTTATAGTATCCCTGTACCAACCAGAACTACAGTATATGTATAAATACCAGTAATTCTCAAATATTATAGTATCCCTGTACCAACCAGATCCACAGTATATGTATTAATACCAGTGAATTCTCAATATTTTATAGTTCCCTGTACCAACTAAACTACAGTATATGTATTAATACCAGTTATTCTCAATAATATATAGTATCCCTGTACCAACCAGAACTATCAGTATATGTATTAATACCAGTAATTCCAATATTTTATAGTATCCCTTGTACCAACCCAGAGAACTACAGTGATATGTATTATACCAGTAATTTCTGTCTCAATATTTATAGTATCCCTGTACCAACCAGATCTATATGTTTAATTACAATAATTCTCAATATTATATAGTATCCTTGTACACACCAGAATACAGTATATACTGTTGATATCAATTAGATCAACTGGACTTGAAATGTAGTTCTTGAAGACGTTTCGCTAGTCATCCGACTGGCTTTCTCAATTCAGAATGACTTGTACAAGAATCTGTGGCAATTATGTACCCTGGAAAATCCCAATTAGCATATCACAGCCAGGTGTTAAGGGTGTGATTGGATAGTGGCTAAGAGGTGTTATAGGAACGCCCAGAGTAAGGTGTTAAAACAGCATTGTACATGGCAGACAGTTGGTGTCTAAACTTGTCTAACAGGACCCTGACCCAGCCAGAAATGGAAGACCTTGCTAAGGGCTTGAATTTTGCCATCACCCCTAAAGCCATCCCTGTGTTGGATATTATAGCAGCCACAGAAGCCTCTATCCACAGTAATAAGGTATCACAGGTGAGGCAGAACAATTCGCCTAAGGTATCTGCAGCCTTAGCCGTGCTAAAACTCCTTCATCTAACCTGACTACACAGGAAAGAAGAGCCTTAACATCCCTCAAGAAAGATTCCAGTATCACCATTCTACCGGCAGATAAAGGAAGATGCACAGTGGTACTCAACACCTCAGACTACCATGATAAGGTGACCATGCTCCTGGCCGATAACAACACATATGAGACTTTAACAAGGGATCCCACCAGCCGGTACAAGCAAACCTATAGACTTACTACAACAGCTTCAAAAGGATAAAGCCATTGACCAAGCAATGTATCATCGCCTACCTGGTGAGGCACATCCATGCATATATGGACTCCCAAAGACATAAGGAAGGGGCCCCACTAAGAACTATAGTCAGCAGCATCAACTCTGTAACATACAAGGTGGCAAAATATCTAGCTAACATCTTAGGACCTTTGGTGGGAAGTTCTATCAAGTCACATCCAGAACTCTCAGGAGTTCACCAACAAGATTGAAGATATAGTACTCGGTGTAGAAGAAAACTATGGTGTCCTATGATGTGACATCTCTCTTCACTTAAAACTTGTGGATTTTATCTCTTAAAACTTGTGGATATTCAGACTGGGCCTTTGTCAAAAGAAGTAGAAGGAAAGAAAAGAACAACAAATACCAACAGTGAAGGGGAAAAGCAAGACAGGAGGAAGAACATGGTCATCCCATATGTAGCAGGGGTCTCCGAGAAATTAAGAGGAATTTTCAAAAAACATCGTATCCCTGTCTGCTTTAAACCGAACAACACACTGAGGCAGCAATTGGTACATCCGAAAGACCCAATACCAAAACACAAGAAAAGCGACATCATATTGCAGTGCAGTGCAGTGAAGAATGCTCTGATTGTATGTGGGGGAGACCAAACAGCAACTGCATCAACGTATGGCCCCGCACAGAAGAGCCAATCCTCGGGTCAGGACTCAGCCGTGTACCGCATTAAGGATAAAGGACATACCTTTGAAGATTGTAATGTTAACATTTGGCGAAGGAACGTGACTGGTTCAAGAGAGGTGTAAGGAGGCCATTTATGTGAAAATAAAGAAACCAAGCCTAAATAGAGGTGGGGGGTTCGACACCAACTGTCTGCCTGTACAATGCTGTTTTAACACCTTACTCTGGGCGTTCCTATAACACCTCTTAGCCACTATCCAATCACACCCTTAACAGGCTGTGATATGCTAATTGGGATTTTCCAGGGTACATAATTGCCACAGATTCTTGTAACAGTCATTCTGAATTGAGAAAGCCAGTCGGATGACTAGCGAAACGTCTTCAAGAACTACATTTCAAGTCCGTATATAATTGAATCAACAGATATGCTATAGTTCTAGTTTCCCGGTTTTTCCAGGCAGACTTCTTGCATCTGTAAACATACATTTTAGATTATCAACTGATTTACTTCCATACTTGGTCACATGCCTCCTTATCCTCTATGCTCCCCATTCTTCTCTCTCCGTTGTGTTATTAGCCCCCTGATCCCTAACTTCTCTATTACCCCTGTTTAGTTCAACGTACCCCCCCCCCATACTAGTTTAAAATCTTTCCCCCAAAACAGCTGCACCATCATCATTGAGGTGCACATCCATCTCTACTAAAGAGCCTTTAGCCAACAGAAAAGTCAGCCAGTTCTCTAAAAACCCAAACCCCATCTCCTTACATCACCATCTTAACACACATTTATACTCCTGAGCTCCGTTGCCTCCCTAGGTAGCACGTGGCTGTGGTAGTATTTTGAAATCGCTACCCTTGAGGTCCTTGCTTTTAACTTGGCCCTAATTCTCAGAAATCATTTTAAGGACCTCACCTCCACCTCTAACTTTGTCATTGGCACCAATGTGAACCAAGACTGCCGGGTCACTCCAGCCCCACCCAAATTAACTGTCTACACGACTACCTCATGTCGAACCCTAGCACCAGCAGGCAGATAACACACTGTTTGGCATGAAGGTCTTGGTGACAGATTACCCTATCTACCCTTCTAATAATGGAGTCCCACACCACTGCATATCCTTCCTAGCCCCCAATTCTCCTCCCTTGTACTGAGAGTGGCCGTCCCCTGGGTGCTCAAAGGAACGGCCAGCTCCATACATGACTTCTGAGCCATCGTCTCCCTTTTTACCTAACACGGCAAATCTGTTGGGATTGACCAAATGGGAAGAAGTGGCCCTACCCTTCCATCCCCTACTTACCCTGGTGACCCTTACAAATGCTGCGCTTTGGTGAAACGCGTGTAGGTAGTTGAGGAAGTGGTGAGGCGCTATGTCGGCTAAGGTTTAAGGAGTTCAGGGAGCCGAGAGTTATATGACGGCACAGCCTGATTTGATATATTCCTTATACTCCCCCAACCTTTCACCACTTACATATTTAACATATCGCAGTCATCTGACTTATTGACAAAGGAGAATCCTTTATTAAAGGAAAGTTCAGACAAAAACATATTTTTTTACAGCCCAAAGTTGCTGATTAAAACAATGTTTTGGTTTTCTAAGTAATCTCTAAACAAACATAAAAGTTAGAAAATCTGTGATTACGCTTGCAAGTCCTGCCGTTACTTTCACTCTCACCCTTTCCGCGACGAGATACAGGGTAACTGATTGGACAGATCTCTTTGTGGGTGAAGCACACTGAGCATGTCTGAGCCAATGGCTCAGGGGTTAAATTTGACTGGACGGCAAACCTATTGGCCAAACACGAAAAATAATCATTTTCTTACCACATAAATTTATACCGTTATGATATTGTAACATACGAATTATATAAAATTAACAATGTCGCTTTGATGTGAACTCCATATATACTGTGTGCCTGATTACACCAAATCATAATCATAATGCACAATGCTGAAGGACACTGTGCAGTTTTTCAGTGTTACCGTAACCTTTCCTAAACATCCCCCAGAAGGCTTCAAAAGTACATTCCTCACTGGTGATATTTGTTGGATCCAATGGAAGGTCCATTGACAGTTAGAAAAAGACACACAATTAACTGTGCCCTTTTCTAATGGATTGAAAATCTCTCTGCAATCAGCGCAGGTCAATGTTTAAACAACGTTCCTTAAATGGTACAACATAGTGAGATATAAGAGAAAAACCTTTCTTTTAAAGTCAAATGGACTAAATAGATTTTTATATATTCAATGAAGTTTTATTGAGCCTGAAAATAGATAATAAGTCACCTGTCTGTCAAGCAAATCAAAATCCCTTGTAGCAACTTTACCTACCCCGTCCTATTAAAAGTACCCAGGGTAACGACCTAATCCTCTAGGTTTACAATGCGTCGCCTGTTTTACTTACCCTTAATTTTCACTCACCGGTCCAACTCACTTCGTATCTGACTAAAGAAAAGCGCAAGTTAAAATGGAGTAGTGTGGCTAGTCCTTACTGAGCATGCCCAGGCCATTATACAGTTGAGGGGGCAGACACTCAGGGCTTTGCTTACTGGATAGAAAGATAAACTTTCTCATTCTGTATTCAGACTGTGTCAGATTTTGTATGTTTACTTTCTATTTTCACTCCCTTGTTTAACCTGCAACCTCTTTACTCCTAGGAGACCTATTTGATGAAGCATATGAGAAAACACAATGCCCCCGAACCTCAGCAACCTCGCCCCACACAGGTTCTGACCTCCCAGGCCCATTTCACACCAGTTTCCCAGGCTGCTTCTTCTGACGGGCCCCAGTGCTCTTTGATATGAATCCTTTCAAGACTGACCATCATAAAGACTTGTGCCTAACTGTGTCCACCAGCACAATCCAAGTGGAACATCTTGCCAGCTCCTAGTTCTTTAGAAGGGGCCCTAAATTTTAATGAAAGCGGATGCTGAACCAGACCCGATGTAGGAAAAAGATAAAATCGTGGGTACTGGACCAACCTCAAATGTTAAGATGGGATTAAAAGGACAACAAACAGGGCCCAAAGTTTAAAGGAGGGTGGGCTACACTGTGGCAGCCTTAATAACCGGGAAGATGGATAAATTAAACCAGACCCAGTTTAGATGAGTATTGGTAAGCAGGTATTCAGTATGTGGGTAGAATAAGAAATACCTGCCAGGTGTAACCTGCCATGCAGAGCACCATTGGTATAAACTGAGCTTGAGAAGATGCATTTCATACTCTCCATAACCTCACCCAATGCAATGGCTGTGCACAGTTCGTGTTGCTCTAATGCAATTCCAGTGTAACATCATCATTGTTTTCACTAGTGGTATCTCAGTGTCCCCGCTAGGAAAATGCTGCATGCAATGTGGCTAACAAACTCTGGAGCTGCATCGAATGTGAAAGTCGCCTAACTCGGCCCTTTTAGGGATCCAATCGCTCAGTTGAGATCTGAACATGTTTGACTTTCCCAACTGGAGTTGGAACATTCCAAGGAAATGAACATTGTGGGAAGGAGAGTTGTAGGACCTGGAATGGCAGCTCTCTACTGACCACAGAGGGGCATAGCATGATGTGACATCAAATGAGTTTTACAAAAGTGAATAGAATATATTATGAACATTCTGTGCCTTGAATCACGATGAGGTCCCTGCCACAAAATGCCAATCTACAGCTGGCCATACACTGGGAAGGTTTTTCCACAGGGATGGATGGTGCATTTCCATTGCTATCTCTTGATGAAAACTTGATAGAAAAGAATCAGTTGCCCTGTCCTGCAGCTGTTGACTTGCGTCAGTTTATCTTCGCACTTAAAGGAGAAGAACTGAGCATGTGTGAAGAGTATATATCAGGGAGGAAAGTTTCCAGGTGTCCTGCCTTCTTATGCAGTGTTGTTCTGAGGCTTTAGTTGTCCTTTAAATCTCTTAGAAAGTATGGCCATTCAAGAATAGGGATTCCAGACGTCCTGTTTTTCCCAGATTCGTCCTCTGTTTGAAGACCGAATACGGGGTCCGGCAGGACTTTCTGTATCTCGCCCACATTTCAGCACATGCGTGTAATCGTATTTGCACGTGTGTAGTTCCGACCACGTACGTGACAACAATGGTCTGGTATTCGCTGCAACAAACTCTGCTAATCCCTCCTACAGCTTTTGCCTGATTGGTGAATTTTCTTGGCAGTGACAGTAACAGGCAAGGACAGGCCAGTAACAATGTGTAAGTGTGAAAATGAGTGTGATAGTGTGTGTGCATGATGTGTGTGATTGTAGGCAGTGGTGGTTTATAATGAGGTCACATAGACATTGCCTAGGGTCCAGAGCCTGTTCAGGGACCTGGTCCATAACTCAATCAGCTGCTGCCTGTGTAGAAGGGCCCTGCATTCACGGCAGCAACTGTAACTCTCACCCTCCCCCTCCCTAGGGATTCCAGGAAGTATTTTAAATGAACTTTTAAAAATAGAAAGTACCTGGGCAGGGAGGTAGGATTGATTGATAGTGCTGAAGCCAGGAGGAAGACTGGCAGAATCAGTTTTCATTGGGCTGGTGCTCCTCACTAAAAAACAAGGAATGATGAATAGTCTAAACAACATAAATAAACATCTTATGTGACAGGAGCCAGAAAAATAGGCTCAGAACTGCCCTAATTCACATCCTAACATATAGAGGACACAGCAATCAAGCTACTTAAAATAAAGCTTTGTACACGTAAGATTGTGCAGGCTGTACGGCAACAAAATTTAAAAATCAGTCAATCTCCTCCCTGTTATGAATAAATAGGATCTACTATATAAAGCAGAAATCTAGTATGGTGGATGTATGTATATATGTATGTATGTGATATGTATGTATTTTGATTGTTATATATATATGTATGTATGTATGTGTATGTTGATGTATGTATGTATGTATGTGCCACCACACAGCCACACCCTGAATGACTCCACATAACGACGCCCTCTGAAAGGGACGACGCCCATGAAGTCCAGTTTGACCAATAAAAATCCTGTACGTCACTTGCAGAGTGTGATTCCCCAATTCCTTAACTCAGATGAAGGGCCTGGGCTCTGTGCTGCCCGACTTCAACAACACAGACAGAGTCCATTCAGTGACACAACAACAGTGTAATGTACGGCTACACAACTCAGAGAGCTGCACACACAGAACAACAGCTTCATAAACGAGGGAACAAGAAACATTATGGTCCGCCCCCAAACATCATGGCCACACCCCCAGACATCCCGGTCTGTTCCCCAATCATACCACATACACAAACATTCTGTCACGCCCCCAAACATCACAGGCACGCCCCCAAAACTCACACTCCGACCCCTAAATGGCACAGCCACGACCCAGACTGTCCACACCCTAGAATGCCGTTCCCCACCCACCGCACATAAGGGGCACTGAGATGATGATGACCCGGTGCCCCCATATCATCATCACCGGCAACCAGCATTGCACATATGGCACCCACATCAAACCCCTCATAGTGGGACCACTGGAACCAGTGGCTCCCATTTACCCCTCACCCCTCCTGGTAGACTCCACGTTTCCAGGAGGTGCGCCTCCTCCCAGCAACCCATCCCAGCGTAGTGCCACTGCTAGCCCCCTGGCAGCAGTGGCACCTCCTCTCAGAACCCTTTCTCAGCAGAGCCAACAACCCCATGCCACCCTCCTGGCAGCCGTCACACCTGCATCTCGCCCCACTGGCAGGGTTCGGATGTAAGGGTCGCACATTCATTGGCGCTTGAAGAAGGGGGTCCTGCGGTCAGCACAGAGTCCGCAAGGAGAGGGGGCGTGGGGCCTACTGGGATGGGGTGCTGGTGGGTAGAGTGGTCCACTGGGATGGTCCGATAGGACCCGTCCCATACGAGCCATGGGGAAGGGCATGATGTGGGTGCTATGTCTGCAATGGGGGCTGCCAGTAGGGGGCAGGGGGGGCGCCCGCTGGGAGGGAGTACTATGAATTTACCCATGCTGGCAGCGTGGAGTCCGCCAGTCAAAGGGGGCATGGGGCCCACTATGATGGCTGCTCCCCCCACGCTCCCTTCTGGCAGCCCTTATTGTACAAGTCGCAACTACATTATGCCCCACCGGCAGGGGCATGATGTAAGAGTGATTAATGCATTGGTGGCTGGGTCTTGGGGGAAGCAGGGTTTGCCCGTAAGGGGTGCTGGCACCCAGTCCCCATGTCTGCAATGGGGCTGCTAGGTCTAGCAGGAGGTACCAATGTTGGCAGTGTAGACTCCACACTGCCAGTCCCCATGTCTGCAATGGGGCTGCTAGGTCTAGCAGGAGGTACCAATGTTGGCAGTGTAGACTCCACACTGCCAGCATGGGTACCACTTCCTAGTGGCAGGGAAGAGAGGGGTCTACTAGGAGGTGCCCTGCTCTACCCAGCGCTCCCTCTTATTTGCCCCATGAACCCCCCTCCTGGCAGCTCCCATTTCAGGCATGGCACCCATATCACGTCCC
>CM033475.1:10819480-11229159 GCA_019447015.1 Hymenochirus boettgeri
ACAGAGAGAGGGAGAGAGGGACAGATAGAGATAGATATACAGAGAGAGAGGGAGAGATAGATATACAGAGAGAGAGAGAGGGACAGATAGAGATAGATATACAGAGAGAGAGAGGGACAGATAGAGGTAGATATACAGAGAGAGAGAGGGACAGATAGAGATAGATATACAGAGAGAGAGGGACAGATAGAGATAGATATACAGAGAGAGAGAGAGAGACAGATAGAGATAGATAGGGGTAGAGGTCCACGTAGAAGGTATAAGAAGGTCTCCCTGACCAAAGGTGTAGGCAAGTGTCTGACTATAACTGAACACAACAGTAAGTTTAAAATGACCAAATTGCTACCAGTATATAATGAAATTGCCAGTTTACTGTGCCTTTGTGTCTCTCTGTCTATTTATCTGTCTTTTTATCACTGTTTATCACTATCTGCCTGTGTATCTGTCTGTGTTTGTCTATCGGTCTGTTTGTGTCTTTTTGTCTGTCTCTAGTAAGTAGCTAGTGGGTGTGGCTTAATTGGGAAGGAGAAAGGGATGTGACCTAAATAATTTTGCGCTACACGTGGCGCACGGAAAGCCCAAGGGTGCCCCTGATCTGCTTAGACCCTAGATACGCCCCTGGTGAATACTCCTCATTTCTCCCCTGCACATTATTATAATCCCTGCTGTAAGGACTAGGATTTTCTATAGTGAAAACTGATGAAAAAATACAGTTTAGCAGATTAGCCTCGGCATCCTCTACAACCATCTCAGCCCCATTATTTAATGGTCCCACATTCTCAGTCCTCATCTTTTTACCATTTATATCCTTAAAAAACATTTTGGGGTTGGACTTGCTTTATTCTGCAATCCGTATTTCATTTTTTATCTTAGCTAGTTTAATTGCTTTCTTGCACTCGTTATTACAGCTTTTATAGTCCCTGTAAGCCTGTTCTGTTCCCTCTGTTTTCAAAATTTTAAAAGCCTTTTTCTTTTTTTCCATTTCCCTTTTTACCTGAGCATTAAGCAAGGCAGGAGTGGACCTAATTTACACTTGTTACCTAAAGGTACAAAATTTAGAAATGTAATAGTTTAATATCCCTTTAAAAGTGGTCCACATCTGCTCAGTATCTTTACCTAGAAACAATTCCCCCCAGTCTATGAGCAGGAGTGATTCCTTTAACAGCATAAAATTAGCTTTCCTAAAGTTAAAAGTTTTTGTTAACCCAGTAGACTTTAGTTGTTTTGCAACCTATATTAAATGACACTATATCATGGTCACTATTCCCTATATTAAATTAAACTATATCATGGTCACTATTCCCTATATTAAAGGACACTATATCATGGTCACTATTCCCTATATTAAATGACACTATACCATGGTCACTATTCCCTATATTAAATGACACTATATCACGGTCACTATTCCCTATATTAAATGACACTATATCATGATCACTATTCCCTATATTAAATAACACAATACCATGGTCACTATTCCCTATATTAAATGACACTATATCATGATCACTATTCCCTAAGCTTCCCATTACCTTCATCTCTAAAATGAGCTCAGGGTTATTAGATATCACCAGATCCAACACCGTTTATACCCCCATCTATTCCATCTTTTAGATTTGGCTTCAATTCCTGTTTAACTTACATACATACTCCCCCTCCTTTCTTATTAACTCTGTCATGTCAAAATAAGCAGTATCCTTCAATATTTATTGTCCAGTAGTGTGAATCATTTAGCCCTGTTTCTGCTATACCGATCACATCATACCTTTCCTTTAAACCTATTAGTTCTAGTTCCCCAGTTTTTCCAGCCAGACGTCTTGCATTTACAGATACAGATCATTGAAAGATGACAGACAGGATCTGCAAGATCCTGTTTGTCATCTTTCAAAGATCTACATACACACAGTCCAGAGCGTTCTTCCTATACACACCCTATAGGGAGTCTAACGCAGCTGATGGAAATTTTCGTTCTTTTAGGCACTTGTTTGGAAAATGAAGGTAAACACAATAGCGATAAAGCCCCGATTAATGTACCCAGCTTTAGAGACATGCAGGGTGATACAGTAAATTTATTGCAGGAGTGGGGATAAAAGTTTTCTGGGCTCTGTGGCAAGGACTACACGTCCTGATTAAAAAGTTAAGGAAAAGTAGCAGAAAACATTACTTAAAAAGTTTTCTTTCTTCATTCGTTTATAAGCAGACAATATCGGTCAGATGTTTTATATTCCAGTCCACCAGCCAACGTTACTTTTCTCTTTGTGCATTTAGATCGTAGTGATGGACACAAAACCGAACCCGAGTTCGGAACAAACTGGAACTTTTCGAACTAGTTAGTTTTTTTGGACTCGCCGCTGTATTTTCAATAATTATCGTAAATTCGAGAGTTTTTTAATTTACGGGCCGTTCGCGAACCCTAGAATGGATTATTCACTAACCCTCGAATGGATTGTTAGTTTTCGGTAACCCAAGAATGTATTATTTGCTAACCCTCAAATGTATCATTCGTCCCGTAACCCTCGAATGTAACCCGACAATTGCCCGAACATGAAGTAAAAAGTGTTTAAACAGGTTTTGGTGACAGTGACGAATGTTTGAAAATGGACCAAACTTTATGAGATACAGCTGCTGTATATTTTCCCATAGTACATGTAGTACATGCCATTTCAGAGCTTTCTATGTAATTTGAAGACTTTTATTAAGGCTAATAGATTTATGAATGCTTTTCCAAGTTATGTCTAATATTAGAAGGAACGTAGGTTACGGGGATTAGGCGTCTCTTTCTCTCAGGGGGAACAACTGCACCGTGAGATTAAAAAGAAGTTGAAAATAAAATATTTCTAAAGCTGCATATTCATTCATTTCAATTAACTTTGATGTTCCCTGGGGGATGTTTAACTAGATGCACAATCAGGGAGAACAAGACCGGGCAGGTTTGCCTTGTATGAAACTGCCATACTGCAGAATGTCTGCGTGACGTGTATAAGTGCCACTTTCCCAGAGATGAAACAGCTGCGATTATTTTGTAATAAAATGAATTCTGATTGTTCAGATTGTTTTTTGTAAAGCTGACAGGAGTGAACAGGAGACCGGGGGGGATTTGTTAAACTGGTAGTAAAAGGAAGGACCGGTTTCTCTAATGAAATGAATTATCCGTTTTAAAGTGATTTACAATTGTGATTTTTGTTATAGAAGTTCTACAGGACAGGTAATGGAACTCCAAGGAGACTTTTGTTATCACCGGCCAAAGCCCAAAACCACAATAGAATCAGATGTAGGTCTAATCTGTTATGAAGCAAAATGTCCTTCTTCTCGTCCTCCGCTACTCAAAAGGTTTCTTCCTCTTCTCTAAGCTCTCCAAGCTCTTTTACAAGCTTGGTCATGCTCAGAAGAGGCATCTAGGGGAATAGTAGTCAGTTATCACCCATGTATCATCAATGCACCTATAATAGTAACTACATAAGTAATGCCCAATACACAAGTGATAGATACTTATCAGTCTATAAGACACAGCAGGGTTATTCAATAAAAGTTCATCGGGGAGATTTAATAAAAGTTCTTATCGTTAAAAATGGTGCTAATTTTTCCCCAACCAATCAGATTTTAGCTTTCAAATGTTAAAAAGGTTCTAATTGGTTGTTATAAAATTAGCACCATTTTAAACAATAAGAACTTTTATTGAATCTCCCTGTATATCGTTAAAAATGGTGCTAATTTTGCCCCAACCAATCAGATGTTAGCTTTCAAATGTTAAATAATATCCAATTGGTTGGGGTAAAATTAGCACCATTTTCAACGATAAGAATTTTTATTGAATCTCCCTGAGCGTCTTATAGTAAAGCTATGTACACACCTAGCGATTTTTCCTCCTGACCGACCGTTCGATACTTTCGAACGGTCGGCCAGGAGGAAGGACTGTCGGTCGCGGCAAAAGCAGCCGCGTCCGATAGTCACCGCGACCGATCGTGCGGTCCATAGAGGACCGCACGATCGGACGAGGTTTTCCACCCTGTCCGATCGTCCTTTCGTCCGATTTGGACGAACGGTCGATCGGACATGGGCACATTCGGATGCGATAATTTCGGTCCGATCGACCGATGCACTGAACTATCGGTCGATCGGACCGAAATATCTCATTGTGTGTACCCAGCTTTAGGGGAATGGAGGGGCTTGACTATGCAGGCAGATAAGTCAAGTTAGGGATGTTGAAATTAGAGAAGCGACATTTGTGTGGAGATATGATAACCTTATACAAATATATTAATGGCCCATACAATGAACTCTCTGGTGCATTGGTCACTAATAGGTCATATCAGAGGACACGTGGACATCCTTTAAGGTTGGAAGAAAAGAAGATTCATCTTCAGGTTAGGAAAGGTTTCTTTACAGTGAGAACGGTGAAACTGTGGAACTGTCTTCCAGCAGATGTGGTAATGGCAAGTTCATTGAATAGCTTTAAAAATGGCCTGGATAAGTTTCTAAAACTAAAAAATAGTGAGAATTACTGGTATTAATACATATACTGTAGTTCTGGTTGGTACAGGGATACTATATAATATTGAGAATTACTGGTATTAATACATATACTGTAGTTCTAGTTGGTACAGGGATACTATATAATATTGAGAATTACTGGTATTAATACCCCAGTGTAGAGGGAGCCAACACCCCCATTCCTCCTCCTGAAGCTGTCACAATAACCACATCTCGCCCCACCGGCAGGGTCTTATGTAATATGGTCATTCATTGGCCTTGGAGAGAGGGCTGGCTCCTTTTCTCAACGACTGTAAGCTCACTGGGCCGGGCCCTCTTTCCAATGTTAACGGTTTGGTTTATTGTTATTTGGGATTGTTTCTCCCTTATTTTCCCCCTATTTCCTCTTTAAAAAACGTCTAATTCAACCTTAGATTGGCAATTGTCATTCTACATTCCAACTGTTGTATATCAATCTCGTAAATAAATCTAATCACTATTTAGCTCGTCGCCTTCAGATTATATTCCAGAAAACTATTGGTTTGTTGTTGGAAAGCTGTATGGAAGGGTCGTGTCTGGGTCCCAGCTATGGTCCCGTTGTGTGTGAGTTTGGATATTCGAGGGCGTGTCTAGGGTTTCTGGATGGTGTGCCTGGATGGTCTAGGTCATAACTGGGCAGTTTTTGGAGTCAGTGACTGGCCATAGTTCCCCGTCCTGCATTAATAATGAAATTACAGGTCCATTTGGCCCTGCTTCTAATCTCTTTCAACAAATGCTGATTTGCGTTCATGCAGTTTTTTCACTAGTGGTATCTCAGTGTCCCCGCTAGGAAAATGCTGCATGCAATGTGGCTAAACATCTGGAGCTGCACGAACATGTGAAAGTCGCCTAACTCGGCCCTTTAAGGGATCCAATCGCTCAGTTAGAGTCTGAACATGTTTGACTTTCCCAACTGGAGTTAACATTCCAAGGAAATGAACATTGTGGGAAGGAGAGTTTGTAGGACCGGAATGGCAGCTCTCTACTGACCACAGAGGGGCATAGCATGATGTGACATCAAATGAGTTTTTAACAAAGTGAATAGAATATATTATGAACATTCTGTGCCTTGAATCCCGATGAGGTCCCTGCCAAAAAGTGCCAATCTACAGCGGCCATACACTGGGAAGGTTTTTCCACAGGGATGGATTTGCATTTCCATTGCTATCTCTTGATGAAACTTGATAGAAAAGAATCAGTTGCCCTTCCTGCAGCTGTTGACTTGCGTCAGTTTATCTTCCACTTAAAGGAGAAACTGAGCATGTTGTGAAGATTATTATATCAGGGAAGGGTTTCCAGGTGTCCTGCCTTCTTATGCAGTGTTGTTCTGAGGCTTTAGTTGTCCTTTAAATCTCTTGAAAGTATGGCCATTCAAGAATAGGGATTCCAGACGTCCTGTTTAGATATCGTCCTCTTAAAAATAAAGACCGGGTCACGGGGTAGGACTTTCTGATATGCTGAAGCCGGTGAAACATGGCATAATCATTTTCAATTGTCTGGTGCTTCACTCACTAAAAAAACCAGATGTATGCTAGTTCTCTCAGTGAAGTACGGTGACCTTTTTGGACGGGGTAAAGCAACATAGTTGGCCCTTACGGTAGAGTGAATTGTAACAGCATGTGTGAATGTACTCACTTGGTTAGTTACACCCATAGGGACCACATTGCCCATGGTGAACTGGAGGCTACTCAAAGCTGGCTATGATCTTAAGGAGGTACTTTCCCCTGTTTTCTCTTGATAGTTAGAGCTAGAGGGCGTGGTGTTTTAAGACTTACTAATAGCTCGTGGCAGCAGAATTTTTCATTGGGCCAGGGGGGCATTTGTCCCTCACTAACTGGCGTCTTGCTGAACATAATAACATCTTATGTGACAGAGCCGAATAAATAGGCCTCAGAACTCCCTAATTCCATCCTAACATATAGAGGACCAAGCAATCAAGCTACTTAAAATAAAGCTTTGTACACGTAAGATTTGTGCATGCTGTAACGGCAACAAACTTTAAAAAAATCCAATCTACTCCCTGTTATGAATAATAGGACAATATATATAAAGCAGAAATCTAGCTATGTATGTATATATGTATATATTATGTAAGTGTATGTATGTCGCTCACTCACACAGCCACAGCCCCTGAATGACTCCACATAACGGTGATCCCTCTGAAAGGGACACGCCGCCCATGAAGTCCAGTTTGACCAATTAAAATCCTGTACGTCACTTGCAGAGATGTGATTCCCCAATTCCTTAACTCAGATAAGGGCCTGGGCTCTGTGCGCTGCCCGACTTCAACAACACAGACAAGTCCCCTTCATGACACAACAACAGTGTAATGTACGGCTACACAACTCAGAGAGCTGACACAACACAGAACACAGCTTCTATAACAGAGGGAACAAGAAACATTATGGTCCGCCCCCATACATCATGGCATCACCCCCAGACATCCCAGGTCTGTTCTCCAATCATACCCACGATACACAAACATCCCTGTCCCACCCCCAAACACACACTCACCCCCTAAATGGCACAGCCCACCCAGACTGTCCACACCCTAGAATTCCGTTCCCCCACCCACCGCAACATCGCTGACATGCCCCATCCACCTATTCAACTGGCGGTTGGGGGGTATACAGGAATTACCTGCATTACCTGGACTTAAGCACCAGACACACACTGCCACATGCACACCTTCACAGACAGTTACAACTAAAGCTGAAGCCGGCTTTAACAACACAGACAAAGAGCCGCACGTCACAAGATCAAGACACTGACGCCTGTCAGTCACTCAATGTGAGATATTCAGTTGCAATCACCTGTTTTCCCAACGGCAAATTCCATGTAGCATGTTCACGAGTAGGTTCACCACAACATTTGTATATTTAACTGATAACGTTGATATAGGTTTTGCAATAAACATGTGTTATAACGTCCCTCAACAATGTCACCGTTCTCAACTCATAACTATACATCATGACGTACATTACCCCCTGTGCACTTCTGTTTCCACCTGTTCTCCCATCCAAGCCAAACACCCACCTGCACGTAACAAATACTTCACCCAAGTTTACACGGACAACGCCGGGTACACGTGCTAGTTAGTATAAACATTAAGCCGGAAAGACACGTGTTGTTAGCTTTAACTGCCCGATCAGTTGGTATTCAACCCAGCTAGAAACGCCAAGTGCTTTATTATCATAAACCTTCTCTGTGTGCAGTTCTGCTGTAACGTGAATGGTGACAGTTGGAAAGTGTGAATTGGATGGTGGGGAATCCTCCCTCCCACTGCTCAATGCCCAAATATGACAGGGAGGGGGATACTAAGCCTATCAAATCAAGTACTGGACTGGTTAAACAAATGTTTTTTTTTCTTTAAGTGGATGTATTTTGTTATTTTCTTAATCTCATTCATCTGCTGTCTATTCCAGTAAATCCACTTCATGGGATTCTTTTACCTGTGTTTCCATCTAATATTTGCCTTTCTACGTGAAACCTACACAACCAATCCAGGAAAAACTTTCACGAGCCTAAATATACTGGATCTTTCCCCCAACTCCCCTCCCCCCCTCCCATTTTTCACCCCAATGGTTTTCCTCCCATTGACATCACTATGACATCACCAAGTGAAACATATAAATGAAGAGCAAAAGATTTTTTGATCAGTTGTAAACATTCTGTTTATCAACAATGATCATGGCTTCTATCTTGCCTTTTTTGAACTTCTCGCCGGTGCACCCTTGTCTGGAATTACATTGACCCACCACGTGTCATCAACAACGATAATTTCTCCTATCTTGCATTTTTTGAAGTTCTCGCGGTGCACCCTTCTGGATTACATTGACCCCAATCCAGATATCCAGGAGCTCATGGCAGTTTAATAAGGATTTCTTCATGGAATCTTACCGTTTATTGCATCACACATGGAGCGATACGATGTTAAAGTAAGTGACATTTTTGACAATGTAAAATAGTTGAAAACTAACTCCCAGATAAAAATGACAGTTTAAATATGGAGCTAATTCAGATGCCCAGCAATCATTATTATGCCCTCTACAACTGGGCCACACTAATGTGCGCTGTTTAAAGTGTAGTATGTGCCAAGCCCTTGGGCTCTCCGCACCTGGGAAGTGCAAGCGTTAGCGTACAAGGGGGACAGCAATACAGTTTGGCCTCAGCCTTAATGTTCTTCTGTATCTATCTTTAATCCTTTCTAGAAGTGCGGGTTAACTCTTTATCAGAACATCCGCTGAGATTTCAAGGAATCACTATGAGCATACCGGTCCATAATTTACTGAGCAAAAGAGAAAGTGGAGGTGAGTATCTTGTTCTGATTTCTTTACTGTGTTACTGGTAAATGACAAGAGATTGTCTATAATGAGAGTTAAAGTCCGCCCTCTAATAAATGGTTAATCACACCCCCCCCCAACACCAAAACCACACAATAGTTAGGAAGATGAAGGTAATAAAACCTGAAATGCAGCACAATGTCATGTCCTGTTTCTCTGCTTCTTGGTTCTTCCAGTCAACACTGTCAGTCATAATGGCAGATGACATCACAGCCGATGACTGAATTTTAATCCCCTCTGAGCCTCCCTCGAGCATGCTCAAGCTCATAACCACTCACTAAATTTCTGTAGTGTACTGTTGTGAACAAGTATAATTATTAACATGCACTACCCCCTTAGATACCCAAGCATACAGCCATAAGCCAGTGATTCCAGAGGGCAAGTTAAGATATTAACATATTTTGGGGCCATTATTTCTAAAAGATGTGATTATAAGAGTGGATTTTGTTCAAATTAAAGTTTTTGGAATACAATTGGAGAAACTTGGGGGAGATGCTATATCGGCCATTGTCCGGCGGAATTCCTATGGTAAAAGCGCACGTCTTTCCTGACAGGATCCCCGATGCAGTAAGTCTCACAAGGAGTTTACAGTATCACTGGATCACGGTCGGGGGAGTAGCGCGCTTTCCCATAATGCATTGGCCGTTTATATTTGTTGGTTTTACTAAAACAATATGTAAAGGACAATAGTAACTCAATGCCATTATTGTACCCTGCAGACTCTCCTCCATGAAATGATTCACGCATACCTGCTGGTTACCGGTAGGCCGATGCCCACGGCCCTAACTTCCAACAGATGATGAAGAATGATTAACTCTATGACTGGAGCAAACATTACGGTAGGTGCTTTATTATATCCGTTATTTTAAATAAAACTCATAAGAAACACAGTGAGGATGATATTCTGTATTTATTAGTTTACTACATGTAAAGCTTTTACTGATCTTTTCATTTTCTCTTATATTCATTAGTATCCGCAAAGATATCGGTGAAAAAATATTTGACCTTTATCCCTACCGATTTAAATGCAACGGCTCGTGCAAGAACATCTGTGTTGTTAAGGGGACCCTTTCTACCACGCAAATATGTACCTTGGTACCAGAACCATAAGGCGAAGTGTGGAGGAAAGTATTAAAGGTTTCTTAGACAGAAGATTAAGAAGGAAGAGGTGGCAACAGAAGAAAGGAAATGGTGGACAGAAATGGATATGGCAAAGAAAAAGGTGGTCAACCATCACCAGTGCCCTCCAGCACACATCCCATCCCCTCCCGCGGACCCCCGCTTTCCGCTTACCACAGGGCACAGTGGCTGGTAGGAGTGAGATAAGGGAGTGGGGTCTGCCAGTAAGGGTCACTGTACGATGATGATGACCCTGTGCCCCCATACATCATCTCCGGCACCAGCATTTGCTACATATGGCACCCACATCAAAACCCCTCATAGTGGGGACCACTGGAACCGTGGCTCCCTTTGCCCCCTCACCCCTCCTGGTAGACTCCACGTTTCCAGGAGGTGCGCCTCCTCCCCAGCAACCCATCCCAGCATAGCCACTGCTGCCCCCTGGCAGCATGGCACTCCCTCAGAACCCTTTCTCAGCGGAGCCAAACAACCCCATGCCACCCTCCTGGCATCCGTCACTCACCTGCATCTCGCCCCACTGGCAGGTTTCGAGTGTAAGGGTCGCACATTCATTGCGCTGAAGAAGGGGGTCCTGCGGTCAGCACAGAGTCCGCAAGAGAGAGGGGGGTGTGGCCTACTGGGATGGGGTGCTGGTGGGTAGAGTGGTTCCAGTGAAGGCCGATAGACCCTCCCATGAGCCATGGGAAGGGCATGATGTGGGTGCCATATGTCTGCAATGTGGGCTGCCAGTAGGGGCAGTGGGGGCGCCCGCTGGGAGGGATACTAGATTTACCCATGCTGGCACGTGAGGTCCGCCAGTAAAGGGGGCATGGGGCCCACTATGATGGCTGCTCCCCCCACGCTCCCTTCTGGCAGCCCTTATTGAACAAGTCGCACTACATCATGCCCCACCGGCAGGGCATGATTTAAGGAGTGATTAATGCATTGGGGGTGTGGGTCTTGGGGAAGCGGGTTTTGCCCGTAAGGGGGCTGGCACCCAGTCCCATGCCGCATGCTCCAGTCTGCAGAGGTACATGTGCAGTGTAACTCCACACTGCCGCATGGGTCCACTTCTATGGCAGGGGAAGAGAGGGTCTACTGAGGAGGTGCCCTGCCTCTAACCAGTCGCTCCCTCTATTTGCCGCCATGAACCCCCCTCCTGGCAGCTCCCATTTCAGCATGGCACCCAATCACCCTCGCGCCATTAGCTCCCATCACCCCCCACGCCTCTCTCCTCTCAGCACCCTCTATCAAAGTCCCTCCCCCATGCATCCCCTTGCACAGTCGCATAGATCTCGCCCCACCCTGGCAGGGCGCTGATGTAAGGTTGATGCTACCTCAGGGCTGGTGCGAGTGGCATAATCGGGGGAGCGGGGTCTGCCGATAAGTCATCATTACCGCAACCAACTTCAGCCGGCATAACTCAAACCCCTCACAGTGGGGCCACTGGGACTGGGGGCGCTCCCGAGTGCTCCCATGATCCTCCCCTCCTGGCACACTCCATGTTTCCAGGTGAACCTCCTCCAGCACCAATCCCCAGTGTAGAGGGAGCCAACACCCCTGATGCCTCCCCCTGGCACTGGCACACCCACATCTCGCCCCACCGGCAGGGTTCTGATGTAAGGATGGACATTCATTGGTCTAGGAGGAGGGGCCTCCTTTCTCAAGACTGTAAGCTCACTTGTGGCAGGGCCCTCTTTCCAATTTACGGTTGGTTATTGTTTTTTGAATGTTTTCCCTTATTTCCCCATTTCCATCTTTAACGTATGTAATGTACCCTTTAGTGCACATTGTCATTCTACCATTCCCAACTGTTGTATATTAATCTCTGTAATAAAATCTAATCACTACTTTAGCTCGTGCGCCTTCTATTATATTTGTCATAATAACATTGGTTTGCTTGGTGGAAAGCTGATATGAAGGGTCTGTTTCTGGGGTCCCAGCTAGTGTCCCGTGTGTGGTGAGTTTGGATATTCAGGGCGTGTCTAGGTAATCTGGAGTGGGTGACTGGATGGTTAATGTCATAACTGGCAGTTTGGAGTCAGGGCTGGGCAAGTTCCCCGACTCCTGTTGGGAGAATGATACTGTGCCACAGATAGTGATCTATGGTCCAGTGGCTTCTCATACGTTTAAAAAAAAACATTCGGGGGCACGTGGCCCACGGATTGTTTGGCAAATGTTGCCCCATGTTTTAACTGACTGTGCCCCTGTGGCTAATGCCTGTACCCCGAACGTCCCGAATATTTCCCGTCTGGCGCGAACCTCTGGGCGACTTCGCGCAGCCGCGCACTGCATGACGTCCTCCCGCGCCGCCGATGTCACGAGCGCTGCCGGCGCGCGGAAGAGGAAAGCAGCACTTCAGGAGGGAGTCCAGAATAGTAGCAAGGGTCACCGTGTGCAGTAGCAGCTAATATCGAATAAATAGATAGATAGAAGCAGCCTGTTAGATAGATAGATAGCTAGTCAAGATATATAGCATAGCATTTATGATTAGATGAGATAGATAGAGTTAGATAGCAGATATATAGATGATAGATAGAGTTAGTAGACAGATATGGAGATTATGATAGATAAGCAGAGTTGATAGATAGATAGCAGATGTTGTATAATATAGCACCGTTAGACATGATAGATAGATAGATAGATAGATATGACTAGATAATGATAGTAACGTAGTAGCTATGATTATATGAGCTATTAGATTACGATAGATAGTAGATACAGATGAAGATAGCTCGCTTCCTCGCTGCTCGCTCGCCGCTCTCCTCGCTCGCTGCTGATCGCTCCTGCTTCGCAGCGATCGCTCCTCGCTCGCTCGCATCGCTTCTCGCTCTGATGCTCCGCGCCGGCCGTACTCCTGCTAGCTCGCTCCCATCTCGTCGCTCCGTCGCGCCTCGCCTCCTCGCCGCTCGCTCGCTCTCGCTCTCGCTCGCTCGCTCGCCTCCTCGCTCGCTCGCCCGATCTCGCTGCTCTCGCTCGCTGCCGCTGTTCGCTCCCGCTCGCTCGCTCGCCGCGCCTCAGCTTTCGTGTAGCTCGCGCTGAGCTTATCGCTTGATGCTGCCGTCCGCGCGCAGATTATGGCTAAGCGCCACTATCTGATCGATAGGAGAGAGAGGCCGATCGCATAGATGTGTAGATATATAGAAGAAGCCGCCAGATAGATCAGCTATATACGATCGCATCGAGATGTGATAGACTAGAGTAGCATAACAGGATAGAGAGAGATTAGATGACTCGATTCTCTAAGGTCAGTGCAGAGATCGCAGAGATCGGAGACCGATAGATAGATAGCGGATTTCATCCTAGTCGCCGTCGGCCTCCTACGCTCCGCCCATCGCCCAGAAGCAGACACTATCGAGATAGATAATCCACAGAGCATTAGCGACGATGACTGCGGAAGCATAAGTTATAATAGAGGAATATCTAGAATACCGAGAGAGAGAGGGACACTAGAGATAGATATACAGATAGGACGAAGAGCTCAGCTTACAGATAGAAGGAGGGACGTAGATAGTAACAGAACGAGAGGAAGATAGGCTAGAAGACGAGAGCTGGACGAAGATAGATAATAACAGAGAGAGATAGAGGGACATATAAGATAGATATACAGAGAGAGAGAGAAGTGACAGATAGAGATAGTATATACAGAGAGAGAGAGAGAGAGGACAGATAGAGATAGATAAATAGAGAGAGAGAGGACAGATAGAGATGATATACAGAGAGTAGAGAGGACAGATAGAGATAGATATACAGAGAGAGATAGAGGACAGATAGAGATCTAGTATACGAGAGAGGAGGACAGATAGAGATAGATTACAGAGAGAGAGAAGTACAGATAGAGATAGATAACAGAGAGAGAGAGGAGCATAGAGATAGATATTAGCAGATACCATAGAAAAGATGAGAGAACGATAGAGATAGATATACGAGAGAGAGAGATAGGGACATATAGAGATAATATACATAGAGAGAGAGAGGGACAGATAGAGATAGATATACAAGAGAGAAGAGGGACAGATAGAGAATAGATATACAGAGTAGAGAGAGTGGCCAGATAGATATAGTATACAGCGAGAGAGAGGACACATGAGATAGATATAACAAAGAGAGAGAGGGACAATAGGCGAGATAGATATACAAGAGATAGGGAGATAGAGATAGATATACAGAGAGAGAGAGAGGGACAGTAGAGAGTATAGGATATACATAGAGAGAGGAGACAGATAGAGATAGATATACAGCTAGAGATCAGGGACAGATAGAGAATATGATATACAGAGAGAGAGAGAGGGACAGATAGAATATAGATATAACAGAGAGAGAGAGAGTGACAGATAGAGATAGATATACAAATAGAGAGAGAGGGAGACATAGAGAATAGATATACAGAGAGAGAGAGAGACATAGAGATAGAATACAATAGAGAGAGGGAACAGATAGAGATAGATATACAAAGAGAGAAGAACAGAATAGATAGTAGATATACAGAGAGAGAGAGAGGACAGTATAGATAGATATACGAGAGAGATAAGGGACATGATCATATAAGATATACAGAGAGAGAGAGGGACAGAAGAGATAGATATACAGAAGAGAGCGAGAGAGACAGATAGAGATAGATATCACAGATGATCGAGAGAGGCAGATATAAATATATATACGATATAAGAGAGAGAGGGACAGATCTGATATAGATATACGATCAGAGAGAGAAGGGACAGATAGAGATAGATATACAATAGAGTAGAGGGACAGATATAGATGATATACAGATAGAGAGAGAGGACAGATAGAGATATATATAACAGATAGAGAGAGAGGGACAGATAGATAGATATACCGAGAGAGAGAAGGGACATATAAGAGATGATATACAGAGAGGAGATAGGGACCGATAGATAATTACACAGTAGAGAGGGACCAGATAAGATAGATATACAGAGAGAGAAGGGACAGATAGAGATAGATTAAGAGATGGAGAGAGAGGGACAGATAAGATAATATAACGAGAGGAGAGAGAGAAGGGACAAATAGAGTAGATATACAGAAGAGAGAGAGGGAACAGATAGAGATAGATAGGGGCTGAGGTCCATGTTAGAAAGTACAGGAAGGTTCTCCCTACCAAGGGTGTGGCCAGCATCTGATACAAACTGAACACAACATACTTTAAAATGACCAAATTGCTTACCAGTATTATAAAGAATTGCCAGTTACTGTGCCTTTGTGTCATTAATTTGTGTCCAACTCTCTGATCTCATCTCTGTCTATTTCACGTCTTTCTGTCTGTTTATCACTATCGGGCTGTGTGTCTGTGTTTGTGGTTGTCTGTCTGTCTATCTGTCTGTATCTTTTTGGTAATCTCTATAAGTACATAGTGGGTGTGGCCTAATTGGGGCGCAGAAAGGGGCATGGAGTATCCGAAAGTACCCCTGATCTTCTTAGACCCTAGATACGCCCCTGCTTATGGTTATTGTATAAACCAAGGTCTGTTGGTTGAAAGAACTTTTTTATCAAGGTTGTATCATCAATGTGGACCAAAGGTGTAACTAGTAGGGAAGCAGCAGGGGGGTTCAGGGATAGGGGGCCACAGCATCTTACTTCCTACCACAAATAGCCCCCACCCTAGACAATGCTGCAGATGACGCGGGCCTTCCTAGTTACACCCTGATGGTTCCCACCGTGTTGTGTATGAGGCTACTTCTGGAAATTGTGGTCAGGATCGGACTGGCTCACCGAATCCCATGATCCCCAGTCCTTTCACCAATCAAAACAGTAACCGCTGATAAACTTCCATACAACTGGACGTACAAACCCAATAAATCGACTTATTAGAACCTCACAACATTGCCACTGCAAACGAGGGACAACGTGAAGGCAGTTGTGGCGCGTGCCAGACAGCGCAGTGCGATGACACCGGGCGAACGCTCGCGGAAATGTCACTGTGACACGCAGGCGCTCTTCAGGCCGTACTATTATCTGGCAAAGGGCATGTTGAGATTTGGAGAAGTTCTGGAGGGATTTTCCAACCAGGGGGCACTTTCTAACCAATCGCTATTTCACTATCGCAGGGCATCGCAATGGCAAAGATGGTTATTTCCGCTGCATTTATACAGCTGATATATGTCAGCACCGAAATAACTTGCCGGCAATATTGATGTGCAGTGGTAGTATCAGCGTTGTGCGCCGGCGACATTAACATATTCATTGCGTTAAGTCCGTGATGGCGCCAAAAAGAGAAAACAACTGCGAGCGAAAGTAAAAAAGTGATCTTGGTAAAATCAGTAAATGCTGGAAAATAGTCTGACATCCCCCGACCCTTATTAGTATTGAGACACACGTCACAATGTACTGACCCCTTCCAAGGACCCACTGACAGGCTGGATATATGGGCACATGGAGCTTGGAAATATCTTATCGCGTTTCATAAATAACCACCCAGCAGTTACCACGGCGATAAGCCAAATGGACATACGCAGCCGGAATGACTTTTCTACGCCGGTCATCACCGCTTTATAAGTTGCTTTAAGTCAGAATTTGGCAATAACGATGGCAAAAAGTTACCAAACCTTTATGAATATGGTCCTAGGCCTCTCGCCCTGCCAAAACTCATTTCAGAGAGGGTCCCCTACAGCCCCAACCTGCCGTACCCCCAGGGTTAATGTAATAAGTGCTGGAATCATTGTGCTTCCTAAGACAAGACATTTCAGGGAGATTGGATATGATTGTAGGGAGTCAGGGAGCTGCTATTAATATCAGGAAGGGAAAGATGGGACGCCTGGTCTCTTCATAGGACATTTTCATTAAGTATAGAGCCTCACACCTGTGTTAAAATACTGTTAGCTAATACAGGTCTAATGTATGTAGAGGCTCCCATCACCATTGCTTAGTGATCTCTACTGCTGGATAAAATGATGTTGAGGCACCGTGGGGGTCTCCAGGTAGTTTTTACCTTCCTCTCCCAGGTATCCCACCCCTCCCGCATCTCACGGGAGTCTCCCGCATTCTGGGCTGGTCTTCCGCGAGACCAACCCAAACTCCCCAGTGGAAGGATTCTCTAATCTCCCCGTTACCACCCCTTTTGGACACCATGCCTCCGGAACGCCCCCGCCATGCCCCTAAACCCGAGTCCCTCCTACCCCAAAGCCGTTATCTCTTCCCCCTGGGTGGCGTCACCAACGTCATGCCCCTTTGCCATGCCCCCTTGCCACGCCTGGAAGCCTCAAATGGTAGGGTGGGATGTCTGCTCTCCATAGTGCAGAACAGGTGACTAGTTTACTGGCAAGCAGCCTATCAATATTGTTGGGCTAATCATGTAATGCATGGACCTAATATAGACCTGTGCACACTTGCAATCGAAGGGCCCGATCCACAGCACCATGGTGTACCATGGTCGGCCAATTAATGGTTAATGTATGGGTGGTTGGCGCATACAGCCGTTCAGTTGGAAATCAGCGATGCCTGTGACCGAGCACCGATACACTTACGAATCCTAGGCAGAAACAGCTGTTCACACACCATAGTTCTTTGCGGGCCCCAGGATTGCACGTGTGTGCGAAGCTCAGCTCTAACAATCTTTATCTAGCATGTGTATGTAGCTTTGGATTCAATTACCATAGCCCAATGCTTGTCTATTTCCGCTAATACCCCCTATGTGCAAATTTCACAATGGAAATGTCCCATGGACAAAGATTGTAAAGTTGAGATTCCAGAATGAGCAGAAAATCGTCCCAGATGCCGGGGCGTAGATACCAGGGGTGGAGGGGATCCGACTGCACCAGGGCCCTTGGCCAAGAAGGGGCCCCATTTTGTGCTAAGGTTCCAAAACTAACAGTCTGTGTGCCAACTGTTTTACCAGTGGTCTGTGTACAAAGCATTTAACCAGTGTCTGTGTGCCAAGCATTTAACCAGTGTCTGTGTGCCAAGCATTTAACCAGTGCCTGGCTGTGTGCAGTGCCAGTTTCCCAACCAGTTATCTTTGTCTGCATGCCAAGCATTTAACCAGTCTTTGTGCCAACTATTTTACCAGTGGTTATATACAAAGCATTTTACCACTCTCTGCGTGCCAAGCATTTAAACCGTCTTTGTGCCACTATTTTACAGTGGTTTTATACAAACATTTTAACCACTCTCTGCGTGCCAAGCATTTAACCATCTGTGTCAACTATTTTACAGTGGTTATACCAAGCATTTTACCACTCTCGGTGTGTCAGCATTTAACCAGTCTTTGTGCCAACTATTTTACCAGTGGTTATATACAAAGCATTTTACACTCTGCGTGCCAAGCATTAACCGTCTTTGTGCCAACTATTTTACCAGTGGTTATATTACAAAGCATTTACCACTCTCTGTGTGCCAGCATTTAACCAGTCTTTGTGCCAACTAGTTTACCAGTGTTATATACAAGCATATTTAACCACTCCGTCGTGGCCAAGCATTTAACCAGTCTTTGTGCCAACTATTTTACCAGTGGTATATACAAAGCATTTTACCACTCTCTGCGTGCCAAGCATTTAACCAGTCTTTGTGCCAACTATTTACCAGTGGTTATATACAAAGCATTTTACCACTCTCTGCGTGCCAAGCATTTAACCAGTCTATGTGCCAACTATTTTACCAGTGGTTATATACAAAGCATTTTACCACTCTCTGTGTGCCAAGCATTTAAACCAGTCTTTGTGCCAACTATTTTACCATGGTTATATACAAAGCATTTTTACCACTCTCTGTGTGCCAAGCATTTAACCAGTCTTTGTGCCAACTATTTACCAGTGGTTATATCAAAGCATTTTACCACTCTCTGCGTGCCAAGCATTTAACCGTCTTTGTGCCAACTATTTTACCAGTGGTTATATACAAAGCATTTAACCACCTCTGCGTCCAAGCATTTAACCAGTCTTGTGCCAACTATTTTACCAGTGGTTATATACAAGCATTTTACCACTCTCTTGTGCCAAGCATTTAACCAGTCTTGTGCCAACTATTTTACCAGTGGTTATATACAAAGCATTTTACCACTCTCTGTGTGCCAAGCATTTAACCAGTCTTTGTGCCAACTATTTTACCATGGTTATATACAAAGCATTTTACCACTCTCTGTGTGCAAGCATTTAACCAGTCTTTGTGCCAACTATTTTACCAGTGGTTATATAAAGCATTTACCACTCTCTGGTGCCAAGCATTTAACCAGTCTTTGTGCCAACTATTTACCAGTGGTTATTACAAAGCATTTTACCACTCTCTGTGTGCCAGCATTAACCAGTCTTTGTGCCAACTATTTACCAGTGGTTATATACAAAGCATTTTACCACTCTCTGCGTGCCAAGCATTAACCAGTCTTTGTGCCAACTATTTTACCAGTGGTTATATACAAAGCATTTTACCACTCTCTTCGTGCCAAGCATTTAACCAGTCTTTGTGCCAACTATTTTAACCAGTGGTTATATACAAAGCATTTTACACTCTCTGTGTGCCAGCATTTAACCAGTCTTGTTGCCAACTATTTTCCTGGTTATATACAAAGCATTTTAACCACTCCTGTGTGCCAAGCATTTAACCAGTCTGTGCCAACTATTTTACCAGTGGTTATATACAAAGCATTTACCACTCTCTGTGTGCCAAGCATTTAACCAGTCTTTGTGCCAACTATTTTACCAGTGGTTATATACAAACATTTTACCAACTCTTCTGTGTGCCAAGCATTTAACACAGTCTTTGTGCCAACTATTTTACAGTGGTTATAAACAAAGCATTTTACCACTCTCTGCGTGCCAAGCATTTAACCGTCTTGTGCCAACTATTTTACCAGTGGTTATATACAAAGCATTTTACCACTCTCTCTGTGTGCCAAGCATTTAACCAGTCTTTGTGCCAACTATTTTACCAGTGGTTATATACAAAGCATTTTACCACTCTCTTGGTGCCAAGCATTTAACCAGTCTTTGTGCCAACTATTTTACCAGTGGTTATATACAAAGCATTTACCTACCATCTCTTGGTCCAAGCATTTAAACCAGTCTTTGTGCCAACTATTTTACCAGTGGTTATATACAAAGCATTTTACCACATCTCTGTGTGCCAAGCATTTAACCAGTCTTTGTGCCAACTATTTTACCAGTGGTTTATACAAAGCATTTTACCACTCTCTGTGTGCCAAGCATTTAACCAGTCTTTGTGCCAACTATTTTACCAGTGGTTATAACAAGCATTTACCACTCTCTGGTGCCAAGCATTTAAACAGTTCTTTGTGCCAACTATTTTACCTGGTTATATACAAAGCATTTTACCACTCTCTGCGTGCCACATTTAACCAGTCTTTGTGCCAACTATTTTACCAGTGGTTATATACAAAGCATTTTACCACTCTCTGTGGCCAAGCATTTAACCAGTCTTTGTGCCAACTATTTTACCAGTGGTTATTACAAAGCATTTTACCACTCTCTGCGTGCCAAGCATTTAACCAGTCTTTGTGCCAACTATTTTACCAGTGGTTTATACAAAGCATTTACCACTCTCTGTGTGCCAAGCATTTAACCAGTCTATGTGCCAACTATTTTACCAGTGGTTATATACAAAGCATTTACCACTCTCTGTGTGCCAAGCATTTAACCAGTCTTGTGCCAACTATTTTACCAGTGGTTATATACAAAGCATTTTACCACTCTCTGTGTGCCAGATTTAACCAGTCTTTGGTGCCAACTATTTACCAGTGGTTATATACAAAGCATTTTACCACTCTCTGCGTGCCAAGCATTTAACCAGTCTTTGTGCCAAACTATTTTACAGTGGTTATATCAAAGCATTTACCACTCTCTGGTGCCAAGCATTTAACCAGTCTTGTTGCCAACTATTTTACCAGTGGTTATAACAAAGCATTTTACCACTTCTCTCTGTGGTGCCAAGCATTTAACCAGTCTTGTGTGCAACTATTTTACCAGTGGTTATATACAAAGCATTTTACCACTCTCTGTGTGCCAACGCATTAACCAGTCTTTGTGCCAACTATTTTACCAGTGGTTATATACAAAGCATTTACCACTCTCTGCGTGCCAAGCATTTAACCAGTCTTTGTGCCAACTATTTTACCAGTGGTTATATAAACAAAGCTTTTACCACTCTGCGTGCCAAGCATTTAACCAGTCTATGTGCCAACTATTTTACCAGTGGTTATATACAAACATTTTACCACTCTTGTGTGCCAAGCATTTAACGCATCTTTGTGCCAACTATTTTACCAGTGGTTAATACAAAGCATTTATACCACTCTCTGCGTGCCAGCATTTAACCAGTCTTTGTGCCAACTATTTTACCAGGGTTATATACAAAGCATTTTACCACTCTCTGCGTGCCAAGCATTTAACCAGTCTAGGTGCCAACTATTTTACCAGTGGTTATCTTACAAGCATTTTACCACTCTCTGTGTGCCAAGCATTTAACCAGTCGGTGCCAACTATTTTAACCAAGTGGTTATATACAAAGCATTTTACCACTCTCTGTGTGCCAATCATTTTACTAGGGTCAGTTGGTTAGTTATTTTAGAAGGTTTCAATGTAGAAGTTTAGAAATACAGTTGGAATCTGATTGTATACTTTTGCTAGGTGAATGGGGAAAGTGCGTTTTTCTGTTTTAAAATATGTGCTTTTAAAAAATGTGAATTTGGATGTTTTTTATGGAAATGATTTTTTGGTTTGCGGTGCCGATTTGTATTTACGGCGTTGTTGGGAGGCCCATGCCCGAATTTTGCATCAGGGCCCATAAGTCTGTAGCTACACCACTGTGCAGATGAATAAACTCAGGAGAGACCTGTATGGATTTCTACATAGATTCCATTGTAGCAGATGTCTACTTTCCACCAGTAGATGGAGCTCTTGCACTTTAAAGGCTTTTCTGCATGTTCGCTCTGGAAAATGTGTAACGCTATGGGGCCGATTCACCTAGAGACACTGGGCAAATATATGGCGTTCGCTACTGGCCAGCGTGACTTTAACTCTATATTAGCATTGGATGCGGGAGTTATGCAAAATTCGCCCCCGCACATCCGACGCTCACGATTTAATATTGTGTCAGCTAATTGTTGGTGTTAAAATCCCGCAGTGAGTAAATCCCTTTTCGGGGTTTACCCAAATTACCAAACGTGATATTGAATCGCGATCAGGACATTTACCCAGAGCGATTGCGATTCTGGGTAAATGATCCCCTAGGACTTTAATGGGAAAGTTATTTGGGGGGGTTACAAAGGACCTGAAACGCTATATTATTAATGTTATATACTAACGGATATACTAATGGAAGGCTGTCGATATTTACGGGCGCTGGACGCATTTACACGAGCGCCGCACCACGGGGATTGCTAGTAATATATAATTAAGGGACCAGTATAGTGCCAGCAAATGTTTTTAATACATTTCCCCCCTATTCCTCTGTCCTCTTGTACTTTATATTTATATATTTCTTTATTCTCTCTTCTCTGCGACTCTATTACGTTACTTCCGTCACTATATTAAATTATATTATATTAAAATGCTAAAAATGATTTGGGTCCCACGTAGGGAATCACCTGAACTTCATTTATTATTAGAATTATAATAATCTGCTAGATACACGTAGCTTAAGCGTGAAAACAGATTCTAAAATAGAACTTAGGGCACATATATACAGTTTAGCAGGTGATAAGGCGGTGATACGTTAATACAAAACATGCACTGATGGTCCTGAGGAGCTGACGTGGTGCGTGATGCCCCTATTGAGTGTTTGGGGTATTACACCTGCTAAATTGGAAAATGTTATCTTCATTAATTTTTTTCTTAAATATATTTCCCGAGCAGTAGAAACAAGGTATTTCCTGCTCATTAAAACAAGCGTTCTCTCTTCTAGTAGGTGTTGGCCGTTCCGTGACTGCATGGCTGTGCCAATACTGTGTGTGGTGCAATATCTTACCCTATACCAGTCTCCCTTGTCCTGCAGTATCTCCTGCACCTTCTTGTCCTTTGGGACATCACGTAGGGCAGCGCAGATGAGAAATGAATCGGCTGATATTACAATTCATAACTGATAGAGAGGAATACTGTGGTTGAAACAATAGCCTTAACCACATGTGTCTTTCTTCTGTTGACATTGGTGGTCTCCTGTTGTGGCTGTAAAGCTGGGCAGACAAAAATTCGGCATTGGAAATGGTTGTTTTGGACTGTGGGACGACCTTCCCTATACTTTATATAGGTAGACTGTGTTCAATACTGTGCATAGCCAGATGGAACCTTACAAAGTCCGTCTGCCATCTGTCAAAGGTTGGTTCTGTGTAAGAGCTGTTACAGATGGGATAATAATTTGGACCAATCAATCACCTGGCTTTCTGCATGCAGATACATATCATTTGTGTGGATACAAAATCAAATTTTGACTGCTACATACTGATACCTACTGTACTTTCACCCAGATATTTGTGTGCATGGTATTTTAAACTGCTAATTTGCGTGCACGTGCACAAGGGCACGGTTTGGAGGAAACACTAATAGGACGCTTCATTGGCGGTAATTTTCAACACGGCCAATTGTGGCTGACAGATTTTTTCAAAATTTTTGGTCCAAATAATTGAATTAGTTAGGCTAGGTACTGTACTGTGTGTGTCCAGCTTTAGAAAATCCAATCTCTCAAACAAAGGTGTCTGCCACTTTAATTCTGACTTTCAAACTACCCAATCGGAACATCGATCTGTAACTCAGTTTGAAATATTTGGCCAAAACCTTCTCATGTACCAGGCTTAAAAGTTAGATTCCATCTGGTTAATAGTATAGAAAAACATTGTAGTGCCGTATAAGTCCAATATATAGATGTAATAAGTGTACTGTGATACTTTATCTATGGACAACAGGTTATTAGTCTATTAAAGAAACTGTTAGTCCATAGAAAAAGTAGCACATTACTCTTATTTTTACATCTGGTTAATTGTTTTCTGTTTTAATGGGGCTAGGGTCAAATAAACCACCATTTTTTGTTGTTTTAAGGGTGAACATGCCCTTTAAATATTCCGTAACAATCAAACCCGGTAAAGGCTTTTTCTTTATGTCTATATGACTCCTTTTCTCAGTCTTGTTATCAATCAGAATTTTATTGAATTGGTCCTGAATCCGTGACCTACACTCATTAGGCCGCGTCTGGTTTGTATTTTAAGGAGACATTTCGGTGCACTTGCTCACTATAGGGAAAGGACAGTTCGCATTATTAGTAAACGGTTTTTGGCTTTTTACGTTTTGTTGTCTACTAATTGCTTATGTGCCCTGTAATCTTGTTACTCTATAATTCATTTACCACGTGTTATTCAGCCTTTCCATAACATGTACAAATACTTGCGTGGGCCTCCCACCAGCGCGGTTTTAAAATAGCTATTGCTGAACCGTCAGGCTCAGTTAAAAACAAACTGTTGTTCTATGATCTGCAATTAAGATTCCTCATCTTCTCTGCTATATCTCCCTGTTATAAAATGATTCCTGATCTATGTTAGGACATTTGGACCAAGTGGTTAATGGACAAAGAAAGAATTGATTTTGATTTAGAAATGACTTTTAAAGATTAAAGTTTTTTTTGTCTAAAGAACTTGCTTTGTAGAAAAGCTTGGTTAACAGTGTCTTAAAAAGCTGGAATGTCAGAAATATTTTCTTTAGACTTGATATATTACCCCATTAGGGACTCCATATCGAGTAGCCAATCAGTACTACTAAACCCAGACTTGATTAGGAAGCAGCGATCGACCCACCTAGCGCCCTCCATGTTCAGTAATCTGTTCATTATTATTACAGTTATACAATAGGAGATTTTTCCCCCTATTTTTAATTAAGTTGACCTATGTATTGCTAGCCTTAATGATTTCACCACTAGCCTTTCTCTGCCTAAACTGTACCTTCTTCACTTACAGTGCCTAGTGTTCTCATCCTATCCCACCTAGACTATTGCAAACTTCTACTAACTGGTCTTCCCTTTCCTTTCTTTCCCCTATTTAGTCGGTTATCAAATCTGAAGATTACATTGTCTCACTTTTTATAAAAAACAGAAGTAAATTTAACTTCAATCATTTTATTTTGGCACTTTACATATATATGTTTACTTCAAATCCCTTTGCTCTGCTGCCAGGAACTCAATCCCTTTCTGCTCTCAGTGCTCTCTTTCACCATATGGCCTCATGTCCTGTTCAGCTCACTCCTAGTTAGAATGCACTCCCTTACTCTCTGTGACACAGCTAGTGTGTGGGAGCATGTGCACTGGAGATGAATTGTGTCTCAAAACTTGCTATGGGAAAGTTCTTTTAGTTGTAGAATTTTGGAGGTGTGTGTGTTTAAGGGAGGGGGGTTACTTTGGAATTTATTTCTTTAGATGCATTGCTAGACTGGGACTCCAGAAACACAGAAAGCAGATAACTGGTACACAGAGCATCAGAGGAAGCTGGATCACAATGCTGTGAGCGGCAAAGTGTATGATTCCTCGGTCGATCTTCCTGCAACACCTTCTCCTTTATACCAGTAAAACACCTACCTGGATTGTAAGCTCTTTGGCTCAGGTCTACAGCACTTTTATAATGGTGTCAATATACTCATTTATGTATTTATTAGATATTTCTGTATTTGATTTATTCCCCCTTGTTTGTATTTTCAGTTTTTGGTGTTTGTAAGTACTGCACATAACTACCAATATTCAACCACCCAACAATAGTGCATATGATAGAAGCCAATGCAGTGTCCAACTACTTTGTAAGATTATAGATCTGGGACCCCTGCAGCTTTAGGAAGGGATCCCACTAATAATTTATAACTTCTGTTTCCTTCCGGTGAGTTCCATGTAGGTCTCCTTCCAATGTATCACCCAATCAGATCTGTGCACCCCCAGTGCCATTCCACAAATGCCGACATTTCCTCATATTTCCATTGATTGATGCCCAGTGGTTGTGTGAACGTGGTGGGGATGTTGGGGTAAGATTACTAGGGGCTGATGCAATGAGAAGGTTTACCTGGACTTTTTATCTACAGCCACTAATCAAAGGCAATTTAACTGCAATAACCCAGTAAAAAGCTAACAGGCAAATGCTTGCACCTGTTAATACATCAGCCCTTAGTGAATGGTCCATAACTAGTTATAACTATAACATCTTATTAAGTTTTCCAGTTATAATCTCTTTGTAGCCTCCAATCACAAAAAAAAATTACACTCCAAAGGTATTTTATTAAAAACACAAATAAAAAGGCGGGAACATTGAAGAATGTGCAGATTTAGACTGACAGCTAATGTTTTCCTGTTGACATCACAGACACACATTGTGTGCATAAGCCCTTTCAACATGGCATCTAGCAGACACACATACCATCAGACGCTCCCAGATACACTTACCGTAGAGACCTAGTAATATTCATTTAAACGCACAAACAGCACAGTCCGTTCATCCATGCTTTAAACAAAAGTCTGGTACCACTGTGTGGACGGTCCTGATACCATGATACTGTATATACATAAATATCTTACTAGGAACCTTTCACCAATGTAAGTTCCTCCCAAGCGCCTTATTCCCAACAGGAAACGAATTATTTTTCTTTTGTCCATTTCCGTTCCAGTCCCTCGTACTTGGACACACACAAACCAGAGGGTGTTCAGATAAATGAGGATTTTATCCACGAGTAGCTCGGACAAGGGAAAGTTTTCCTTCTGCCCTTTGTATATCACTTCATGCAGATGTGCCACACCAACAGTCATATCACCAGAGGTATTCTGGGAAGAAAGATTCAAAAACGAGTAATTAAAACAATAAGTTCTGGAGTTTTTACCCTAACGACCATCCTTACAAAGGGATATTTAGATGTTATTTCTATTTCAGAACTAATCACGTTATACCCCAAAGATTTATTTTCGGAATTAGCCAGAAGCACAAATGTTGCCTATCCCAGCAGTAAGGTTTCACCCTTAAAGGATATCTATACTATATACTACTATACAGACCAAGAAAGAAGAAACTTACCTTACACGTGATCGGCAGTAGCACTGACAGGTCCCGACCGCTTCCTGGTTTAGACTAACTATAGCACGCATGCACGATTATGCACGCTATGGTTACTCTGCGCAGGATCGCGTGTAAGGTAAGTTTCTTCGTCCGTCTCTCCTGCTCAATTGATTGAAGATTGGAAGGTAAGACATTGCTCCTTAACCTCCCGGTCTTCAATCAATACAATAAAAGGAATAGTTCACTTTTTTAATGAACTATTCCTTTAAGATTACCCTTTAATTACCCAGTAGCAATTAAGCTGTAGCTTCATAAACACAGGATAATATGTTCTTTAAAGCATAGAAGGAAGAAACAGACTATAAAAAGAGGCTTAACCCCCCGACGGTTGTTTTATATAGAAATACATGGGGAAAAAGGGATTATAGATTGGAACAGATTCTGATAACCACAGACAAAGATGGAGCAAACTGGTCACAGGACCATAACACCTACGTAGGCCCCCAAACCATACGATCGTGGAGGGTGGCCAAACTTTGTCCATGTTCCCCAAAGACGTTAAATCAGCCCTAGACCCAATCAATATGGGACAAGCAGTGACTGTAAGAATGACAGTGAGAAACAGATGGAATGGGCTGAATTGACAGAGAAGACAGTGATGGCCAAGGCAGCTTAATTAAATTCTAGTAACAAGAAGTGTCTCAATGGCAGAATGACGGACACTCGGCGGAGCAGACAGGAAGTGCGAGATCGTTTCAATAACAGATGGAGAGTGACAAACACAGAGGGGCTCAGCCAACTGTTAGGTAATGGAGCAAACTAATTGATGTTAAGGGAACGAGGCGTAATCAGGAATTTCTGCAACATAACGTGCTGTGCACTTTATAGATTAAAGGGGAAGTAAAAGTGGGAGAGAAGCAATTTTAACAAGCCAGTAGGACTGATGAAGGACTTTTAACCTCTTCATCACAAGGACTTATGGAGGATACATTATACAATTATAATTGGCTGGACGTTCCTTATTTTCAGAAGTAATATTAGAACGTGTACTTACTTGCTTGTCCTGCAAGGGACGACTCTCATTTCTGACCCAGTTTTGGTGTCCCCAAGTTTGAGAGGATGAAGCCCAGAAATATAAGTGTCTGGTGAGAGGTCTGTGAGGGGCTGCAGGCTCCCCTCCTCTGGTAAGGGACAACGGTCACTGCGATTTCGTCTTCTCTTCTGTCTCCGTTCACAGCTAGGGGACAGGAACAAAGGCTGCCATCTCCTACACACACTTCATTAGCAGAGACACCCGCTGTGCCCACTTTATGGTCCAAACCACAGTATCATGCAACACAGCAATTGTATTTTACCCCCCACTGGTTGTTTCTAAAAACAACATCAATTACAATGAAAGAACACATGCAGATTAAACCAAGACCACTTCACAATTCTGCTTCTGTATGGAACCCTTGTAAGTCCACAGACAGGACAGAGACGTGCAACTAAACCGACAGAGGGGAAGGAGAACTTGTGTCATGAAGTCTTTGTTTTCCCTAGATATCCTGCGTTTGCAAGGGGATATGATTTTATTTGTTGGACTTGATGGACTGTTTTCTTGTTCAATCCATGATTAAAGGGCATGTCCACCCTTAAAACAAAAAACTAATACACTAACCAGCTCATTGCATTATTGCATGCATTTGTAACCGGATATTTAATGATAAGTTTTGGAAAAGGTATCTGCCTCCTTCCTCGGCTCAATGAGCTTTTTATATGTTTGACCATGTGCAGAGGAGGAAGCAGGTGAAACAGCAGTCAGTCGACTTAATTGACAGCATGTAGGGAGGAGCCAGCTTACTCTGCCAGACTGGGGACAATGATTATCAGTTGGGGTTGTAGGCAGGTAACTGACAATTTACTAGTTTATTGTTTTATGGGTGTACATGCCCTTTAAATCTAGACTAAACAGTTTACATGCACAACCCAAGTAGCCTGCAGCACTATTATTACTTTATTATTTACCCTTTCTACTGATTAGTCATGTCCTTACATTTTCCATTTAGCTGCCAATACCTGTTCTGTTGGTTCTCTTAGTGCCGACTGGTAGAAAGACAACGTTCCTACCTCCAAATTGTTCCTTACCAGAATTTGATGATGATCCCAGTTGCCGCTAAAGCGATCAGCAGTGAGATGACGATAGTGACGTACAGCTGGGGGGTCAGTTTCTGGAGGGAAATATTTAGTGTTAATGTTCAGCCTAAGGATTAGTTTCTCACTTTTACGTTGGTTTAAGGTTCTTCTCACCTTCATCTATAGGAGGGTAGATGGGAGGGTGTAGGGTCGTCGGGGCACCTCTCAGGTCCAGGCCCCTTGCAGGTTCTTCATGGGAGCTCCCATCTTGATGATAGGCAGAGTGGGGGGTGGAAGAAGCCCCTCCTTCCTCATCTGAGATTGTGGGACCCCACACTATGGCCCAAGGATATTGGGAAGGAGCAAAAGGGAAAAGCATACTGGGAGCAGGGGACTGCCGCTTGGCTCGTTTGCTCTTTGACTGGTGAGTGTGGTGGTTGGGGTGTCTACTAGACTCCAGTCTATGAAGTGGCTTCTGTCCTTGTCTTATCCGTAAGGAGTGCAGGAGAGAGGGTGAATGTTGAGCAGCTTTATGGAAAGGCCAGTGGGAATGATGTGAGGTTGGGGGAAAGCGCTGCTTGTTGGCCTGAAGGGATGAATGGCGACTTGCAGAATGCACAGTGGAAGGCGTTGGGTGGGGAACCGTATGGAAAGGACATACTGAACAAGCACCAATCAAAAGTAAGCAGTAGAACAGGGAAGCAGAGGGAGAGCCGACAGGCCTAGAAAAGACAGAAAAACATCATTATCGGTACAGCGCTTCTTTATCTTTCACTTTAGTTACATTTTTTTGCATCTTCTGTGCGCAACAATAGGCGGCAATAAAACGCATTGCGTCTCCTGCAGGTTTAATGGGGCCTATCCCTAATGCATCATAATTAAAGCATCGTGGCTCTCGGTACATCACCCTGTTTCCATAACTACCGTTGTCTTTCTCATGCACAAGATCCCTTTAATGCTAATTGAAATGAAGACATTTATATCTGCGCCTCCTGAGATAACCTACAATAAAGAGAGTTGGGTTTGTACAAGCACCGGAACCTGTTTATTGTATAATCAGTATTCATAAATTATTAGCAATGTGCAACGCAGGAACTGCTACATTGATTATGCAATAAATACGGTGGCTCAGTGGTTAGCACTGATCCCTTGCAGTGCTGGATTCCTGAGTTCGAATCCACCCTTGGACACATCTGCAAGGAGTTTGTTTGTTCTCCCCGTGCATGCGTGGGTTTCCTCTGGGCACTCAGGTTTCCCCCACAATCATAAAGACATACTGATAGGTTGTATGTGTCAAATAAATGTGCTTAGATTGTAAGCTCTTCGGGGCAGGGCCTGATGTGAATGTATACATGTAATTGTAAAGCGTTACGGAAGATGTTGGCGCTATATAAATCCACAATAATAATAACTGTAGGTCTCAATGGGTTTTTTTGTAAACATATAAGAGATAAGAGCTGATGCCGTGTTTCTGACCATACATTTTTCAATGTGAGAATATCCCTTTAAGTGGTTCCATTTGACTCCTCCGTGGACCCCTAGCACAGTGAGGAGCTAGTAACATCTTTCATTATTCCACCCCAACTTCTTTACACTAGGACAAGCTATCCAGTTACCATTGTGATACATCCCCAAACAACCATGTTAATTTCCCCCCCTCCCCTTTAAATTCTTACCACTTCATCTTGGGCAGGAGATTAACCACTCGATCAGCTGATCATGTCCTGTGGGATGGAAAACGGAAATACAGAAAGTTTTATACAGCGAAGGGGAAATGTGACTTCATTTAACGCTGTTTCTAAAAGATGAAATTTAAACTTTCTCTGCCCATTTCTTGCCTTTCGGTGCATTTTTTGAATTTACCAGAATTTTCCCATTGTTAAAGGAGAACTAAACCAAAATTTTTGTTCTCCAGAGTCTAAAAATATTCCTGTTAAAAACTCCAGTAAACTGCAAAATACCATCACGGTAAATGTGATCCGAAATCACAGTCATTTGTCCCGGCCGAGCGCTTGCTAGTAGCAAACGCTCAGTCAGCGCTTGCTAGTAGCGAACGCTCAGTCAGCGCTTGCTAGTAGCGAACGCTCAGTCAGGACAAACAGTCTCTTTGTGTGTACGCAGCCTAACTGCTCCTCCTCATCCCTATGGGACCGCACGATTGGTCACACAGCTCGCTAGTAGTGAACGCTCAGTCGGGACAAAAACTCGTCTGGTGTGTACACAGCCTTAGGCTCTGGTATATAAGAGGAGAAACACATACAGCAGGTGTACTGGAGCGGAGGGACCATTTGAAATATAATCCCTGCTCTAGCGGAACAGCTGTAGTGTACAGCACCTTTCCTTTTGGAAGCCCCTAATCTGATCGCCTCACCCACTCTTTACATTAAGCCCCTACCTGAGGCATAACTAGGACCCCCAGCAAAATTACGTTGAGGCCCCCCTCACTGCTTCATCTAGCAGCTGTATCTGTAGGGAGACTAGATGTATCTGACCCTGGAGACTAGTTTTATGGTAAATATGTTATATATTAAGGTAATCACCCCGCTGTGTGTGTATAAAATTGAGATGGTGTCGGAAGGTTTTTTTAATAACAAGTCCAGAGAATCGTCTTTATTTCCCCTTTGGATTGTGGTTTTTACAGATAAACAATAACATTAATTCCATATGACGTGTGCCCGGGGTAAGACACAGTGTAGCAGTAGATGAATACAGTACGTCTGTCACTTTTCACCTTCGATTTTGCTCACTGAGTAATTGAGTTGCCCGAGTTTCTCTCTGAACTGAAAACTGTTTGGCTCAGTTCCTGAGAAATTCCGATATTTTTTGGTTCATGTGAATTCCAAGTTCTGGGAAGTAGATTCTCCCTGTCCAAAATTTGTGGAGGGAAATAAAAAAATGTGGGTTTTGCAAATATTGGAAAACAGGGAAAAAAGAGAAAAGCTTCTTGTCTTGATCATCAGTGCTACTAGGAACATCGTCCTGACAAAGGTTTTCCTAGTAACGTTAAGTAGTGCTGCACCAAATTGTTAACTAAGGGAACACACGTGTCAGCAATAGTTAGAAAGCTGAGAGATGTAAGACTAATGTTCTAATCTAATATTTTCTGCTTCTGCAAAATGTCCTTCTCCCCCTCCCCTCTGCCTCTCAAAGGTATCTGCCTTCTCTCCAAGCTTTCTGAGCTTGCTATGAGCTGGCACGTGCTTAGAGGAAGCAGCTAATTGAATAGCATTCAGTCATTGGCTGTGATGTCAACTCTCATATCCATGACTGACAGTTGCTAACCGGAAGCAGAAAGAGGGATAATGAGAGCATTACAGGATATGGGGCCCATACACTAACAAATCCCAGTTGTACAATCCCATAATAAAAGTTTGTTAGTGTATGGGCTTTGCCACCGTTAACACATTGTGTAAACACTAGCGGTAAGTTGCGACCTTTTGCGCGGCTTTAAAGACACAATGGAAAAGTTAATTTTCGCGCAAAAAGCTAGCGCATAAATTGCCGCAAAACTTATTGCATCCCTTGCGCTGCGCTAAAAGTTAAAAAAAAGTCTACATGGCGCAGGCATCGCAAAACGTTCGCTAACGCGTAGATAGGTTAGTGTGAATTAAGCGGTTATTCTCCCGTTAGCGCGGGATATGGCATCTCCCTGTAAGTGATTCCTAACCAAAGATATACCTGCGAGCTGTATCCATCCCAAAGAGCCGCTAACGGCTTGGTACATTGGTTATAATACAAGACCAAATGTGTTACATAGCATAGTTCTCCTTAAATCTCTCAATCCACAGGCTTTACATTGGCGTCTGTCTTTCCCGCACTCGCGTCCCCTAGAAGTCGGAATAGGTAACGTTATCCACCATGTTACGTTATTCACATGCAGTAGGGGACGACGTACAAACCACGAAATACGGAAATATCGTCTTGTCTGTACCTAACCACTGGAAATGACTTAATCAAATAATGGCAGCTATGGAATGTACAAGTTTCCTGGCTGGGCAGAAATCATTTCAAACACACAGCATCCATCCTTGCAGGAATAAACTGGATCTCTATGTGGAATGGGGCATATCCATGTGTTAGTATCTTGGTCCCACTTATGTGTGTTTATTTGTAAAATCAATGCGATAGTCGTTTGGATGAACGATCGTTCATGTTGGAGGTTTATACCTGCAGAAAATCACACAAGGAAAACCAGGGATGTCCGTTATTTCTAAATTAGAAAGCTGCGGGGGGTGGGATTGAAGATTAGAGGGTCTTCTTGTAATTCCAACATACCCTTAGGCTATGTTCATACAACAAAAAGTGCACGTAAAAAAACGCAATCAATTGCAATGCGATTTTATGCGTCTGCTGTAGCGTTCCAGTGCATTCGCGGGTTATACGTTAAAATGCATTAAAACTGCACATTTTTATGCGTTTTCCTCTTCCCGTTGAGGAAGTGTGTGTGTCGCAATAAATGCAGCAAGCGGAGCGCGGAATAAAAACACAATAGTTTGAACAGGATTATGGCATTCCTATGTAAACTCAATGCCCTTGCTTTCCTCACACAATGCATTCGCTACCGCAAACCCAATAAAACGTGTCTAGTGTACATCAATCCTCTGTATCTGGGTGGTGGACTGGTCAGACTGGGCATGTGTGTAAACGACACTGCTTTGTTGGTCTATGATCTGGCCTACATTTTGGAAGATGTGAACAGATCAGGAAAAAATCTTCTACAAGGAAATCTTTAGGCTAAAACACATTTGCTGATTTGAACGACTCATCACTTGCCTTTCTAGATGATTTGTTTACAGAACTAAATGATTATAATGTTTCTGTTTCTTCCTAGTAGGTAAAGACCCTTGTCTCCACCCCCTCGTCTGTTTTATGGTCTGTGCATGCTCAATGTGTTTTATCCAGGAGGAGAGACAGCTGTCCAATCAGCTACGTTGTATGTCCCTGTGCTAAGTAGAGTTTAATTCAGAATGTCTGTTTACTTAAAGGGTATGTCCACCCTTAAATCAAACTTTTAATATAGGCTTCCCCCTGGTCCCCCAGCCCCAACCGCATAGTTTTTATTTTAAGAAAGCCCCCCAAACTCTTACTTACCTCCCCTCTTTCCTCCGCCGCGCTCCCGGCCCTCTGCTTGCGAGAAAATGCAGCAAGGGCGGGACCGGCAGCCGCGTCTGTGATTGGCTGAGCTGCCAGCAATCACGGACCGGCTGCCGGCACTACATTCAGCGGAGGAAAGAGGAAGGTAAGTAAGAGTTTGGGGAGCTTTCTTAAAATAAAAATTATGCGGTTGGGCTGGGGGACCAGTGGGAAGCCTATACTAAAAGGTTGTAAATGCTAGGAGGACGGAGAGGAGGGAGAGGGGGAAGAGGGAGGGAGAGGGAGGGGGAGAAGGGCTGCAGTACGCATGGCAAAATCTACCTGAGGCCAGGTAGGAGGCAGAGTCCTATATGGACTCTGCTAGCCTCCTGGTGGGCAGTTTTTGGGACTTGGGGGGGACTACAGGAGAACCCTATGGAGCTGGGATGTTAGGTAAGATTAAACTACACTACATTGTGGGCCAGTAGTTGGGGGGATTATAGTTTTGGGGGTGGACATGCCCTTTTATGGTGGCCATAGACGTAACAATATTATCCCCGTATTGTCCGATTATTGATCCGTGTGTCTGTGTGATTATTGATCCTTCAACAAAATCTGCCCGTTTTCTTACTGGTATAGATAAAATTTCAACAGACTGATATTATCGACCACAATCGCCGCTGTGTGTGGCCACGTTTAGTAAAACAATGTCTGTGCATTATAATGCTGTGTCTTTATGGAGAAATCACAAGGAAAAACAAGTGATACATTGTTTTAATCAGCTACGAGTCCGGTTAAATCTGATTTAGCCCGAAGATGTTGTTTATTGTCTGGCACAAGCTACAGATCCCCTGTACTCGGGAAGCCAGAGGAGGGAGACCAGCGCTCTCTGATTCTAATTGTATTTCTGTGGATTTGTTTGCATTCTTTCCATCATACAATGCTACATAAATATTCCATCCTAACCACCATTTTATTTAATTAAGGGTCTTATTTGATTTTTAATGGGAGCAGCTGGACGTTCTTTCAAACGTAGCCCCTGCTTGGCCTGCGGTTTATTCCCCTGATGCCGCCCTCGATTCTTTATACCGTCTGATCCTTCCAGCTGACAATTTAAACCGCTACGGGGAATAATACAGTGTCACAGTCTAATAGATTCGGGAGCATCTCCCATCAAGTGTTACCATCAAGCAAATAAACATGAAAAAGGAGTTAAGTCTAATTACTAGTACAGGAGGTTATTTATAGGAATGCCATAGCAATGATTGACAGATGGAGTTGACGGAAATGTTTCCGCCTTGCCAGGTCTTGGTTTTCCGATTATCGATATTGTCAGTCGGTCGATCAAAAAAAAAAAAAACACTCCCCCTCCTCTTAGCAATGAAGAATACAGAGGAGAGCTTCTTTTTCTATGACGCTGAGTGATGTACACAGAGCATGCTCTTAACCGCTGGTAAAGGGAACAGGGTTAGGAAGTGATCAGTGGGCTTTCTGTAGTAGAGATTTAATGACTTAACACTGATATAACTTTTGGTAGAATAGGAATTGCTTATAAAGCATAATGGCAATGATTGAATTCTAGGCTATAAATCTCGAAACATGCATTTTAGTCTAAACTTTTCTGCTAATACAGATTCCATCAATATTGCCCTCCTCATTTAGTAAAAGCTTATACATTGGGAGCCTCCCCTGCTTATAATAGCTACAGCCAAAGGGCAGTACAACTGGTATCACTTGACATAAGGAACGTTACCACAATTTAGTAATATGGCTCCTTTATAAATACCGCCCCAAGTGTTAATTAACCCTTCTAATGTGGAGCAGCTTTAGGGTTCGTTCAAACAAGGAACAGATGAAACCGGACAGAAATGTACAGTGTGTTTCACAACGCGTTTTCCATATATTTATATAGAAAATGGATGTATTAAGGGACAGAAATGAACGCAGCAGTGCGTTTTGTTAAAGGGTATCTCCACTGGAATTTTTATTTTTTTGCCATTTAGTTTTATTGAAGAATGGGAGGTAGAGGAGCTGTGTCTTACCTCCCGTGTCTCCTGCATCTCACCTACCTGCAGGAGCCGGGAGACAAGATAAGGTACTTACCTGATTGTTGGTTCCTCTGCCATGTAGTCTGACAGGTCCAGACAGACTGTGTATTCTATACGGCAAAAAAATTATTCCAGTGGAGATGCCCTTTAATGCAGACAGACACAATCGGAATGCAGTAGTGCGAACAGTACCATTGAATTCTGTGTCCTGCATTTTTTAAAACGGTCCATTCAGAGAAATGCACCAAAAACAGACCAAGTGTGGAACGAACTCTAAGCAAAAATAAACAAAAATAATTTTTGTTTTTGAGTTTTCTATAAATTGGAAAAAGATGCGCTAAATATTTACAGGGAGATTCAATAAAACTTCATATCGTTTAAAACGGTGCTAATTTTGCCCCAACCAATCAGATCTTATTTAACATTTGAAAGCCAACATCTGATTGGTTGGGGCAAAATTAGCACCATTTTAAACGATAAGAACGTTTATTGAATTACCTGGTAAGTTTTTATCCAGGGACAGGAGAAATAAATCTAGCAGCATTCTACAAGTAGAGGATTATTCTCGGCTCCGCGTAAGTATCGCGTTTACGAAAAACCTACATTTTATCTGTAATCACGGTTTTGGGGAGGAATAACGTTTTCATGGTTGGAAAATCTTTTTTGTTTGTTTCTATAAGCCCGTGAGATATTGTGCTGTAAACTGTGACAGTTGAGTAAACGGAAAGAAAAAGCTGCCAAATTTCGCAGATCATCTGACGGATAGATCCTTAGGGGATTGGACCGCAGCCAGATCTGCGTTTTACCTTTAAGAAATATTCAATAAACCAATTAGAAGATATTGATGGAGGAAGCGGAATCTGATTGCGGTCACAATATCAGGAGAAGGTTTTAAAGGACACTCTCGACCCCCTATAGTAAAGGGCACTCTGACCATATAGTAAAGGGCACTCTGACCCCCATATAGTAAAAGGACACTCTGATCCCCTATAGTAAAGGGCACTTGACCCCATATAGTAAAGACACTCTGACCCCCATATAGTAAAGGAACATCTGACCCACCTATAGTTGAGGGCACTCTGACCCCCCATATGTAAAAGGCACATCTGACCCCCTATAGTAAAGGCACTCTGACCCCTATAGTAATAAAGGGCAATTGCCCCATATCGTAAAGGGCCTCTGACCCCCATATAGTAAAGGGCACTCTGACCCCATATAATAAAGGGCACTCTGACCCCCTATAATAAAGGGCACTCTGACCCCCATATATAAAGGGCACTCTGACCCCCAATAGTAAAGGACACTCGATCCAATAGGTTAAAAAAGTCACATGAGAGTTGTAGTTTCAAAGCTGTCATTTGCAATGAACTAGCAGCTGTTTTTTGCTCAAACTGAGAAGACCCATCAGATTTACAGCATCCAGATGAGCAGACAGTGCTGAGTGAGTCCAGCAGCCCGACCACCAGGAAGCAGAAGGAGTGTAAAGGCAGATCAGCTCCTGTAACTTCTATGAAGATGAAGGTTTTTAACACAAAAATTACAGCATTTGGATCTAAATATACTTTGACCCAGTATAGTCGAGGTGTGGTTGTAGGCTAATTTAAAAGCATGAAAATCTCGACTTATATGTGAGTATATACGGTATGTATATAAGGGAGCCTTGGTGTATAGTCCCATACCAATAAGTACAATATATAGTACTAGTTTATATTTACCTACTAGTAGTATATTGTATGTATACATATGGCTAAACTGTTAGGAAAGGGTAAGGTAGGTTAAAGAGTATGGGTTAAAGTTGTACCTAGATGGACTTAATGTCTGTATCCCAACCTCAATTACTCGGTTACTTGTTATAATATTTTTGTTATAGTTTATTAGTGACCCATATGTGGATTTTTCAAGTGTAACACAAAGTAACATAACTTAAACACACTATGAGTACGGGAAAGTTATTAACACACATTGATTATATTTTTGGTTTTTACAAAAGTTTGATACTTAAAGGTTAAGAGATAAACTTTAACACCTCTGTATACACCACTTTGATCTTGACCCAAGTATTAAGGAATAGGTAGGAAAACAATTTTTTACATATTAGTATTACCAAACACCATTCTAAAGATGTAAATAATTTTACATAAATAAACTTTCAAATGTTAAGATACATGCTATGATAGTATAGATAATACATAAGGTGATTATTTTATAATGGGGACACACCTGCTAGTGGTCTAGATCACGGTTATAAGAAATCACTCACGGTGTGTGTGAACTGGTTATGCTTTATATATTATATATTTCATCACAGTATCAGTGATGTCCCGCCCACACTGGGAGGGGACTTTTTTTTTTTCCTTTGTTTAATTTGGTGTAAGAAACACTTTTTGGGGCCCCCTTTCCCCCATTTTTCTACCCTCCCTGTATTAGTAATGAGATAACAAGCCTGTATTTGTAAGTGAAGGACTGACTTTCCTGTGCTTGTAAGGAGGAGCGAGCGGCCGAGTCAGTTATGAATCACAGATTTCAGTCAGTCAGTGTAAAAAACCGGACAAATTGCACAGGGTGAGAGACGATGTTTATTGTCTTCTTTTAGTTTTGATAGCAATCAACAGTTGACTCTTTATATGTACAAAAACGGGCTTGTTATCTACATACAAACAGGGAGGGGCGAGACAGAGACAGAGGGGCCCTATTTATAAAACACTCGGGTATCGTTATCGTAAAATAGTCCCGATAGTTATCGTTAAAATAAAGACCAGGTTTTACCGATAACGGCATTATTTTACCGATATCGGTAAAACACCAGTCGTTATCGGTAAACTAACGACGGTATCGGTAAATAACGGTAGTTATCGGTAGATAAGCTGGATTATCGGTAGAAAACCCCCCTGGTTGGTTGTTATTTTAGGCATAAACGATCGGTATTTACGATAACGATATACGATCTTTGTATAGATAAGGGTACTCTCTAACGCTAGCTCCAGATTCCCTTTCCGGTTTGCTGTTGCGATGAAATCAATGTCGTAATTTGATTTCTCAGTTCAAGGGCCGCTGTACGTCTCGTCGAAGCTATTTTGCTGGCTGTGGACCCCTTATTACCTTGCTCGTAACGTGATTCACTGGAACCGGGGCCACCTAAGACCATCACACCCCAGCAACAAGTTTTTCCTACATAAGTCTGTGCTGGATTTTCCTTTTTTGACCTTAGGTGTTAAAATTAACTATGGTAAATAATACAGGCTAAACCTACGAGTGTTAAATATAAGGATAAAGGATATAAGATATAAGGATATTACTCCCTGACCTCTATAAGTTAAAAAAACACTACGGCCTTTACTAACCAGCTAGACAGTTTATATGGTCAGGGAACTCTGTTTCAGTGGAAGGTTAATAAGTCCTTATTATCTACACAGTAATGGTAGGTATATCCCCCTTATATATTATAGCACGTAAGGGGCGCCTATCCTTATATAAAATAATGGAGGTGAGCCTTTTGACATATTATGTGATAGAGAATCCCTGCCCCAAAGAGGGCTAACAATCTAGTAGTGAATAGCGTGTGTTTCTGGTTCTTGTCATGCTTTGTAAACAAACAGATTAAAGGGACATTAATAGTCACCCAATTAAGTTGCTTACACACTAAAAACATATTATTCTGGAAGTAAGAGACACTAGCCCCCTTTAAAACACGGCGTAATGAGAGGGCTTTCTCAGGCACTCCACGGTTGGGTTTAACAAAAGAAGGTGTAAAAAAAAAAAAAATCTATTGCCGTCCATATTTGTCATACTGCGTAGCAAAAAAAAGGTTTAGTTGGGTGTAACCTCAACCAAAGTGTTAATTTCCAATCAAGTGTGGGTATGTAGATGTGGGCATGATTGGGTATCTGGGCTTAGTTAAAGGCAAATATTGTCCTGTCTGACGTAAGATCAGGATTAAAGTTATTCATATATTGGAAATTCAAGTAAAAATCTTAAACTTACAGAATTCCCTCCCCCTTTTACTTTTGAACAAATTTACTCCCCCGCCCCCCCTCCCACCACCAGGTAATCAAATCTCCCCGAGAGATGTCTGTGATCAGAGATCTATGAGAAGGGAGGCATTAACTGACTGGCAGGGCTCTCTATACGTGTTTTAGTGTGCACTTTGATTAGGGATTACATAGGAAAGAAGTGAAGTGATGTGTTGTTTACATTTAGCAGATCAAACATGGAAGGTTTTTGGGTATACATTTCTCCTTTAAGAATATAAAAAGTGTTTATCATGTCATTAAAAAACAAAAAAACTGCAGAGGGCATTGTCACGTGGTCTGACTTGTAAAATTAAACTGTGAATCCGCTTTCAAGATCGATGTGAATGTGCACAGCCTACAGGAAAACCATCCATCTGGATCCGGTTTACACAGCAATCACGGGTTCCTCTTCATCCACCCAACACATCTCAGCTATGTCATCGGATTGCTTCGTCATGCAATAAGCCAATATTTGCCGTTATGGCATGGCCGCATGTGACTTCCCCTGGTGGCCTCATTACACAGGTAAATTCGGGAGCAGCAGCTTCTCTCATTTACCGACACTCTGCCTATGTGAAAAAATCTGCATTGTTACTGAGGATATAGATTTCGCCTCCTAAAACATGTTACCATGGGCAATGGCGACATCCCTATTTCTTTAAAATAGGGAACGATGCAGAGTATTTGCAAACTGGGACCCAAGCCAGGAACAATCCACAAGAAATGAGAACTGTACAAGACGCACATGCAAATAATACGTTAGGGTTTTATATATTAAATCAAAACATTGTCATACTTGTATCCCTCTAGGTTACTATAAACAACAACCTTTGATACAAACCACCACAGAGGAATTCTCGGTGTCCTGCCAAATCATGACGGCCCACGAATGGGGATCGGTTCGGTCGAGTGGCCCTAAACAGTATGATCAGATCGGCTCGCCTCTACTTAAATTGACCGTTAACGGGCGCGGGAAAAAAAATTTCCGTCATTCCAATCGCCGGATGCCGACTACCGTTTTGTCAGCCTACGATCGCTTCGCGAACAAACCCATCACAGACTAATGGAATAGGTAAATCGATATGTATGGTCACCGTGAGATCTCTTCACGTGTTTTTTTCTGGGCTTGGCATGCCAGGATCTAATGAAAATATTCCCGAGACGTGTTCGGCTTCTTGTCGTTTCAATGGCGTTTCCGAAACAAAAGTTTGACTATCTAAAGGCGCCCATACATTCTCCCGCCAGACCCATCCCGCAAGACATTTAATCGAATTCTTCCGGAACCGCCTCTTATTGTTAGCGACTCACGAAAAAAACCAACAAAAAACATATGATTGCCGGTGATACCGTCATGGCCCCGGTTCATTTTGCGATCATATGTCGGTTGGAAAAGAGACAGTGAACTGAAGCTTGTGCATAATGCTAATGTGATTAGTAAGTGGGATCAGTTGAAGGTTCTAGTATAGACACTCTTAAGATATTGATAACATCTCACAGTATGCTTAACGCCTACATATACCTCCATACACATATTATTATGCAGTGATACCTGTATAATATGACCCCACAGTATATAGGATCTTGGGGCACACAGACAGGTATAATAGACCCCCGTTTATGTTTTTTTTATATATGGATGTGGCACACAACATGTAAAATGACCCCAGGTATATATGGATAGTGGCACACAGATATGTATAATAGACCCACCAGGTATATATGGGATTTGGCACACAAGAAACTGTATTAATCGATGACCCACAGGTATATATGGATTGGCCACCAGACTGAATAAATATGGCCACAGGTATATATGAGGTATATGGCACACAGCATGTATAAATATCGCCCACAGGTATATATGGAATATGGGTCACACAGACGGATAAAATTCTGCCAGTAATATGAATGGCACACAGAATGTAGATATGAGGGATATGGCCCAGATATATGGATCACACAGTACTTGAATAAATATGGCCATACAGGTTATTATGGGTATGGCACACAAGACATGTATAATATGGCCACATTTATATATGGGATGGCACACCGACCTGTATAAATATGGTCCCCAGGGATATTAGATATGACACAGCAACATATGTATGGACAGAATTAAAATATGGCCCAAGGGTATAGTTATGCATATGGACACACAGAGCATGTATGGATATGGCACACAGAATCATGTCATAAATACTGCCACATGTATATATGGCTGATGGTCAGACAGACATGTAGGTAATATGCCGGATATATCGTTGGCACACAGGCAATGTAAGTTAATATGGTCGCACAGGCTATATATGGATGATGGCAACAGATGTACAGCAGCGTAAAAAGTTGACCCACCGAGTATATATAGAGATGTGGCACACAGGACATAAGTTACATAGGCGGATATATAATATGGACAGCACTGACGTACAGGTATAAATATACTCAGCAGTAGGTCAATTATGGCACACAGAGACATGTGGTACAGTGATGAGAAAAGATATGGCCACAGGTATATATGGATATGGCACACAGACATTACAGTATAATATGGCCCACAGGTATATATGGATAGGGCAACAGCACATGTGACAAGTCTATAAATATGGTCACTGGAGATGGACACGACATGCAGTACATATGGTAACCTTATGGGCACCACAAGAAGACCGTAAAAATAGGCCCACAGGTATATATGGATATGGACACAGACAGTACAGTTATAAATATGCGCACAGGTATTATGATATGGCACACAGACCTGTAGCAGTAAAAATGCCACAGTATATGGATATGGCTAGCACAGACATGTCGTAAAATATGGCCCACAGTAGTTATGGATATGGCACACAGATGTATAAATAGGCCACAGGATATATATGGATATGGTCCCACAGACATGTATAAATATGCCCACAGGTATATATGATATGGCACACAGACATGTATAAAATATGGCCCACAGGCTATATATGGATAGGCAACAGACAGGTATAAATATGAGCCCAAAGAAAGGATATACTGGGAGTAGGCACACAGATGTATAAAATGGCCCACGGTGATATATGGGTATATGGCACACAGGACATGTACATAAATTGGCCACAGGTATATATGGATATGGCACAACAAGACATGGTATAAATATGGCCCACATGGTATATATGCATATGGCACCAGACACATGTATGGATATGGCGATCAAGAGAATGTGATAATATGGCCCACAGTATATATGCGATGGCAACACAGAATGTAGAGGAGTGGCACACAGACATGCTAAATATGGCCCCAGGTATATATGGATATGGCACACAAGACATGGTACAGTAAAATATGCCCACAGGATTATATATGGATATGGCACCACAGACATGTAAATAAATATGGGCTCACAGGTATATATGGATATGGCACACAGACATGTTATTACAGTATATCTAGACCATTATAAATAATGGCCCCACAGTATAGTATGGATATAGGCACACACGAGGCAAATGTTACAGTATTAAATATTGGCCCACAGGGTATATGGAGTATTGCCACAGACACAAGAATGACCCCCCACAGGTATATATAGATATGGCACACAGACATGTGTACGAAGTCCAGAATAGATGGCCCACAGGGTATATATGGACTATTGGCAAACAAGGCATTGTTAACAACTGTATTGGATGAGTGATGGGCACACAGGAATGTAGTATAGATATGGCACACCCAGACCAAGACATGTTAGCAGTATAAAAATGCATTCCAGTATCACTGCACGCCACAGAATGGTATGGCAACCGGACATTGTACTGTATAAATATGGCCCACAGGTATATAGGATATTGCCACACGTGATATTAGATGGCACGACACCGGTCAGGTTTGACTACAGTATAAATAAATAGCGCCACAGCACGGTATATATGGATATGGCACACAGACAGGTACAGTAAAAATGATGGCTCACAGAGAATATATAGGATATTTACATGGCCCCACAGGTAGAACATCATAGTACAGTAAAAAATATGGCCACGCACAGGTATATAGTGGATATGGCACACAGACATGTTACAGTGTACGATAAGATTAGTTATGGCCCACAGGTGTAATGTATCCAGGGATATGGCACACAGACATGTACAGTAAAAATATGGCCCACAGGTATATATGGATATGGCACACAGACATGTACAGTATAAATATGGCCCACAGGTATATATGGATATGGCACACAGACATGTACAGTATAAATATGGCCCACAGGTATATATGGATATGTGGCGGTACACAGACATGTACAGGTAATAAATTTAAGTCCCACAGGATATATAGGATATGGCACACAGACATTGTACAGTAAAAAATATGTCCCACAGGTATATATGGATATGGCACACAGACATGTACAGTAAAAAATATGGCCACAGGTTATATATGGATATGGCACACAGACATGTCAGTATAAATAGGCCCAAGGTATATATGGATATGGCACCAACGACATGTACAGTATAAATATGGCCCACAGGATATATGGATATGGCACACAGACATGTCAGTAAAAATATGGCCCCAGGTATTATTGATATGGCACACAGACTGACCAGTAAAAATATGGCCCACAGGTATATATGGATATGGCACACAGACATGTACAGTATAAATATGGCCCACAGGTATATATGGATATGGCACACAGACATGTACAGTAAAAATATGGCCCACAGGTATATATGGATATGGTACACAGACATGTACAGTATAAATATGTCCCACAGGTATATATGGATATGGCACACAGACATGTACAGTAAAAATATGGCCCACAGGTATATGGATATGGCACACAGACATGTACAGTAAAAATATGGCCCACAGGTATATATGGATATGGCACACAGACATGTACAGTATAAATATGGCCCACAGGTATATATGGATATGGTACACAGACATGTACAGTATAAATATGACCCACAGGTATATATAGATATGGCACACAGACATGTACAGTATAAATCCCAAGTCCACGGTATTATGGATATGGCACACAGACATGTACAGATAAATATGTCCCACAGGTATATATGGATATGGCACACAGACATGTACAGTAAAAATATCCCACAGGTATATATGGTATGGCAACACGACATGTACAGGATAAATATGGCACCACAGTGACATGTATGGATATGGCACCAGACATGTACAGTATAAATATGTCCCAGGAGGTATATGGTATGGCCACCAGACATGTATAAATATGGCCCACAGGTATATATGGATATGGCACACAGACATGTATAAATATGGCCCACAAGGGTATATATGGATATGGCACACAGACATGTATAAATATGGCCCACAGGTATATATGGATATGGTACACAGACAGTACAGTATAAATATGACCACTGGGATATATGATATGGCACACAGACCTGTCAGTATAAATATGGACCACAGTCACAGGTATATATGGATATGGACACAGAATGTACAGATAAATATGTCCACAGGGATATATGGATATGGCCACAGACAGTACAGTATAATATTCCACAGGTATATATGGATATGGCACACAGACATGTACAGTATAATAGTCCCACAGTATATATGGATATGGCACACAGACATGTATAAATATGGCCCACAGGTATATATGCGATAGGCAACACAGACAGTGTTAAATATGTCCCAAGGTATATATGGATATGGTACACAGACATGTACAGCTAAAATATGACCCACAGGTATATATGGATAGGGCACACAGACATGTACAAGTAAAATGGCTCACCAGTCACAGGTATATATGGATATGGCACACAGACATGTACAGTATAATAAATATGTCCCCAAGTATATATGGATATGGCACACCAGACATGTACAACGTATAATAGTCCCACAGGTATATATGGATATGGCACACAGACATGTACAGTATAAATATGGCCCACAGGTATATATGGATATGGCACACAGACATGTACAGTATAAATATGGCACACAGTCATGTATGGATATGGCACACAGACATGTATAAATATGGCGACCATGCAAACTTCTACTATCGCCACAACATATAATAGTCCAACGTTAATAGTCCATTTGCTGTTGTGTACCCAGCTTTAGGAAATCTCTCCCATTACACACAACCCATAGCTCCTTTACCTCCCGTTCTTCAATAAACCCGATAACCCCAAACGACTTTCCCCCAGCGTAGATTCCCTTTAATATAACAAATAACTAAAAATGTATTGTTTTTCCCATTCGAGAAAACTAAAACCATACACCTTGTGTACAAACTGTCTTAGTTTACATTACGAGACATAGAAAACAGATCATTCTAGATTGCAGTTCATATCAGGAGAAGGAAACTTCAATCAGAAATGGATCTGTTTCTATGTATCGTAATGTAAACTAGACAGTTTGTACACAGGTGTATGTTTTTAGTTTTCGTTCGAATGCGAAAAAACAATACATTTTAGGTATTTCGTTATATTAAGGGAATCTAAGCTGCGGGGAAAGTCGTTTGGGTTATCGGGTTTTATTGAAAAGAAAGGAGCGTGAAGGCAGTCATGGGTGGTGTGTAATGCGGAGAGGATTTCCTAAAGCATAGAGGTCACAACAGGCAAATGGACAGTAACGTTCGCGACTTTATATATGTGTGGCCGGATAGTAGAGTTTGCATGCGTCGCCATAGTTATACTGTCTGTGATGCCATCTCCCATACATGACTGTGTGCCATATTTATACTGTACATGTCTGTGTGCCATATCCATATATACCTGTGGGCCATATTTATACATGTCTGTGTGCCATATCCATATATACCTGTGGGACATATTTATACTGTACATGTCTGTGTGCCATATCCATATATACCTGTGGGACATATTTATACTGTACATGTCTGTGTGCCATATCCATATATACCTGTGACTGTGAGCCATATTTATACTGTACATGTCTGTGTGCCATATCAAATTACCTGTGGGAATTATTTTAACTGTTAACATTTTGTATACCATATCCATATATACCAGTGCTGTGACCAATTATTTATACATGTCTGTGTGCCATTTCCATATATACCTGTGGGGCGATTTATTACATGGTCTGTGTGCCTATCCATATATACCTGTGGACATATTTTATACTGTACAGGCGTGCTGTGGCAATCCAATATACCTGTGGACCTATTTATACTGTACATGTCTGTGTGCCATATCATATATACCTGTGGGGAATATTTATAATGTACATGTCTGTGCGCCTATCCATATATACCTGTGACTGTGTGGCCATATTTATATGGACATGTCTGTGTGCCATATCTTATATACCTGGGGGTACATATTTTAATACTGTACATGTGTGCGTACCATATCCATATATACCGTGTGGGCCATATTTATAAAGTCTGTGTGGCCATATCCATATATACCTGTGGGCCATATTATACATGTCTGTGTGCCATATCCATATACCTGGGGATCATATTTATACTGTAATGTCTGTGGCCATATCCATATATACCTGTGGGGGACATATTATCACTTGTAATGTCTGTGTGCCATATCCATACATGACTGTGGTGCATAGTTATACTGTACAGGTCATGTGTGCCATATCCATATATACCTGTGGGAATATTTTACTGTAATGTGGTGCCATATCCATATATACCTGTGGGACATATTATACTGTTACATGTCTGTGTGCCATATCCATATATACCTGTGGGACATCATTTTTATATGTTATATGATCTGTGTGCCATATCCATTAATATAACCTGTGGGACATATTTAACTGTACATGTCTGTGTGCCATATCCATTATATACCTGTGGGCCATTTATACTGACATGTTGTGTGCCATCCATATATACCTGGGGCCATATTTTTACTGGACATGTTGTGTGTGCCATACCATATAACCGTGGGCCAATTTTACTGTACAGTCGTGTGCCATATCATATATACACTGTGCGGACATATTTATACTGTACATGTCTGTGTACCAATCCATATATAACTGTGGGCATATTTTTACTGTACATGTCTGTGTGCCATATCCATATACCTGTGGCCATATTTATACTGTACAGTCTGGTGCCTTCCATAATATGTGGGCCATATTTACTGTACATGTGTGGTGCCATATCCATATATACCGTGGGCCATATTTTTACTGTACATGTCTGTGTGCCATATCATATATACCTGTGGGCCATTTTATACTGTACATGTCTGTGTGCCATATCCATATACTGTGGGCCATATTTATACTGTACATGTCTGTGTGCCATATCCATATATACCTGGCGACCATATTTTACTGTAACATGTCTGTGTGCCATACATATATACCTGTGGGACCTATTTTTTACTGTACAAGTCTGTGTGCCATATCCAATATATACCTGTGGGACATATTTATACTGTACATGTCTGGGTCCATATCAATATATACCTGTGGGGACATATTTTATACGTACATGTCTGTGTGCCATCCATATATACCTGTGGGCCATATTTATACTGTACACTGTCTGGTGCCATATCCATATATACCTGTGGCCATATTTATTAGTGTACATGTCTGAGTGCCATATCCATATATACCTGTGGGAATATTTTTACGACATGTCTGTGTGCCATCATCCATAATACCTGGGGCCATATTTTTATGTACATGTCTGTGTGCCATATCCTTATATACCTGTGGGCCAATATTTTTACTGTACTGTCTGTGTGCCATATCCATATATAACCTGTGGGCCATATTATACTGTAATGCACTGTGTGCCAATCCATATATACCTGTGGGCATATGATACTGTACATGCCTGTGTCCATATCCATATAACCTGTGACTGTGAGCCATATTTATATTCTGTACATGTCTGTGTGCCCATATCTATATATACTGTGGGCCACATATTTATACTGTCACATGCCTGTGTGCCATATCCTATATACCTGTGAGCCATATTTATACTTACATGTCTGTGTGCCATATATATATATACCTGTGGGCCATATTTATACTGTACATGTCTGTGTGCCATATCCATATATACCTGTGGGCCATATTTTTACTGTACATGTCTGTGTGCCATATCCATATATACCTGTGAGCCATATTTATACGTAAATGCCTGTGTGCCATATCTATTATACCTGTGGGTATATTTTTACTGTACAGTGCTGTGTGCCATATCCATATATACCTGTGGGCCATATTTATGCATGTCTGTGTGCCAAATCCATACATGTCTGTGTGCCATATCCATATATACATGTGGGCCATATTTATACATTTCTGTGTGCCATATCCATAATTGTCTGTGTGCCATATGCATATATACCTGTGGGCCATATTTATACATGTCTGTGTGCCATATCCATATCATTATACCTGTGGGCCATATATACAGGTGCTGTGTGCCATAATCCATATATATATACTGTGGGCCATATTTATACATGCTACTGTGTGCCATATACATATATACCTGTGGGCCAAATATTTATACTGTCTGTGTGAGAATATCCATTATATTACCGGTGCGGCCATAGTTATACATGTCTGTATGTGATCCATATCCCAATATATACTGTGGGCCATATTTACTTACAAGGTCTGTGTGCCATATCCATATTACCTGTGCGGCCATATTTATATACATGTCTGTGTGCCATTATCCATTACATGATGTGGCCATATTTATACTGATACATGTCTGTGTGCCATATCCATATATACCTGTGCGGACATATTTTAACTGACCATGTCTGGTGTGCCATATCCATATATACCTGTGAGCCATATTTATAACTGTAATGTCTGTGTGCCATACATATATACCTGTGGGACATATTTTTACTGTACATGCTGTGTGTGCTCATATCCATATTATACCTGTGACTGTGGGCCATATATTATACTGTACAGTCTGTGTGCCATTATCTATATATACTGTGGGCCATATTTATACTGACTGTCTGTGTGCCATATTCCATATATTACTGTGGGCCATATTTTTAATGTACAGTCATGTGGTGCCATATCCCTATATACCTGGAGCATATTATACTACATGCTGTGTGCCATATCCTATATATACCGTGGGTCATATTTACTGTACTTCGTGTCCATATCCATATATACCTGTGGGCCATATTTATCATGTCTGTGTGCAACTATAATGCCCATACATGGGTCTGTGTGCCATATCCATATATACTGTGGGCCATATTATTCATCTGTGTGCCATATCCATAACATGTCTGTGTGATATGCATATATACTGTGGGCCATATTATACATGTCTGTGGCCATATCCATATATACTGTGGGTCATATTATACATGCTGATGTGCCATATCCATATATACCTGGGGTCATATTATACATGTCTGTGTGCCAATATCCATATATACTGGGGGTCATATTATACTGTCTGTGTGCATGCCATTATACACTGTGTGGGACATATGTATTACAGTCGGTGTGCCATATCCCTATATAACCTGTTGGGCGAGTATTTATACATGTCTGTGTGCCATATCCATATATACCTGTGGGCCATATTTATTCATGTCTGTGTGCCATATCCATATATACCTGTGGGTCATATTATACATGTCTGTGTGCCAAATCCATATATACCTGTGGGTCATATTATACATGTCTGTGTGCCATATCCATATATACCTGTGGGTCATATTATACATGTCTGTGTGCCAAATCCATATATACCTGTGGGTCATATTATACATGTCTGTGTGCCAAATCCATATATACCTGTGGGTCATATTATACAGGTATACTAGATAATAATATGTGTATGGGGTATATGTATGTTTAACATACTGAGATGTTATCCAATTATCTTAAGGTGTCTATACATTAGAACCTCCCAACTGATCCCACTTCATCAATCAGTTCTTCAGGAAGTTCAGTTCCTGTTCTTTTTCCCAACCGACATATGATCGCAAAATGAACGGGCCAGACGGGATCACCGCAATCATATGTCGGTCGCTAAAATGAGAGGCGGTTCCGGAAGAATTGATTAAATGTCTTGGGATGGGGCGGGAGAATGTATGGGCGCCTTTAGATAGTCAAATCTTTTGTTTCCCATTGAAACGACAAGAGCCGACCGTCTCGGTGAATGATTTTCATTAGATTCCTGGCAATGCAGCCAGAAAAAAACACGTGGAGATCTCACGGTGGCCATACATACGATTTACCTATTATCATTCGTGTGTAGGGGTTGTTCGCGAGCGATCGGAGTGCTGACAAAAACCGTAGTCGGCACTCCGGTCGATTGGGAATGACGGAAATTTTTCGTCGCCCGTTAACGGCTCAATTTAAGTAGAGGGAGCCGATCTGATCATACTGTTTAGGGCCACTCGACCAACCGATCCCCATTCGTGGCCGTCATGATTGGCAGGACACCGGGAATTCCTCTGTGGTGGTTGTATCAAAGTTGTTGTTTAGTAACAGCTAGAGGGATACAAGTATGACAATGTTGATTTAAATATATAAAACCCTACGGATTATTTGCAATGTGCGTCTTGTACATTTCTCATTTCTTGTGAGATGTTCCTGGCTTGGGTCCAGTTGCAAATACTCTGACATCTTCCATATTTAAAGGGATGTGCCAGTGCCATGGTAACATGTGTTAGGCGAAATCTATATCCTCAGTAAACAAGGCAGATTTTCTTTGCAGTGTCGGTAAATGATAGAAGCTGCTCCCGAATTTACCTGTGTAATGAGGCCACCAGAGGGAAATTCACGCCATCAAGACGGCAAATATTGGCTTATTGCATGAGCAGCAAACGATGACAGAGCTGAGATGTGTTTGGATGAAGAGGACCCTGATTGCTTGTGTAAACCGGATCCAGATGGATGGTTATCCTGTAGGGCTGCACATTCACTGATCTTGAAAAGCGTTTGCCAGTTTAATTTTAATGTCAGACCCTGAATGCCGCTGAGTTTTTTTTTTTAAATGACATGATTAACAATTTGTATAATTTAAAGGAGAAATGTATCCAAAAAACTTCCAGGTTAGATGCTGCTAATGTAAACAACACATCACTTCTCTTCCTATGTAATCCCTAATCAAAGATGCACACTAAACAGTATAGAGAGCCATGCAGTCAGTTAATGCCCCCTTTCATAGATCAGTGATCACAGACATGCTCAGTTTGATTTACCTGAGAAAGGAGGGAGCGGAATAAATTTAAAAGTAAAAGGGGGAGGGAATTCTGTAGTGTAAGATTTTATTGAATTCAAATATGAATAACTTTAATCTGAGCTTTAAGTCAGGACAATATTTGCCTTTAACCAGATACCCAATAAGCCATTCTACATACCCACACTTGATTGGAATTACTTTGTGGAGGTTACACCAACTAAACATTTTTTTTGCTAAGATTTGACAAATATGGAGCTGCAATAGATTTTTTTTTTTTTACACGCTTCTTTTACACACAGTGAGCCTGATAAAGCCTCTCATTACTTTTTAAAGGGGTAGTGTCCTTACTTCCAGAATAATATTGTTTTAAAAAGAAGTTTTGGGTGCTATAATGTACCTTTAATCTGTTGTTACAACCATAATACTGCTATTACTTACTTAGATTGTAAGCTCTTTGGGGCAGGGATCTCTTTCCTAATATGTCAAGGCTCACCTCATTATTTTATATATAAGGGATAATGCGCCCCTTACAGTGTAATATATAAGGGATAATACACTACCTACTGTGTAATATAAGGATATTACGCCACTGAAGAGTTCCCTGACCATATAAACATGAGGCTGTTAGGCCGAGTGTTTTTATAGAGGTCAGGGAAGTAATATCCTTATATCCTTATATCCTTATATCCTTATATTACACTGTAGGTAGCGTATTATTCCATATAATACATAAGGTCAAAAAAAGAAAAATCCAGCACAGACACTCTGGGCCCTATTTATAAAAGATCGGTATCGTTATCGTAAAATACCGATCGTTATCCTAAAATAACAACCGGGTTTTTACCGATAAGCAGCGTTATCTACCGATAACGACCGTTATTTACCGATACCGGTCGTTATTTACCGATAACGACTGGTGTTTACCGATATCGGTAAATAATGGCCGTTATCGGTAAAAACCTGGTCGTTATTTTACGATAACGATCGGTATTTTACGATAACGATACCGATCTTTTATAAATAGGGCCCTCTGTCTCCCCCTCCCTGTATTAGTAATGTAGATAACAAGCCCGTTTTTGTACATATAAATAGTCAACTGTTGATTCTATCTAAAACTAAAAGAAGACAATAAACATCGTCTCTCACCCGGTGCAAGTTCCGGTTTGTTACACTGACTGACTGAAATACTGTGATTCATAACTGACTCGGCCGCTCGCTCCTCCTTATCAGCACAGTAATTCAGTCAGTCACTGTACAAATACAGGCTTGTTATCTACATTACTAATACAGGGAGGGAGAGAAAAATGGGGAGGGGCAGTGAAATACAGGAAGTCACTCAGTGACATCACTGAGTAACTGTGATGAAATATAAGAAATATAAGAAACCAGTCACACAAATGAGTGATTTTTATAAGGATATATACCACTGCAGTTCCCATTATAAAATATCACACTTATGTATTATATATAGATATATACATGTATTCTTAACATTTGAAAGTTTATTTATGTAAAATTAATTTATCTGTAGAATGGTGTTTGTATACTAATATGTATTCATACATATTACACTTTAATACCTTGGGTCTTATTTAACAAGAGGTGTTAAAGTTTATCTCTTAACTTTAAGTATCAAACTTTTGTAAAAAACAAAAAATAGAATCAATGTTTAATAAACTTTACCCTAATATAGTGTGTTAATTTATGGTTACGTTATTACACTTGAAAAATCCCACATATGGTAATAATACTAGTACAAACATATTATACAAGTAACATAGTAATTGAGGTTGGATAAAGACATTAGTCCATCTAGTACAACCTTTACACCCTACTCTTTAACCCTACCTGACCCTTCCTAACAGTTGATCCATATGTAGTACATACATATAATACTAGTATGTAAATATAACACTAGTACATATATATTGTATTATTGGTATGGACATATACACCAAGGCTCCTTATATACATACCGTATATACTCAAATATAAGTCGAGATTTTCATGCTTTTAAATTAGCCTGAAAACCAAACCTCGACTTATACTTGGGTCAAGTATAATTTAGATCCAAATGCTGTAATTTTTGTGTTAAAAAACCTTCATCTGCATAGAAAGTTACAGGAGCTGATCTGCCTTTACACTCCTTCCTGCTTCCTGTGGTCTGGCTGCTGGACTCACTCAGCACTGTCACTGCTCATCTGGATGCTGTAAATCTGATGGGTCTTCTCAGTTTGAGGCAAAAAACAGCTGCTAGTTCAGTGCAAATGACAGCTTGAAACTACAACTCTCAGGTGACATTTTTAACTATTGGGATCAGAGTGTCCTTTACTATATGGGGGTCAGAGTGCCCTTTACTATATGGGGGTCAGAGTGCCCTTTATTATATGGGGGTCAGAGTGCCCTTTACTATATGGGGGTCAGAGTGCCCTTTATTATATGGGGGTCAGAGTGCCTTTTACTATATGGGGTCAGAGTGCCCTTTACTATATGGGATCAGAGTGCCCTTTACTATATGGGGGTCAGAGGGCCCTTTATTATATGGGGTCAGAGTGCTCTTTATTATATGGGGTCAGAGTGCCCTTTACTATATGGGGTCAGAGTGCCTTTTATTATATGGGATCAGAGTGCCTTTTACTATATGGGGATCAGAGTGCCTTAACCTATATGGGGGTCAGAGTGCCCTTTACTATATGGGGGTCAGAGTGCCCTTTACTATATGGGGTCAGAGTGCCCTTTATTATATGGGGGTCAGAGTGCCCTTTACTATATGGGGTCAGAGTGCCCTTTACTATATGGGGATCAGAGTGCCCTTTACTATATGGGGTCAGAGTGCCTTTACTAATGGGCACTTCCACTGTTTAGAAACTACAATCAGCAACCACAGACATGCGGGAGTTGTAGTTTCCAAACATCTGGAGTGACTAAGGAATTGGGGGTTACTGGTACAGGATTGGCTGTCCATTTTTAAAGGGCAACCTTTAAAGGGGAACTGTAGGTCTCTAAACAAGTTTAACATGAAAAGCCAGTGTCCTACCTTTTAAACGAGCCATAAACCACCTCTCTGACGGGCTTCCACAGCCACAGATAACAAAATTGACTGACCAGAAAAGTTTATGGGATGGGAGGCTGACGTGACATTCTGAGGCTTCTCCGCACAAGTGCCGCGCGCAGCACAGGCCTCAAGACTCCCACCTTGTGTGAGGGAGACATGAACTCCTCATCCTCTCTGTTGGTGAAGCACATGCCCGCTGCAGAAAAGGTAAGGTATAGCCCTTCTCTCTCACCAGTGTGAAACAGCATTTTCAGGCAGACGTTCTCCTCCTGCCTGAAAGGGCGGTTTCCCACAAAGTGTATAGTGGGAGGGGGGGTAGGGGTGGGGGATTTGTATTCAGAGTTGGCCCACAGGCACCCTGGGGGGTGGATGGTACCCGCTAGTGGAGTGGGCTCGACACCTGCAAGAGGGCAGCCACGGCACCCACGAGTGGGCGGGTGCCACATTGGGCTATGGGAATGGGCCAAAGGGGGGCCTGCAACGTGGAGGGACCATTGGGTCCACTGAGTGGGAGGAGCAGGGGGTCTGCAAAGGAGGAGGACAGACAGCGGAGATTGAATGAAGGGTTTCAGAGTCAGGAGCACGGAAGTGCATGGGACCTGGTGATGCTGCCTGCTATAGCACACACAAAACTGTAAATATATTCAAAACTAAAAAAAATAAACAATGGAATAAAATTGCAAAAAATCTCAGTGAGAGCATTCTATCAATTTTACCGTTTTTGGATCATAGTTCTCCTTATCTACAACAATACAAAATCAGAAGTAGTGGTCATAATGTTTACCCTCGGCTTATACTCGAGTCAATCGTTTTTACAATTTTTCAGGTAAAAAATAGGTACCTCCTACTATTATTATCTGATAGCGCTATACTCCGAACGAAATATACGGGAAATCATATTTTAAATCACTATTGCTAACACTATATAACTTATACTATACTGCATAATCATTTAATAAGTTATAATCAAATGGTATACACTACGAATACTTTAATATACCCCTATTTAGAGACGTTATAAGTGTTACACTACACCCGTGTATTAGACTTGCTCTAGTATACAATTACTATACTTCAATATTTTTTAGCAGATCTTTGCGTAGGCACCAGGTATATATTTAATTACAATGAGGTGACCTATATTTTGTATTTTTTATTCCCTTACACAATCCTTTAATACACTTAATACTCCAGTAACCCCATATAACACTAGTACTGCTCATTACATTAGTACTTTCTGTTTTTTTTTCTCTCATCAGAATTCTGCTGCAGTTCCTCGTTTTAATCTTAACAAATGCCTGTTAATTATACTGTGTATTGTTACTTGTCGCATTAATGAACCTAATGCCGCCTCGTAGCTAATACCATATTTTCATCTGGTTTTGCTGGAAAACGTTTCTATAACGAACACTGACTGTGGCTTAAAGACTAATGTTTGCACGAAACCCATCATACTACTGATCTTTATATCACGCTTATACTGTATATTACTGTCTACAAACTCTTTTCTCTACTAGTAGAGTGAACTCAACCTGCCTGGATTTTTCTACCATTTATATAATACCCTAAGACCTCCTTCTTACCTTACAATGTAATCCTTTTAATGCAAATACTGCCTTGTACATCAACATAAATTCATTAAATCCAAACTAATGTCCATGCCGTTTACTATAGAGATGGAATAAAACTGTATGTGTTGTTTATAGACCAGTATCATTGTACAAGTCTGATACGTTTCCTAACTTACAATATTATTTTGATGTAGGATTTAGGGGCACTCATTACTATTATACAGGCTACTACACAAGCACTTCCTGTTAATATAAGATTTTCATATGGTGGCCTATTAGACTAGTTTATATTACATCCATTACAGGCAATACTTACTATTTAACCCAATGCGATTATGCAGTTTCCCAATATTCCTTCCATTCATTATAATTGTAAAATATGACTATGTCAATAATGCACGTAGCATATATAGAAGTCACTAATACCAGGTTAACTCCACTAGTAACAGACACTCTAATACAGAGTTTATTACCAATACTTGGGGGTTCAACCTTGCTACAGAAAATACGGGGTCTTATACATAATGTACCGAACACACTTAGCTCGTCACCAATTCAAATAACTCTGTAAAGGAATTTCCAGATAGTTCACATCTCCACACTTTCCATAGTACTCTGCTTAGTCCTCTAGTACAATATCCCAACCTCTCTAATTCTGTGTACACGCAACCTCTACTGCCCCCTTATAGTTTATTAATAATACTGAATCAATAATCCCCTTTTCAGCAGTAATACCACAGTTCTGTGTTAAACCATCCCATTACTGTAGTCAAATATCCCAAAACCATTTGCACCTCAAGGAATGAATAAACTTATTATTATAGTAGGAATGCTAAATCTTCTAGACTGTTAAACCGTGTACTGTTAAATTACCCTAGTTGTAGAGTACAAGATATTAGTATCTCAGATTAACAATGTTACTCCCCTACAATATGTTTCCTTATGCTATTGCACTGTCGTGTTTACCCCATTGCTAGGGTATTTTTATCCTGGAATACAGAGACATTGAATGGATTTCTAGATCCTGCCCAGGTACCTGTAGATTGTAAGATTCAACAGACGCAATCTAATTTGTAGACAAATTAGGGAAATAAGAGAAGGAGGGGGGTTATGCTGTGGGGTGAAGATCCCCATAAATTCATTTCCTACACCCATTAGGCATCACCTGACGCAGACAATATTCCTCCAGTAACCAAGCAACAGTATAATACCCCCAGAAACGCAGGTTATAACAACTGACATAACTTCGTGTTACCACTGCTCCCCACCAGTGCACTGTACACAGCTATGGATCACCTTTATTCCAACATTCCACATAGGGCCCCCCACATAGTATCAGTTCCCACCCTGTTATCCCCCACTGTACAGCTATGATCCCGTTATTCCAAACATTCCCATAGGGCCCACATAGTATCAGTCCCACCTGTATCCCCCACTGTACACAGCTATGATCCCCATATTCTAACACTCCCTAGGTATTACATAGTATCATCCCACCTGTATCCCCCACTGTACAACAGCTATGATCCACAGTATTCTAACACTCCATAGGGTTTACATAGTATCAAGGTGCATCTGTATCTCCCACTGTTTAACAGCTATGAGCCCCAGTATTCCAACATTCCCCATAGTATTAATAGTATCAGTGCCCTCGTATCCCCACTGTACAAGTATGATCCCCCTTTATCCAACATTCCCATAGGGCCCACATAGTATCAGCACACCCTGTATCTCACCACTGTACACAGCTATGATACCAGGATTCTAACATCCCCATAGGTATACATAGGATACAGTTCCCACCCCTGTATCCCCACTGTACACAGCATGATCCCCTTTATTCCAACATTCCCCCATAGGTATACATAGTATCAGTTCCCACACCTGTATCCCCCCACGTATATAGCTATGATCCCCATTATTCTAACACTCCCCATAGGGTTTACATAGTACAAGTGCCATACTGTATCCCCCATGTACACGGCTATGATCCCCATTATTCCTAACACTCCCCTAGGATTTACATAGTATCAGTCCACCCTGTATCCCCACTTGTACACAGCTATGGTATCCCCATTATTCTAACACTACCCATAGGTTTATACATAGTCTCAGTGCAATCGGTTATCCCCCATGTACACAGCTATTGATCCCATTATTCTAACACTCCCCATAGGTTTACATAGTTATCAGTCCCACCCTGTATCCCCACTGTACACAGCGTAGATCCCTTTATTCCAACACTTCCCCATAGGGATTGACCTAGTATTCAGTTCCATCCTGTATCCCCCACTTACAAGCCTATGATCCCCTTTATTCAAATTACCCAACGTTTTTGGGTTACATAGTTTTTTTTTTATCGTCCACCCTTGTATCCTCCACTGTACACAGCTATGATCACCAATTATTCTAAACAGTCCCCATAGGGGTTTTACCATTAGTATACAGTCCCCCACCCTCGATCCCACACTGTACACAGCTATGACCCATTATTCTAACACTCCCCATAGGGATTACATAGTATCAGTTCCCACCATGTATCCTCCAATGTACACAGCTATGATCCCCATGATTCTAAACTCCCATAGGGATTACATAGAGATCAGTCCCACCCTGTATCCCCCACTGTCACGCTATGATCCCATATTCTAACACTCCCCTAGGGTTTACATAGATCAGTCCCACCCTGTATCCCCACTGACACAGATATGATCCCCTTTATTCTAAACACTTCCCCATAAGGGTACATAGTATCAGTGCTATCCTGTATCCCCCACTGTATACAGATATGATGTCCCAATGTTTTCTAAACCACCACCATAGGGTTTACATAGTATCATCCCACCCTGTATCCCCAACTTTATACGCCTATGATCCCCATTATTCAACACTCCCCTTGGGTCTCTACCTGGTATCAGTCCCACCCTGTATCCTTCTCCCCCCTGTATACACGATATGATCCCCATATTCTAACACTCCCATTAGGGTTTACATTAGTATCAGTTGCCATCCTGTATCCCCACTGTACACAGCTAGTGACCCCTTATCTAAACATCCCCATAGGGTTACAAGTATAGTGCCATACTGTATCCCCACTGTGTAACAAAGCTATGATCCCCCATTATTCTAAAACACTCCCCATAGGGTTTACATGTATTCAGTGCCATCCTGTATCCCCATGGACCAGCTATGATCCCCCATATTCTAACCACTCCCATAGGGTTTAAATAGTATCAGTGCCTCCTGTATTCCCCCACTGTTCACACAGCTATGATCCCAATTCTAACAATTCCCCCATCGGGTTTACCATAGTTATCAGTCCCACCTGTATCCCCAACTTATACAGCTATGATCCCCATTATTCTAAACACTCCCCTTGGGTTTACATAGTATAGTCCACCTGTATCCCCCACTTTCTACAAGCTATGATTCCCCATATGTCTAAAAACATCCCCTTGGGGTTTACATAGTATCGTTTCCACCTGTTCCCCCACTTATACAGGCTATGATCCCCATATTCTAACACTCCCCATAAGGTTTACATAGTATCATGCCATCCTGTATCCCCCACTGTACACAGCTATGATCCCCATATTTCTAAACACTCCCCATAGGGGTTTAATAGTATTAGTCCCAACCCGTATTCCCCCAAGGTACACCAAGCTATGATCCCCATTATTCTAACACTCCCCATAGGGTTTACATAGTATCAGTGCATCCGTATCGCCCACGTATAAGCTATGATCCCCATATTTTTTTAACAACCCATAGGGTTTACATAGTATCGTTCCCACACTGTATCCCCACTGTTAAACAGGCTATTGATCCCATTATTCTAACACTCCCCCTAGGTTTAATAGTATCAGTCCACCCTGTACCCCACTGTACACAGCTATGATCCCCATTATTCTAACACTCCCCATAGGGTTTTACATAGTATCAGTCCCCCACCCTGTATCCCCCACTGTACACAGCTATTGATCCCCGTTATTCTAACACTCCCCATTAGGGTTTACATCGTATCCTGCCATCCTGTATCCCCCACTGTACACAGCGATGATCCCCGTTATTCTAACACTCCCCATAGGGTTTAAATAGGATCAGTGCACATCCTGATCCCCACTGTACACAGCTACGATCCCCGTTATTCTAACACTCCCCATAGGGTTTACATTAGTATCAGGGCCACCCTGTATCCCCCACTGTACACAGCTACGATCCCGTTATTCAACACTCCCCATAGGGTTTACATAGTATCAGTGCCATCGAGTATACCCCACTGTACACAGATATGATCCCCATTATTCTAAACACTCCCCATAGGGTGACATAGATCAGTCCAACCCTGTATCCCCCACTGGACAAGTATGACCCCATTATATAACACTCCCCCATAGGGTTTTACATAGTATAGGCCAATCCTGTATCCACCACTGATACACAGCTATGATCCCCATTTTCTAAACACCCCATAGGGTTTGACATAGTATCAGTCCACCCTGATCCCCCACTGTACACAGCTATGACCCCCATTATTCTAAACACTCCCCATAGGGTTTACATAAGTATCAGTCCCACCTGTATCCCCCACTGTCTACAGCTATGATCCCCATTATTCTGAACATCCCCATGGTTACATAGTATCAGTCCCACCTTGTATCCCCCACTGTTACACAGCTATGATCCCCATTATTCTAAACACTCCCTTGGGTTTACATAGATCAGTGCCTCCTGTATCTTCCACTGTACACAGCATGATCCCCATTATTCTAACCACCTCCCTTGGGTTTACATAGTATCAGTGCCATCCTGTATCCCCCACGTACACAGCTATGATCCCCATTATTAAACACTCCCCTTGGGGATACATAGTATCAGTGCCATCCTGTATCCCCCCTGTTACACAGCTATGTCCCATTTTCTAACACTACCCTTGGGTTTACATAGATCAGTGGCCATCCTGTATCTCCTACTGTACACAGCTATGATCCCCATATTCTAAACACTCCCCTTGGGTTTAAATAGTATCAGTGCCATCCTGATCCCCCACTGTACACAGCTATGCTCCCCATTATTCTAACACTCACATTGGGTTAATAGTACAGTGCGCCTCCTGTATCCCCACTGTACACAGCTAGGTCCCATTATCTAACATCCCCATTAGGGTTTACATAGTATCAGTGGCCATCCTGTATCCCCCCACTGTACACAGCATGATCCCCATTATTCTAACACATCCAAATAAGGTTTACATAGGATCAGTGCCATCCTGTTCCCCCACTGTTACACAGATATGATACCCCATTATTCTAACACTCCCCATAGGGTTTACATAGTATCAGTCCCAACCTGTATCCCCCAATGTCCACAGCTATGATCCCCATTATTCAACTCTCCCCATAGGGTCACATGTATTCAGTGCCCACCCGGTATCCCCCACTGACACAGCTTCTATGATCCCCATTATTCTAACTCTCCCCATAGGTTCACATAGTATCAAGTCCCACCCTTGTACCCATACCCCACTGTACAACAGCTAGTCCCCATTATTTCTAACATTCCCCATAGGGTTTCCACCCATTAGTATCAGTTCCATACTGTATCCACCACCCTGTCCACAACAGCTATGATACCCTATTTCAACACCCCATATGGTTTACATAGGATCAGTGCCATCAGTATCACCCATGTACACAGCTTATGATCCCATATTCTAACACTCCCATAGGTTACATGTATCAGTTGCCATCCGGTATCCCCCACTGTACACAGCTATGATACACATTATTCTAACAAATCCCATAGGGATTACATAGTATCAGTTGCCATCATGTATCCCCAACTGTACACAGGCTATTGATCCCCATTATCTAAACACTACCCATAGGGTTTACATAAGTTCAGTGACCATCATGTATCCCCAACTGTTACACAGCTATGATCCCCCATATTCTAAACACTCCCATAGGGTTCACATAGTATCAGTGCCATCCTGTATCCCCACTGCACTTTGTGTTATATCAATGTCTCTAAGCACTTTCCTGTTGGAATTTGACACAGGATCTGATCAGCACAGACCACCGGCTGAGTCTGTCGCACACACACCCCACACACACACACACACGCGTACACGTTCTGCTGGAAAGTTAAACCCCAGTGGGGGGTCTTCACCACCACATTGTTCTTACCTTAGGTTGGGGGCGCAGGACTGGTTTCTGGGTGCGGGGCAGTGCCTGATGCTTCCTTCTCCACTCTTTCCCGTCTGGCGGAATGACTGTGGTATCCTTCCCACCTTTCCTTCCCTCCCCTCGCCCCCTTCTCTCCCTTTTCCCCCCCCCCCCCCCCCTTCCCTGTTCTCCCCTTCCCTTCTTTCCCTGCCCCCATCTGCGGACACTCGCGTTCCGTGACATTTCTGCGCCGCACGCCCTCGCGTGTTACTCTTCCGAACGCCGCCGCTACCAGCTCGGAGAAGCCAAAGGGGGTTTTTTCGGGCCTTGCCCGACACGGCCCACCCCCGGGCGTACGTAGCGCCGCCCCCTGACTGGCCCCCTGGCCCCTCGGAGGTTACTATAGGTCCCGTGGGGCTTTTCCTGGGGTGTCCCCTTTGCCCGGCCGCTCTCTCCCTGTCCCCCTCCCTCGTGCCTCTTCCCCCCTGGCTTGCCACGACGACCCGTTCACCACTCTCCCGCGCACGCCTTCCTCCTGTGGGCTTCCCTTTCTTCTTATCCCCACGTCCCCACAAGCCTGCACACCTTGCGTCTCCAGGCGCTGCAAGAGGAGAGTGCATCCCTACTACCAGTGTTCTTCCTGTTCAGGTTCTATTTTGTGCCTTCGCTGCCGTGCCCGTTTGGCTGTCTTTCCCCCCTCCACACCGGTTTAGGCAGTCTCCTTCCAGTTCTATTTCCGCCCTTGCGGCTTCCCCCTTCCCTCTTTCTGCCTCTGGCCTGTGGTTCTCTCCCTCTAAGTCTCCGACTGACGTCCTGTTGGCTCTTCCAACGTCGGTCCCCCATGTTCTCCTCGGAGGCTCGGTACTTATCAAAACGTTATATCATGCTGTGTTTCTTCGTTCGTCTTGCCCTCTCTCACCCTCCGGGGTGACCCCGTATTCTTGCGCCACACCAAGCGACCACCCCCCCCCCATCACGGCAGTTCCTGTGCCCCCCTCGTCTGACCCGCTATACACGGGATCGATTGGCTGCACTGTCTCTTCGTTTATGTCCCTTTAGTTATGTGTCAGGTATTTCTGCCCAACGGTGACCCCGTTATCCTGATCTGAGGGTCAGGCTACTCACGCACAGTGTGAGACTTCGGTGAAGTCACATTCCGACAGCGTGCCCGACCAGAGTGCGCAGTTTCCCCCATACGTCCACCCCATTAGCCCCTCAAACCAGAGACTCCACCGCCCCCCCCCCCATCCAGTCTGTTCTGCTTGTGGGGGCAACGTGCGTGCCCCGCGCACCCACACAGTACGGGCGGCCCCTACCCCTCCTTGCGATGGTACCAGACACCGGTATGTTTTTTTTTTTTTTTGAGCCCTCGACCGCCCTAGGCCCACCAGCCCAGCCACTTGCACCGGGAGTCCCCCGTATGCCACCCACCTCTGGCGCCGTGCTGTCGGTTGCATCTCGGCCTTGGTACGGCCACACCCATTTGTGCGCGACGACATTCTTGGACATTCCTGACAGGCCTTCCAGGCGTCCACCCCAACGCCCACAGGCTTATGCATCACACTCGCCCCCTGCTGTCCACCTCTTTTTCCCCTGTCTCCTTTCCCGAATAACGGCCCCCTACCCCCCCCCTCTCCCAACCCATCCTAGCTGTGCGTGGTTGTTGTGAGTTCTGGCTCTCATCCTTTTTTTTCTTTTTTTTTTCCCAACGGTTCCGATCGACTTTTGTTGTTTTACCCGCTTCCGGGCTCACCGCACTGGTTGTAAAACCGACGCTCTGCCTCAAGGTAGCTCAGGGACACAAATGTTCTTTTCCTATGTCGTCCTCTTCTCTCCACGTGTCTTAGCACCGTAGTCTGACCTGGTCCTCCAGCTCTGTGCCATCCATTTCCATCTCTACCAACCCCCACTTCCTCGTTTGTGCGGTCGACGCGAGCTGGGAGAGAGGTTAGGGATGAGCACTAGGGGCTTCCCCTCCCTTGTCCTGCTTCGTCGCCGTCCCCCGCCTGTGGCCCCCCCGTCATGGATAGACATGGCGCCCGTGCCCCCTGTCCCGCGCCCTCCTCTGCCCCTCTTTGGCCCCCCGCTTGTTCCCCGGGTTCCTGCCCCTCCTCCGTCCCCTGTCCCTGCCCTCCCCCGGTCCCGGTGTTCCCCTTCCCCCCCCATAGCTCTTTCTAGATCTCGCGCCCCATTTGGAGAATGATCATCCCCTTGTCTTGGTTTTCCCCCCTGATATGTCATTCTAGCTCCTGATCTGTGTATTAAGTCGCATCTCCTCCTTTGCCTCCCTTTTTTTCAGGTACCTCACATAGTCCCCCGTCCATGCATCTTCCGGGTCTTGGGTGTTTCTACGGGCTGCCCCTCCTCCCCCACTCGCCAGAACGCCCATCCCAGAGAGCTCGTGTTATTCAGCACCATTTGTTGTAGTTGTGACGTGGCCTATTGCTTTTGTGTGCCCCCCACGGGGTTTATTATTTCTCTCCTCTTATGAGATCTCGGTGTCCCCCGCTGGGCCGCTTCGCTGCCGCCTCTCGTTGTCCCTTGCTCTTCCCCCCGTCCTTATGCTGCCGATACTCAGATTCGAGAGACCTTGATGTGTCGGTATGTGAGCAACCTCCCCTGTAGGCCCCCTTCCCAACTACTCCCCTCCCTGCCCATCCCCTTGCTTCTGTTCCCCTGAAGAGAGTCCGGCCACCCCACCCCCTTGCCCCCCCCGCTTGGCGCCCCCCCGGTTTTCGCGTCCTGGTGTCCCCGGCCGCCCTTTTCCCCCACCAAGGCCGCGTCACAGCAGTGCGCTCGCTGTCGTGCTCGACCAGACCGTCTAGACGCTGACACCATAGAACACAAACACCCACCCGAAAAATAATGGCGAGTCAGCTACAAAGAGACCGAGAAGAGATCTCGGTCCTTCAGCACCCAATAACCCCACTGTATTGATTTCAATTAAGGTTGTGTCCAGATTAGAAAATTAGTTCCCTGTCTGTGCTCACTAGAATTTACTTCCAATTGTTTTCTCTTAACGTCACAGGAAAAATTATATCTTTTTTCTCACTCCGTCTCTGCCTATCAATGCCACTTAAAGGAGAATCCAACGAAAAAACACAACCAAACAATACAATAACTTAAAAGGTCTGGAACTGCAGATTATTAAAAATATGTGTTATTCTGTTTGTCTATGTGATTCCTAACTAAAGATAAACTTGTTTAAATTTCATAGATAAAATAACGGCGTCACTACAGGAAAGCACCACTCACCCCTTTTCAACTTCCACATTTACTCTCCCTTCCGTCATCACCAGAAGATAACTGTAGCTAATCGAAGAATTCCTTTTGCATTTCTTGAGGACACTAAGCATGTCTGGATCACGGAGCTAGTGGAGGGGCAGTAACTGCAGGGTGTTCTGTACTGATTTTTGATAAGGGATTCCCCATATAAAAAAATATCAGTTTCCGGATGTAACCATCAGAGAAAAATGTGTTTGAGGGTAAAACATCTTCTTAGAGGAGCTGCCATATTGGTTGCTTGATCTCCTTAGGAATTCTCCCTAGACTATAAATAGAACAGCTTTTTATTCCCCTAATCATTGACAATGTAAGCTAAGAACTCACCGCAAGCAAGCGATTGCCTTGCAAAAAAATCTTTTTTTTTAACTTAAGGATAAGATTCGTTTACAGCAGAGCCATAATAAAAAAAAGCTGAAACATTCTCTGGGAATTGGTTGTCACATTTGTTTTTTTATAATTTCAGATACGGGAGCGTGCAAGTGGTACCAGGCAGCATTGAGACTCCCAGTGTATTACGGGCTTCATGTTTAGGTTTTGATAGACACAATCTTGATTAATCTGTCATTGCTGAAGTGTTCCTAGAGAGTGCCAATCTTTTGCCATGAGACCATTGGGTAGTCTTAATGCCAAGCGGGTATTATTTAAGGTCCTGTGTTGGGATTAATAATAAAAAAAAAAACTTACTTGTTTGAAATAAGTGGATAATATATATATATATATATCTCAAGCTGAAAAAAGGTCCAAGACACGTACCAAACCCCAAACTGCACATTGTCTCATATATTAAAGCCTTGGAAAAACGTTCTGTTGAGTTTCACCTGTCTTCATGTGATTGGATATCTTCATTGCCGTAGTACCTGGGCTATTTAATAAGTGGATAGGTGAGTACCCAACCAAATCAGTATATATATATTATATCGATTTTATTTTAGACAGATTTGTTTTTCAAACCACTCAAAAGACAGAATAGTTCTGTAGCATTGTACTGCCCTAGGAAAAACCAATAGGCTTATTTAATTAAATGTGCAAAAGTTTATCCTGTGCTATAAAAGCTGCAGACACCAATAATAGTAACATACCAAACGTCCATCTAGTCCAACCTTTATACGCTAACCATAATATGTCTAACAGTTACATGTAACATTTATTGGAGGTTGTATAAAGGACATACATCAATTAGTCCAACCCTTTAGACCCTACCCATAATGTTGTTATAACGGTACATGAAAATAGTATTGGAGGTTGTATAAAGACATACGACCATCTATCCAACCTTTATACCTACCCATAATGTCTGTATACAGTGACATCGTACACATAGATTGAGAGGTTGTATCAACAGACATACGGTCCATCTAGCAACCTTTATATCCTTACCCATAATGTCTGTATAAAAGGACATAGTAACATAGTATTGGAGGTGGTGATAAAGACAACCTTACATCCAGTACAACCTTTATACCCTACCCATAATGTCTGTTATAAAACAGTTACATAGTACATAGTATTGGAGGTTTATATAAAGAACCATTTACATCATTAGTCCAACCTTTATAACCCTACCAATAATGTCTGTCTAACAAGTTAAATAGTAACCTAGTATTGGGGTGGTATAAAGACATACGTCATCTAGTCCAAACTTTTCACCCTTACCCATACCATAATGTCTGTTTCTAACAGGTACATAGTAACATAGTATTGGGGTGTATAAAGGACATACGTCCATCAGTCCACCTTATACCCTACCCATAAGGTCGGTATAACAGTTACATCGAAATAGTATTGGAGGTTGGATAAAGTCATACATACATCTAGGTCCAGCCTTTATTAACCCTACCATAATGTCGTTATACAGTTACATAGTAACATAGTATTGGAGGTTGTATAAAGACATAAGACCATCTAGTCCAACCTTTATACCTTACCCCATAATGTCGTTAACAGTTAACATAGTAAATTAGTATTGGAGGTGGTATAAGAAATACATGCATCTAGTTCCAACCTTTATACCTGACCAAAAATGTCTGTATAACATTACATAGTAACATAGTATTGGAGGTTGTATAAGACAACGTCCATCTAGTCCAACCTTTATACCCTACCCATAATGTCTGTATACCAGTTACATAGTAACCTCGTATTGGAGGGTTATAAAGACTATGTCCATCTAGTCCAACCTTTATAACTACCCATAATGTCTGTATAACAGTTACATAGTAACATGTATTGGAGGTGGTATAAAGACTACGACCATCTAGTCCAACCTTTATACCTTACCAATAATGTGAAACGTTACATAGTAACATAGTATGGAGGTTGTATAAAGACATAAGTCCAAATCTAGTCAAAATTTATACCCACCCATAATGTCTGATAACAGTTTATAGAGTTAGTAACATAGTATTGGAGGTGGTATAAAGACATACGACATCTAGTCCAACCTTTATACCCTACCAATAATGTCTGTATACCAGTTACATAGAACATAGTATGGAAGGTTGTATAAAGACATAAATCATCTAGTCCACCTTTATACCCCTACCATAATGTCTGGTATAACAGTTACATAGTAACCTAGTATTGGAGGTTGTATAAAGCATACGTCCATCTAGTCCAAACTTATACCCCTACCCATAATGTGCTAACAGTTACATAGTAGTAACATAGTATTGGAGGAGAGGTTGTATAAAGACATACGTTGCATCTAGTCCACATTATACCCTACCCATAATGTCGTATAACAGTTACATAGTAACATATTATTGGAGGGTGTATAAAAGACATACGTCCATCTAGTCCACGTTATACCCTACCATTAATATCTGTATAACAGTGTACATAGTAACCTTAAGGTTGGAGGTTGTTAAAACATTACGTCCATCTAGTCCAAACCTTTCACTTATACCATACCATAATGTTCTGTCTAACAGTTTACATAGTAACCATAGTATTGGAGGTTATTAAAGACAACGTCCATCTAGTCCAACCTTTATACCCACCATTAATGTCTGGATAACAGTATATAGTAAACACAGTATTGGAGGTTGTATAAAGAAATCCGTCATCTAGTCCAACCTTATACCCTACCCATAATGTCTACCCGTTACATAGTAACTAGTATGGAGGTTTGTATAAGACATCCGTCCATCTAGTCCAACTTGATACCTACCATTAATGTTGTAAACGTTACATAGTAAACATAGTATCGGAGGTGGTATTAAAGACATATGTCATCTAGTTCCAACCGTTATACCCTATCCATAAGTCTGTATAAACAGTTACATAGTAACATAGTATCGGAGGTTATAATAAAGACATACATCCATCTAGTCCAACTTTACCCTACCCATAATGTCTGCTATAACAGTTATATAGTAACAAAAGTATGGAGGTTGTATAAAGACATACGGCAATCTAGTCACCCTTTATACTTCCTACCATAATTTCTGTATAACAGTTACATATAACTAGTATTGGAGGTGGATAAAGACATACGTCCATTAGTCCAACCGTGATACCCTACCCATAAGTATGTATAACCAAGTTACATAGAAATAGTATTGGATTGTTGTATAAAGACATACGTCCATCTAGTCCAACCCTTTATATCCTACCACATAATTTCTGTATAACAGTTACATAGTAAAATAGTATTGAGGTCTGCTATAAAGACATCACGTCCATTCTAGTCCAACCTTTTTATACCCCACCCATAATGTCTGTATAAAGTTTACTCGTAAGAAGAGTATGGAGGTGTATAAAGACATCCATTTCATCTAGTCCAACCGGATACCCTCCAAAAATAAATGGCTGTTATAAACAGTTACATAGTAATAGTATGGGGGGTTGTATAAAGACATAAGTCCATCTAGTCCAACCTTATACCCTACCCATAATGTCTGTTAATAACAGTTACTAGTAACATAGTATTGGAGTTATGTAGCAGACATCCGTCCTCTAGTCTAACAGCTGATGGGTGGCATTGATAAATTACAAGGGCAAAAATCTGCATAACTTATTAAACTTTGCACTATAGTTCCTTGTCTATAGCAAATTAAAACAACGGGCAAATTTTTATTTCTCTAGAATTCTTAAAACCAAATTATATATATCCCTTAGCATGGGGAGAGCTATGAAAGGGGCGGGGGCAAGAGGAACTATTAGTACCGCATTCAGGGTTGTATAAAGCTGATAACACAAAGTTTTTAAAGGGAAATGAAGTAGTTGGTGCCTTTGCATTCTCTAATTTTCCTTGAATAAACAAATACAGGAATGTCGATTAAATCTGGAAACTAACATTCTTGTGCTAGTGTCCTACTCTGGGTTATTTATGTTGCTATTGTATCCAACCCCCTCCCAGTGTACCACAGGTTAAAAAAACCTTGCAGCGACTTATATACACGTGCAGTATTGCATTGACTTCAAATTATACTTGCCCAAAGTTTCCTAATGAACGGGAGGGCTGACTACCTGTAATGAAATGCGAGGCATTGAAAAAACCAGCTAATAAACAGGAGGGATTCGCAAACATCTGAATAATAATGGGGGGCTGATTACAAATGGCTAATGAAACTGGGGGGCTGAATAGCATGGCTAGGACTGGAGGGCTGGCAAACACGAATAATTAATGGGGCTGATTAACACTGTCTAACACACTGGAGGTCTGACACTACTGGCTATTAACGGAGGGCTGACAACATTATCTAAATGAAACCGGAGGGCCTAACAAACACTGGAATGAAGTGGAGGCTGAGACACTGGATACGGAACGGAGGCCAAAATAAAAACTTGTAATGAATTTGAGGGCTATGACTAGTAAACGATCTGGAAAGGGATCTGGAAAGTAAAAGGAGGAATGACTTCCTGATTCTTGTACATTAGAGCTAAGAGGGCATGAGCTGTGACTTTCAAGAACGTAACTTACGAATAGCCCAATTTTTCATTGGGAAACCAGCCCGGGGGGATTTGTCCCTCAGCCACTGGCCAGTTCCTTCCTTGATCACTTCAAAGAAGCCACAAGACAGGACAGGCAATCACTTCAAAGAGGCTACAAGGCAACCAGTCTACTCACTTTAAAGAGGGCACAAGACAGACAGCCAATCACTTCAAAGAGGCCACAAAGACAGGACATCCAATATCACTTTAAAGAGGCCACCAAGGTACAGACAGCAGTAACTTTAAAAGAGGACACAAGAAAGACAGCAATCACGTTAAGAAGAAGCCAACAAGACAGACAGCCAATCACTTTAAAAAAGGTACAACATGGGATTGGGTTCAAGGGTAATAGAACAGCAAAAGGCTGATGGGTAAAGTAAAATTGAATGCATTTTGACACAAGGTAGTGTTGGGTTCTACTTGGGCTTTTGTCTATGAGAAAAAATTTTAGATACAAAAATAGATGGGAACCACCAGAAATTAGGAACCAATCATCATCTTAGCTGTATGGTCTACTTACAGTTAGGTAACATGTTTTTTTTTTTTTCTAATCGGGCTGCTGCAAAATAATGCACAGGCAAAAATCTTTCCACTGTTCTATAATAACTTCCCTCAGTGTTAGAGGTATATCGGCCCTTTATCGCACAATAACATTATATAAGTTACACAAATTTAGAAGGTGTATAAATACCTTACTAACTCAGTTAAAAATCTCCCCCCATAAATATGAAATATGTGTGTAAGAGTGTAAAGAGTGCTTATTTCTCTGGACTATGGAGCACTTGGGTACAGAATTTCTTCAATTCTGTGGAGCTGCTTCAATTATTTAGTTAAGATCAAAATTAAAGTATTTGTTCAGACAAGGTGTGTCTAAGGAGATGTGATTAGGATACAGGCTGAGGTTTTAAACCTTAATGGGCATTATAGTATGTGGTTAAATGACTTGCTATCTGGCTCCTCCCCCAGTAAGAGTCACCGGACTCCTATTCTTGACACCAGGAGAAGGGGAGAGAAGAAGACAGACCTCTGTCATTGGAGCCAGAGGTCTGTCAGTTAAACTACAGAGTATAGTGTGCCGTTATGTCAATTAATTTAAATTGAAATCCAAGCTAGTCATGATACAATTTGTTCTGTGGGAAGTCTTATTATTATAAGTTATAGTGTATGACGTCCATCCTCCCAGGGGGATTAGATTAAAAGCCTCCACCAGTTTTGATATTAAGTGAAAAAAACGTAGATGGGGATTTACATTGCTAACTTGCAGGCGGGTCCAGGGCAAACCAATCTATTGGACAGTAAATTGGGTAGGTAGCAATGGATAATAGTGTGGGTGTTTTGTTAGCACTGATTACAATTAGTTGGTGTCCCTAATTAGGACTGATTCGCAAAACCATTGCCTTGTTGATACTCATTCAATCCCAACCATGCGACATGATCCACGGGCTGTATTAGGAACATTAAAACGCCTCCTGGTGGTCCAGTGTTGTTCCCATATGATGGGTCATGTGGTTTTTATAGGCAATTAATCCAGTAGATTCCATAACAGGATTTCAGCCCCCTTGGGTAATGTGTATTTAAGGCTGCCAGGCCCCAGACAGTTTGAAAAGAACCTTGTGAAAATCAAATCTACTTGGCAGCCAGGCGCGGTGGATGGAAATAGGCAATAAGTGGCGGACAGTGGATTTGACGTTTTTGTAGCGCAATTTTGATGGTCAGTGGTGATTAGTGCATCCCTATGTCAATCCTTTTTAATTGTGCTCCAGACGTATATCTAAGGTGCAGCTCCATTTGTAATTCATTCAAATAAGATATAATATGGTATTTCTGGTCATAGTATCATCTAGCTAACACTGCGGGGCGTGGCTTAACACTTGTCCGAGTCACCCATTGTAGAGCACTGGCCGTATGATGGAAGGCCATAAAGACTTTCAGTGGTACCACGTGGGGAGAAGGAAATATCCGCCTATCGTAATCAAGTACCTGCCCGGATCAAGGGTAAGGAAACTATAAAAGCCAAACTTTGTTTTTCTAAACCAGATAAGAAATGGGACAGGAACCTAGAGACATTGAACCACAAGAAGAGGCAGCTGGGGAATGTTACCCAGCACAATAGCTGGAATTTCCATGGATTGGACCTTCAGCTGGCATGGACCAGTGTTGGACTAGATGGACGATATCTTTATACAAACTCCAATACTACATATGACTATGTGAACTGTTATATACAGGAAATATGGGTGATATAAAGGTTGGGACTAGATGGACGTATGTCTTTACAAACTCCAATACTATGTACTATGTAACTGTTATTAAAAGACATTTATGGGTAGGGAATAAAGTTGGATAGATGGCCGTTATGTCATTTTACAACCTCAATACTATGTTACTAGTAACTGTCTTACCGACCTATTGGTAGGGTATAAAGGGTTGACTAGATGGACGTATGTCTTTATAAACAACCTTCAATAACGAGGTTAATATGGAACTATTATTACAGACATTATGGGTAGGGTATAAAGGTTGGACTAGATCGGACGTATGGCTTTATCAACCTCAAATTACTATGTTATATGTAACTGTTATACAGACATTATGGGTTATAGGTATACAAAGGTTGGACTAGATGGAAGTAGTCTTATAAAACCTCCAATCATGTGTGGGCTACTATGTACGTGTACAGACATTATGGGTTTAGGGATAAAGGTTGGACTAGATGACATATGTCTTTATAACAAACCTCCAATTACGAGGTTACTATGTAACTGTTTACAGACCTTTGGGGAGGGTATATAAAAGTGGGATTGATGGACGTAGTCTTTATACAAACCCCCAATACGATGTTACTATGTAAATGTTATAAAGACATATGGTGGTAGGGTATAAAGGTTGGACTAGAGGACATTATGTCTTGATTACAAACCTCCAATACTAGGTTACTATGTAACTGTTATACAGGACATTATGAGGTAGTAGGGATAAAGTGGGGACTAGATGGCTGTATGTCTTTATATAACTACAATACGATGTTCACTATGTAACTGTTATAGACAGTATGGGTAGGGTAGAAAGGTGTGGACTAGATGGACGTATGTCTTTATACATCGTCTCCAAACTATGTTACTATGTAACGTATACGACATTATGGGTAGGGCTTATAAGTTTGGACTAGATGGACGTAGGTCTTTATAAAACCTCAATTACTATGTTACTATGTAACTGTTGACAGTAATTATGGGTAGGGTATATATTTTTAAAGGTTGGACAAGATGGACGGTATATCTTTATTACAATCTTCCAATAATACGTATGTTACTATGTAACGTTATACAGGACATTATGGGTTAGGGGATAAAGGTTGGGAACTAGATGGTGTATGGAGTCTGTTATAAAACCTCCAATACTAGGTTACTTTGTAAAACTGTATAGGACATTATGGGTAGGGTATAAAGGTTGGACAGATGGACGGATGTCCTTTATACAACTCCAAAACTAGTTACTATGTAACTGTTATACAGACATAGGGTGGGTATAAAGGTTGGACTAGATTACGTATTGTCTTTATACAAACTCCAAATACTATGTACTATGTAAAAAAACTGTTTATACAGAAATTATGGGTAGGGTATAAAGGTTGGGATAGCTGACGTATGTCGTATACAACCTCCAATACTATGTACTATGTAACTGTTAACAGACATATGGATAGGGTTATAAAGGTTGGACTAGACGGCTATGTCTTTATACAAACCTCCAATAAATATGTTACTCTGAATGTATACAGACATTAGGGTAGGGATAATTGTTGGACTAGATGGAGGTATGTATTATACAACCTCCAATACTATGTTACTATGTAACTGTTATACAGACATTATGGGTGAGGGAGGGTTTAATAACGGTTGGACTAGAGGACGATGTCTTTATAACACCCTCCAATACTATGTAACTGTTAGACCTTAGGGGTAGGGTTTATAAAGGTTGGACTAGATGGACGTAGTTTATACAACCTCCAATAACTATGTTACTATGTAACTGTTATAAAGACATTAGGGTAGGGTGAAAAGTTGGACTAGAGGACGTATGTTCTTTAACAACCTCAAATACTATGTTTATATGTAACTGTGATACAGACATTATGGGTTTAGGGTATAATTGTTGGACTAGATGGAGGTATGGTTTTTAAAACCTGTAAACTGGTACTAGTAACTGTGAGACAGGCATTTGGAGGGTTATAAATGATGGACTTGATTGATATCTTTATTCATAAGATCGTTTGATTCTTAAGAACAAGAGTAGGAGTATGAACAGCAGAAGAAAGAGGACCATGTATGGGCCAAGCTTTTTACAAGTGATCCAAAGAGTAATGTGTCTGTTATACGTATGTTCATGTAAGTAGTGAGAGAAAAAGAAACCACCAGCATATAAACGTACCTACATCTCCTAGAAGCTGTAGGGAATGCCAATTGTAACCTATGACCTCGATGGCCAATATCTACTCTGTAAGTGGAGAAGGCACTTGCTGCCCCTAATGTAAACAGTAATAAACGGAAAGCTATAAACTAAGGAAAGAAAATTCAAGGCCTGGATGATAGCAGATAATACTGTAGTATCGGCGTCTCAGAACAAAGGAGAAGAAATTAGTACATCCTGTAAAACCCGATCCTTAATAGAAGTTCCATTCATGTGCAGTGAAAAACAAGTTATTTATAACATTTAGTGCTTCAATTTAAAAGAAATAGCAATGGTGTTATCATAATAGCAAAGCTTACAGTCTCTCCCACCGTGGGAAGCAGTACGCAGTAATAACGGCTTGCAGACGTTCCTTAGGAAATATTAAATATTATGCCACGAATGCCTGGTTTAAATAATCTGATATTTAATTAAAAACTCACAATAACGCAGCTTTATTCACAAGGCGATATGAGTTTAGTAACAAGCACCAATGTCACTGGTGGAAGAATGCGGTTGGAATTGCCATTCATGCAAAAAAAAAACGTGGTATCTCTTATTCATGGTGACTTTTAAACCTAATTATCGCTGCAGCAATGTATCGGAAAACACAGATTATAAGCAGAACGTGGCCTTCATTTTTTTAAAGCTGAAGAAAGTGTAGAACACATATAGAAAAAGTTTGGTCGGCCGTATCATGTTGTGCCAGCCTGGAAAAAAAACACAGCACCAAGAAATCGATTAACGAGTGAATGAGATTATTTTAATGAGACAGATTTTAAGGGCCCCCGGCGAGGAATGCCGGGGGCCCTGATGTTTTTGGGGTTGGGCCCTAGTTGTCCCCAGCTCCACAAATTTACCGCTATCAGCTTGTTTAAATCAATCTGAATGCATGGTATTAACAAACGGTGCAGCTGGTGGACACAGTAGCCCCCTACACCCTGTCATAGTGGGCCTGCGGAGGACTATTTGTTATGCCACGGGTTGCACTTACCACAGTGGGCCAGGGGCAACACAGGATAAATACTCTGCGCAAAACAGGTTGGCAGAGGGCTTTTTGTGTGGCTAAAATCGACCCAAAACTTACCAAAAAACACTTTTACAAAGATAACAATGGGGGGTTGCTACCAGCTATACAGATGTAAGGACCAGGTTAGCGGGGTAGGGGAACTTAAAGGGCGGTACATTGGATGTATAGATTAATGGATCTATGTAAATCAAACACCCAAAAACTGCAATGTTGCCAAGCTGACTGATTCTAGGGACAACCTGTTCTTTTTCCCACCCCCTGACTCTCAAAATGTTTCGTTACTCTTCAAAGCTTTTGAAGCCCGTTATGAGCTTGCACATGCTCACAAGAGGCACGGGTTGCCCCTACAATGAGCAAACTGAAACATTTGCTCGGGCGACAATTAAAAAAAGGCCTCCGTCCTGCATACTGGCATTTCAGCACCAGTCCACAAAATCCCACGTGTTTCAGTCCTCCAGTCAGTGTTAGTCAGACCTCCAGTTCACCAGTCAAGTGTTAGTCAGCCCACCACCTCCACCTCCACCAGCCCAAACGCCTATGTTCCTGATGAAGCCACACCCAATTCACATGCTGCCCCCCATTGCTGGACAGGCGGCATTAAAAGTTGATTCAGGTGTCAAAAATCATAAAAGGAGGCGGATTACGCATAATTTGGTTACTGTGCAGATTTATTCTGTGTGTGGTCCCCCTCATTTATCATTGTTTGGCTACATTATAACTGCAGGGCAACGGAGCAGTGGGAGGGTGGGACCCCCCCAACTCTGACTGTGCTAGTGTGCATACTTACCTTCAGGTGTAAAAAACTCTAGGGAACACCCCTGCCACAGAAGTATCCATTCCGGCAAGAACCAGAGTTTTTAAAGGACATTGTGCAGTATTTCAGGGCTAGTCTTACACCTTTCAGCCTTCTATCTATTGCTGTTTTAGTGTTTGAGCATTGATTATCCTACAGGGGTGGACTTGATATCATTACAGAAAGCACTGCCATGGAATATTAGAGGGAACAGAACTGTAGATTTGCAGCACCGCTTGTTGGCACTTGTGTGTAGTGCTGAGCCATCCATAGAGATTAAACCTTAAAATACGATCTACGACTTATTGAATGACCGAGTGAGACATTTTGGACCCGGCACATTAATTCCGACATGAAAACATGTAATTGCCCCAGTAGGGTTCATCTTTAAACGACAAAGACCGCAATGATTGGGCTCCGGCGTCTTTTTTTTTTTGGGGCCAGGGGGCCAGGACTTAGCCCTGGATGAGCTTAGCCATAGCCGCTAGCTGGTTGATCAATAGGCAGTGGTAGACCAACGCATTTTGTGTCAACTGGAATTTTGTGTCAGGGCAACAAGAAGCTGAAAGCGTTAATGTCTATCTTTGCGGCCAAAGCCTCACAGACGGAGGAGGATGCAGGAGAGACAAACAGGCATCAGCAATGGATCATAGACCAGTTATGGCTATGAAATAGTGCAATTAACAGCACCATTTACAAAAAGGAGAACTTGGAACTTAATTGTTAAACTTTCGTTACTCTTTAAAGGAGAAAACTAAAGCTTAAATGAAATGCGCCCGATGAATTCTAGAATTCCTAAAATAGCAGACAGATGTGAGGAAATTGGTTTTTCGCACTGAGAATGGGCAGCTCTGGGGTCAGAGTGCCCTTTTACTATATGGGGATCAGAGTGCCCTTTACTATATGGGGTCAGAGTGCCCTTTACTATATGGGAAGTGCCCTTACTATATGGGGGTCAGGGCCCTTTACTATATGGGGTCAGAGTGCCCTTTATTATTATGGGGGTCGAGTGCCCCTTACTATATGGGGGTCAGAGTGCCCTTTACTATATGGGGGTCAGAGTGCCCTTTATTATATGGGATCAGAGTGCCCTTTACTATATGGGGGTCAGAGTGCCCTTTACTATATGGGCACTCTCCACATGTTTAGAAACTACAATTCCCAGCAACCAAAGCATGCTGGGAGTTGTAGTTTCCAAACATCTGGAGTGCTAAGGAATTGGGGGTTACTGGTACAGGATTTGCTGTCCATTTAAGGGCAACTTAAAGGGGAACTGTGGTCTCTAAACAAGTTTAAATGAAAGCCAGTTTCCTACCTTTAAAACGAGCCATCAACCACCTCTCTACTGTGTTCCACAGCCCAAATACCAGAAATGACTGACCCAGAAAGTTAATGGGTGGGAGGCTGACGTGACATTCCTGAGGCTTCTCCTGCACAGTGCCGCCGGCGAGCACAGCCTCAGACTCCCTCAGTGTGTGAGGGAGACAGGAAATCCCTCCTCCTCTCTGTTGTGTGAAGGACCTGCAGCTGCAGAAAAGGTAAGGTATAGCCCTTCTCTCTCACAGTGTGAAAACAGCATTTTCAGGCAGAGTTCTCACTCTGCCTGAAAAGGCTGTTTCCACAGAATTATAGGGGAGGGGGGGTAGGGGTAGGGGATTTGTATCAGAGTGGCCCACAGCACCTGGGGGGGCTGTAGGTACCCGCGAGTGGGCGGGGCCTCGACACCTGCAAGAGGGCAGGCCACGGCACCCGCGAGTGGGCGGTGCCACATGGGGCTATAAGGGAATGGGCCAAGGGGGGCCTGCAACTGGAGGACACAATGGGGTCCAGGAGTGGGAGGGAGCAGGGGGCTGCAAAGGAGGAGGAGACACAGGGCAGATTGACTGACATGGTTTCAGAGCAGGAAGCAGGAAGTGCATGGGACCTGGTTATGCTGCTGCTATATCACACACAAAAATGTAAAATATCTTCAAAACTAAAAAAAATAAACAATGGAAATAAATTGCAAAAACTCTCAGGAGAGCAATTCCTATCAATTTACCATTTTTGGATCATAGTTCCTCTTTAATCTACAAAACAATACAAAATCAGAAGTAGTGGTCATAATTTTTACCCTCGGCTTATACTCGAGTCAATCAGTTTTTACAAATTTTTCAGGTAAAAATAGGTACCTCTACTTATATAATCTGATCGGCTTATACCCGAGTATATACGGTACATATATTATGCACTATTGCTAACACTCTATATATACTTATACTATACTGCATAATCATTTAATAAGTCTATATACAAATGGTAGTACACTACGAATACTTTAATATACCCCTTATTTAGAGAGTTATAATGTTACACTACACCCCTGTATTAGTTACTTGCTCTAGTAGTACAATTACTGCAATATTTTGGCAGATCTTTGCAGTAGCACCAGTGTATATATTTAATATACAATGAGTGACCTTATATTTTGTATTTTTTAATTCCCTTACACAATCCCTTTAATACATTAATACTCCAGTACCATATAACACTATTACTGCTCAGTACATTAGTACTTTCTGTTTTTTCTATTCTCAGAATTCTGCCTGCAGTTCTCTTTAATCTTAACAAATGCCTAGTTAATTATACTGTATTTGTACTTGCGCATTAATGACCTAATGCCGCCTACGTAGCCTAATACCATATTTTCATCTGTGTTGCTGGAAAAGCGTTTCTATACGAACACTGACTGTGGCTTAAAGCCTAATGTTTCCAGATAACTTTGCACGAACGCCATCATACTCTGATACTTTACTACTCGATTAATACTGTAGTACTGTCTACAAAACTCTTTTCTCTACTAGAATGAACTTAGCACTGCCTGATTTTTACCATTAATACCCTAATACATCCTTCTTACCTTTACAATGCAACCCAAATGCAAATACTGCCTTGTACATCAACATAAATTCATTAAATCCAAATAATGTCCATGCCGTACTATAGAGATGGAATTAAAACTGTATGTGTGTGTATAGACCAGTATCATTGTACAAGTCTGATTACCGTTTCCTAACATTACAATATTATTTTTGATTTAGGGATTTAGGGACTCATTAATATTATACAGGCTACTAGCACATAGCACTTTCCTTGGTTAATATAATATTTTTATATGGGTGAGCCTATTAGCTAGTTCTATATACATCCATTTACAGGCAATACTTTACTATTAACCCAATGCTATATGCATGTTTCCCAATATTCCTTCCATATCATTATAATTGTAAATATGACTATGTCCAATAATGCACCGTAAGCATAATCTAGAAGTCCACTAATACCCAGGTAACTCCACTAGTACAGACACTCTAATACAGAGTTTACATACCAATACTTGGGGGTTCAACCCTTGCTACAGAAAATACGGGTCTTACTACATAATGTACAGAACACACTTTAGCTAGTCACCAATTCAATAACTCTGTAAAGGAATTTCCAGTATAGTTCACATATCCACACTTTCCATAGTACTCTGCTTAGTCCTCTAGTACAATACCCCAACCTCTCTAATTCTGTGTACAGCAATCCTCTACTGCCCCCTTATAGTTTATTTAATACTACTGATATCAATAGTCCCCCTTTATCAGCAGTAATACCACCAGTTCTGTGTTAACATCCCATTACTGTATGTACATATCCCAAAACATTTGCACCTCAAGGAATTGAATAACTTATTATTACTAGTAGTAATGCTAATTCTTCTAGCACTGTTAATACCCGTGTACTGTTAAATTACCCTAGTTGTAGAGTACAGATATTAGTATCTCAGTATTACACAATGTTACTCCCCTACAATAATGTTTCCTTAATGCCTATTGCACTGTTCGTGTTACCCCATTGCTAGTGTATTTTTATCCTGGAATACAGAGACATTGAATTGATTTCTAGATCCTGCCCAGGTACCTGTAGATTGTAGATTCAACAGACTCAATCTAATTTGTAGACAATTAGAGGAATAAGAGAAGGAGGGGGGTTATGCTGTGGGGGTGAAGATACCCCATAAATCATTTCCTACACCCATTAGCATCACCTGACACAGACAATATTCCTCCAGTACCCAAGCAACAGTACTAATACCCACCAGAACTGCAGGTTAATAACACTGACATCACTTCTGTGTTACACTGTCCCCACAGTGCACTGTACACAGCTATGATCCCCTTTATTCCAACATTCCCCATAGGGCCCACATAGTATCAGTCCCACCCTGTATCCCCCACTGTACACAGCTATGATCCCCTTTATTCCAACATTCCCCATAGGGCCACATAGGTATCAGTCCACCCTGTATCCCCCACTGTACACACGCTATGATCCCCATTTATTCTAACACTCCCCATAGGTTTACATAGTATCAGTCCCACCCTGTATCCCCCACTGTACACGCTATGATCCCATTATTCTAACACTCCCATAGGGTTTTACATAGTATCAGTGCCCACCTGTATCTCCCACTGTACACAGCTATGATCCCATTATTCAACATCCCATAGGTATTACATATTATCAGTGCCACCTGTATCCCCCCTGTACACAGCTATGATCCCCTTTATCCAACATTCCCCATAGGGGCCCACATAGTATCAGTCCCCACCCTGTATCCCCCACTGTACACAGCGAGTCCCCATTATCTAACATTCCCCATAGGGTATTCATAGTATCAGTCCCATCCCTTATCCCCCACTGTACACAGCTTATGATCCCCTTTATTTCCAACACCCCATAGGGTACATAGTATCAGTCCCCACCTGTAACTCCCCACTGTATATAGCTTGATCCCCATTATTCTAACACTCCCCATAGGGTTACATAGTATCAGTGCCATCCGTACTCCCCACTGTACACAGCTATTATCCCCATATTCTAACACTCCCATAGGCTTACATAGTATCAGTCCACCCTGTATCCCCCACGTACACAGCTATGATCCCCATTATTCTAACACTCCCCATAGGGTTACATAGTTCAGTGCCATCCTGTATCCCCACTGTACACACGCTATGATCCCCATTATTCTAACACTCCCATAGGGTTTACATAGTATCAGTCCCACCCTGTATCCCCCACTGTACACAGCTATGATCCCCTTTTCTTCAACACGCCCCATAGGGATTCATAGTATCAGTTCTCCTGGTATCCCCCACTGTACACAGCTATGATCCCCTTTATTCCAACATTCCCCAAAGGGTTACATGTATCATCCCACCCTTTCCCACTGTACACAGCTATATCCCCATTATTCTAACTATCCCCATGGGTTACATAGTATCAGTCCCACCTGTATTCACCCCACTGTACACAGCTATGATCCCCATTATTCTAAACACTCCCCATAGGTATTACATAGTAGTCCCACCCTGTATCCTCCACTGTACACAGCTATGATCCCCATGATTCTAACACTCCCCATAGGGATTCACATAGTATCAGTCCCACCCGTATCCCCCACTGTTACCAAGCTATGATCCCCATTATTCTAACACTCCCCATAGGGTTTACATAGTATCAGTCCCACCCTGTTCCCCCACTGTACACAGCTATGATCCCCTTTATTCTAACACTCCCCCATCGGGTTCTACATTAGTATCAGTGCTATCCTGTATCCCCCCCCTGTATACAGCTATGATCCCCAATTATTCTTAGACACTCCCACAAGGTTTTACATAGTATCAGTGCCATCCTGTATCCCCCCACTGTATACAGCTATGATTCCCATTATTTCTAACCCTCCCCTAGGGTTTACATATCAGTCCACCCTGTATCCCCCCGTTAACAGTATGATCCCATTATTCTAACACTCCCTAGGGTTTACATGTATCAGTCCCACCCTGTATCCCCCACTGTAACAGCTATGATCCCCATTATTCTAACACTCCCTGGGTTTAATAGTATCAGTGCCACCCTGTATCCCACTGACACGCTATGATCCCCATATTCTAACACTCCCATAGGGTTTACATAGTATCAGTGCCACCTGTATCCCCCACTGTACACAGCTATGATCCCCTTATTCTAACACTTCCATAGGGTTTACATAGTATCAGTGCCCATCCTGGTCCCCACTGTACACAGCTATGATCCCATTATCTAACACTCCCCATAGGGTTTACATAGTATCAGTGCCCCTGTATCCCCCACTGTACACAGCTATGATCCCCTTATTCTAACACTCCCCATGGGTTTACATAGTATCAGTCCCACCATGTATCCCCCACTGTAACAGTATCTCATCCCACCCTTATTCTAACATCCCCATAGGGTTTACATAGTATCAGTGCCACCTGTATCCCCCACTGTACACAGCTATGACCCCATATCTAACACGCCCCATAGGGTTTTACATAGTATCAGTGCGATCTGTATCCCCCACTGTATACAGCTATGATCCCCCATTATTTCAACACACTCCCATAGGGTTTACAATAGTATCAGTGCCCACCTGTATACCCCACTGTACACAGCGATGATCCCCATATGTCCTAAACACTCCCCATAGGTTTACATAGTATCAGTCCACCCTGTATCCCGCACATGTACACAAGCTATGATCCCCATACTAACACCCCCATGGGTTTACATAGTATAGTCACCTGTACCCCCACTGTAAAGCTATGATCCCGTATATTTAAACTCCCATAGGGTAGAATAGTTCAAGTGCCCATCTGTATCCCCCACTGTACACAGCTATGATCCCCGTTATTCTAACACTCCCCATAGGTTTACATAAGTACAGCCATCCGTATCCCCCACTCACAGCTAGATCCTATTCTAACACTCCCATAGGGTTACATAGTATCCAGTGCCACCCTGTATCCCCACTGTTTGTACACAGCTACGATCCGTTATTCTAACACTCCCATAGGGTTTACATAGTATCAGTGCTATCCGATCCCCCACTGTAACAGCTATGATCCCCATTATGAACACTCCCCATAGGGTTTAACATAGTATCAGTGCCACCTGTATCCCCCACTGTACACAGCTACGATCCCCGTTCTCTACAGCCCCATAGGTTTACATAGTATCAGTGCATCCTGTATCCCCACTGTACACAGCTAGATCCCCGTTATTCTAACACTCCCCATAGGGTTACATAGGTATCAGTCCACCCGTATCCCCCACTGTACACAGCTAATCCCCGTTTCTAACACTCCCCATAGGTTTACATTAGTATCAGTCACCTGTATCCCCCACTGTACACAGCTATGATCCCCATTATTCTAACACTCCCATAGGGTTTACATAGTATCAGCTCTCTGTATCCCCACTGATAACAGCTATGATCCCCATTATTTTAACATCCCATAGGTTTTTTTTTACATAGTACAGCCACCCTGTATCCCCCACTGTACACAGCTATGATCCCCATTCTAACCACTCCCCATAGGTTTACAATAGTATCAGTCCCACCTGTATCCCCCAATGTACACAGCTATGATCCCCATTTCTAACATCCCTTGGGTTTACATAGTATCAGTGCCACCCCTGTATCCCCCACGTACACAGCTATGATCCACCGTTTATTCTAACACTCCCCATAGGGTTTACATATGTATCAGTGCCATCCTGTATCCCCCACTGTACACAGCTAGATCCCCTTATTCTACACTCCCATAGGGTTTACATAGTTCAGTGCCACCTGTATCCCCCACTGTACACAGCAAGATCTCCTATTCTAACACTCCCATAGGGTTTACATAGTATCAGTGCCATCGAGATCCCCCACTGTACACAGCTATGATTCCCATTATTCTAACACTCCCCATAGGGTTACATAGTATCAGTCCCACCCGTATCCCCCACTGTACACAGCTATGACCCCATATTCTAACACTCCCCATAGGGTTTACATAGTATCAGGCCACCTGTATCCCCCCCACTGGATACAAGCTATGATCCCACTATTTAACACTCCCCATAGGGTTTAATAGTATCACGTCCCACCTGTATCCCCCACTGTACACAGCTATGATCCCCATTATTCTAACACTTCCCTAGGGTTTACATAGTATCAGTCCACCTGTATCTCCCACTGTAACAGCTATGATCCCCATTATTCTAACCATCCCCATGGGTTACATAGTATCATCCATCTGTATCCCCCACTGTACACAGCTATGATCCCATTATTCTAACACTCCCCTTGGGGTTACATAGTATCAGTGCCATCCGTATCCCACTGTACACAGCTATGATCCCCATTATTCTAACACTCCCCTGGTTTACATAGTATCAGTGCCATCCGTATATCCTACTGTACACAGTCTATGATCCCATTATTCTAACAATCCCCTGGGGTTTACATAGTATCAGTGCCATCCTGTATCCCCACTGTACACGCTATGATCCCCATTATTCTAACACTCCCCTTGGTTTTACATAGTATCAGTGCCATTCCGTATCCCCACTGTAACAGCTATGATCCCAATTATTCTAAATCCCCATAGGGTTTACATAGATCAGTGCCATCCTGTATCCCCATGTACACAGCTATGATCCCCATTATTCTAACACTCCCCATAAGGTTACAGAGTATCGTGCCATCTGTATCCCCCCACTGTACACAGCTATGATCGCCATTATTCTAACCACTACCCATAGGGTTTAATAAGTATCAGTCCCACCCGTATCCCCACTGTACACAGCTATGTTTCCCATTATTTTAACTCTCCAATAGGGTTTCATAGTATCAGTCCCACCTGTATCCCCAATGTACACAGCTATGATCCCCATTATTCTAACTCTCCCCATAGGGTTCACACTAGTATCAGTCCCACCTGTATCCCCCATGTAACAGCTATGACCCCCATATTATAACATTCCCCATAGGGTGTTCCTAGTGATCAGTTCCATCCGTATCCCCCCACTGTACACCAGCTTATGATACCCATTATTTCACACTCCCCATAGGGTTTACATAGTATCAGTGGCCATCCTGTTATCCCCACTGTACACAGCTGATGACCCCATTATTTCAACACTCCCCATAGGGTTTACATAGTATCAGTGCCATCATGTATCCCCCACTGTACAACAGTATGATACACATTATTCTAAACACTCCCCATAGGGATACATAGTATCAGTGCATCCTGTATCCCCCAACGTACACAGCTATGATACCCATTATTCTACATCCCCATAGGGATTAAGTATCAGTGCCATCCTGTATCCCCCATCGGTACACAGCTATGATCCCCATTATTCTAACACTCCCCATAGGGTTTCACTCGATCAGTGCCATCCGTATCCCCCTCTGTACACAGCTATGAGATCCCCATATTCTAACAGTACTCCCCATAGGGATTACATAGTATCAGTGCCATCCTGTATCCCCCACTGTACACAGCTATGATCCCCATTATTCTAACACTCCCCATAGGGTTTACATAGTATCAGTGCCATCCTGTATCCCCCTCTGTACACAGCTATGATCCCCATTATTCTAACAGTCCCCATAGGGTTCACATAGTATCAGTGCCATCCTGTATCCCCCACTGTACACAGCTATGATCCCCATTATTCTAACACTCCCCATAGGGTTTACATAGTATCAGTGCTATCCTGTATCCCCCACTGTACACAGCTATGATCCTCATTATTCTAACACTCCCCATAGGGTTCACATAGTATCAGTGCCATCCTGTATCCCCACTGCACTTGTGTTCATATCAATGTCTCTAAGCATTTCCTGTGAATTGCACAGGATCTGATCAGCACAGACACCTGCTGCGTCTGTCGCACACACACACACACACACACACACACACACGTATACGTCTGCTGGAAAGTTAAACCCACAGTTGGGGGTCTCTCACTCACCACATTGTTCTAACCTTAGTTTTGGGGGCGCAGACTGTTTCTGGGGTGTCGGGGCAGTGCCTGATGTTCTCTCGCTCTTTCCCTGTCTGGCAGAATGACTGTGTTCTCCCTCCACCCTCTCCCTTCCATCCCCTCGCAACATTATCTCCCTTTCCAACCCCCCCCAACCTCTCACATGTTCTCCACCTTCCAATCCTTCTTTACCACTGACTTGACCATGTCTGCATTGTGTGAGTGTTTACTCTGCAGCCAGCGACAGGGCGAAGGGGGTTCTTTAGGGCCATTGCGAAGGGCGTAAAGTAAGAGACGACACATGAATGGAACCCTGGCACTCAGGAGGTTAATATAGGTCACAGTCTGGGGGATTTTAATGGGGTGTACATTGCACAGGCAGATCATACATGTCCCCCCTCCATATGGCATATTCACACATGGCCTCTCCCGTCACATCTCCATATCGCCGTTTCCTTACTGCTGTTCTCTCCCTTTCTCCTTTTCTTGTAAGATGCCCACTGGTTACCATGGAGATGCAAGAGAGAGAGTGCATCACTAATACCAGCTGTCTCTTCCCTGTTCCCAGATGTCTACTTTACTCTCTCTCTGTGCCTCTCGTATCGACGTGCAATGTTTGGATGTCTTTCCCCCCTCCCGTCAGTGTTTAGGCTGTCACATCATTTCTCAGTCTCTCTTCATACTTAGCGGTCTATAACAATTCCCATCCTCTCTCTGCGGATGCCCTGTCGGTCTCTTCTCTACTCTACACCTGTCTCCTACTGCCGTCCCTGTCTGGTCCTCACAGTCTGTCCCACATCTCAGGAGGATACGTATAAAGTTATATAATTGGCGTTTTGGCATCTTCCCTCAGGGCCCTGTGCCACACTGTACTCTCAGTGGCAAATGACCTAATAAGTGTTTACTGTGCCCCCTCGTATGTACACAGCTCATACACGGTATCGCATCTGTGTGTATGTATATTATTTCTTTATAAGCGACATATTCCGTAGCACTTCAATCACATGGATACATTCACATCCCTGCCCCGAAGAGCTACAATCTAAGCACATTTATTTGACACATACAACCTATCAGTAGTCTAGATTGTGGGGGAAACCGGAGTGTCCGGAGGAAACCCACACAGTACAGGGAGAACATACAAACTCCTTGCAGATGTGTCCATGGGTGGAATCGACTCAGGACCTCAGCGCTGCAAGGCATAGTGCAACCAACTGAGCCACCGTGCTGCCTAGGTTGCTCTAGTGCCAACATGGACGAAAACACTTTGTCAGCCACTTCTTGGATTTTTGCAGAGTTTCCCAAGACCAAAGGCTTTTAGCTTAATAATAGTTTCCAAATGACATTGTCAAAATGTTTTTTTAAAATGATCTTAAAGTATTATACAAGAGAAATACGAAAACCCACCTAATATATATATATTAAATACAAATGTATATAGAGACGGCCGGTGTTGGCTAGTGGACTGGCTGGCAGGCTGGCTATTGGAATTTACACGACAGGGCAAATACAGCACTGTTTGTAACCGACAGCTATCCTAAAGGCTACGCTCAGACAAACACTGTTTATTTTCATTTACTGTTCCAGCTCATATCTCTCTATAAAAGTGTCTCTCAGTCAGTCCCTGGTCCACCTTCCAGATCTGTGCCAATCATTTCCCATCTCTACAAACACAAACTCTCCTACGTCTCTGTTGGGCCTTACATGGGTCTGCTAGATCATTCACCAATCCCTCCTGTACCTGCTCATTCCAGTAGCAAGTACCAAGAATATCCGTGGCCATCTCGTAATATCTGATAGACATGGCAGACACGTGCCAACCTGTAACAGAACATCCTCTGCCAACATCCATTTCTGGCAAAACGTATCTGTTCAAAGGGGTTCCTGTGCCAACTCGCACAGAAGCTAAACTGTACCCTGCCACTCACACCTGTGTTAAAGGTATTATATACCATGCCCACACAAATCAATATTTTTATACCAACCAAACCTTTGCCATCCAATGCCTCTGCAACGATTATCCCTTGCAGGTATTTCCTGCCCTTGTGCCAATTCCCCGTCAATGAATATTCCAGGGTCATGGGTGTTATACCGGGCATGCCGATCTCCAAATTCTGCTGAACCATGGCGTTGAGGGGGTTGTCACGCTGGGAAGATTAGTGAAGAATTATAGGTTGTCATTGATATAAAACAGCTAATTTTGATGAATGACCTACCCAGTGCTAGCATCCCCTCGCCCACTTACCCAACATCACTCACTGCACATCACATTGCTTTATGTCACTGCTGTAAGGAACCACCATGTGCCCAACAGATTGGAGGTGTTTTATATCATGGTTGTCAACGTGCCGACATCCCACAGGTGCAGATTCTTCTTAGTAGAACACAAACAAAAATGGTTCCCATAAGCTGTCCTTCAGCACAATAACACGTAGATTTTAAATTAAGTGTGTGTCCAGATTAGGAAATTAGCTTCCCTTTCTGGCTCACTGTACACAGCTATGATCCCCTTTATTCCAACATTCCCCATAGGGCCCACATAGTATCAGTCCCACCCTGTATCCCCCACTGTACACAGCTATGATCCCCATTATTCTAACACTCCCCATAGGTATTACATAGTATCAGTCCCACCCTGTATCCCCCACTGTACACAGCTATGATCCCCATTATTCTAACACTCCCCATAGGGTTTACATAGTATCAGTGCCATCCTGTATCTCCCACTGTACACAGCTATGATCCCCATTATTCCAACATTCCCCATAGGTATTACATAGTATCAGTGCCATCCTGTATCCCCCACTGTACACAGCTATGATCCCTCTTTATTCCAACATTCCCCATAGGGTTGCACATTAGTATCAGTACCAGCCCGTACCCCCCACTGTACAAAGCTATGACTTTTTTACCCTCATTATTCTAACATCCCATAGGTTACATAGTATTCAGGCATCCCACCCTGTTCATCCCACGTATAACAGCTCTATGATCCCCTTTACAACATTCCCCATAGGGTACATAGTATCAGTCCCCCCTGTATCCCCCACTGTCTTAAGCTATTATCCCCCATTATTCAACACTCCCCATAGGGTTACATAGTATCAGTGCCACCTGTATCCCCACTGTACACAGCTTGATCCCCTTATTCTAACACTCCCATAGGTTACATAGTATCAGTCCACCCTGTATCCCCCACGTACACAGCTATGATCCCCATTATTCTAACACTCCCATAGGGTTTACATGTATCAGTGCCATCCTGTATCCCACACTGTACACGCTATGATCCCATTATTCTAACACTCCCATAGGGGTTTACATAGTATCAGTCCACCTGTATCCCCCACTGTACACAGCTATATCCCCTTTATTCAACCACTCCCCATAGGGACTACATAGATCAGTCCATCCTGATCCCCCATGCTACACAGCTATGATCCCCTTTATTCAACATCCCCATAGGTTTACATAGTATCAGTCCCACCCGTATCCCCCACTGTTACACAGCTTGATCCCCATTATTCTAACACTCCCCAAGGGTTTACATAGTATCAGTCCCCCTGTATCCCCACTGTTAACAGCTATGATCCCCATTATTTCTAAACACTCCCCAAGGGTTTAACATAGGATCAGTCCCACCCTGTACCCCACTGACAAGCGATGATCCCCATATTCTAACACTCCCCATAGGTTAATAGTATCAGTCCCACCCTGTATCCCCACTGTTACCACAGCTATGATCCCCATATTCTAACACTCCCCATAGGGTTTACATAGTTCAGTCCCACCCGTATCCCCCACTGGACACAGCTATGATCCCCTTATTCTAACACTCCCATAGGTTTACATAGTATCGTGCATCCTGTATCCCCCATGTATACAGCTATGATCCCCTTTTTCTAACACTCCCCATTAGGGTTTACATAGTACAGTCCCACCCTGGATCCCCACCTTTACACTAATGATCCCCTTATTCTAACACTCCCTTTTGACATAGGTATGTCCCACCTGTTATCCCCCACTCCCACTGTATACAGCTATGATCCCCATTATTCTAACATCCCCCATAGGGTTTACATAGTATCAGTCCACCTGTATCCCCACTGTACACAGCTATGATCCCCATTATTCTAACACGCCCCATAGGGTTTAATAGTATCAGTCCCTGTATCCCCCACTGGTACACAGCTATGATCCCAATTACTAACACTCCCCATAGGGTTTACATAGTATCAGTCCATCCTGTATCCCCCACTGTTACAAGCATGATCCCCCATTCTAACACTCCCAGGGTTTACATAGTATCAGTGCCACCTGTATCCCAATGTACACAGCTAATGATCCCAGTATCTAACACTCCCCCATAGGGTTTACATAGTATCAGTTCCTACTGTATCCCCACTGTTATACCACAGCTATGGATCCCCATTATTCTAAACTCCCTGGGGTGACATAGTATCAGTGCCACCCGTATCCCCCACTGATACAGCCAGATGATCCCCATTATTCTACACCCCCTTGGGTTACATTAGATCAGGGCCATCCCTGATCCCACTGTACACAGCTATGATCCCCACTATTCGAACCACTCCCCTGAGGGTTTACATAGTATCAGTGCCATCCTGTATCCCCCACTGTACACAGCTATGAGTCCCCATTATTCAACACTCCCATAGGGTTTACATAGTATAGTCCCACCCTGTATCACACTGACAGCTATGAGCCCATATGCTAACACTCCCATAGGGTTACAGAGTATCAGGGCTATCCTGTAGCGCCCCCCCCAACTGTATTACAGCGATGACGCCACCAGGTATTTCTAACACTCCCCATAGGGTTTTACATAGTATCAGTCCCACCCGTATCTCCCACTGTACACAGCCGTATGCCCATTATTCTAACACTCCCAGAAGGTTTACATAGTATCAGTCCCACCTGTATCCCCACTGTACACAGCTATGATCCCATTATTCTAACAATCCCCAAGGTTTACATAGTATCAGTCCCACCCTGTATCCCCATGTACACAGCTATGATCCCAGTTATTTAACATTCCCACCTTAGGGGTTAACATAGTATCAGTGCCATCCTGTTATCCACTGTACACAGCTATGATCCCCCATCTAACACTCCCCATAGGGTTTACATAGTATCAGTGCCATCCTGTATCCCCCAAGTGTACACAGCTAGATCCCCATTATTTAACACTCCCCATAGGGTTTACATAGTATCAGTGCCATCCTGTATCCCCCCCACTGTACACAGCTAGATCCCCTTATTCTAACACTCCCCATAGGGTTTACATAAGTATCAGTGCCATCCGTATCCCCACTGTACCCGCTATGATCCCATTATTCTAACACTCCCCATAGGGTTTGACTAGTATCAGTGCCCACCTTGATCCCCACTGTACACAGCTATGATCCCCATTATTCTAAACACTCCCCATAGGGGTTTACATAGTATCAGTGCCATGTATCCCACACTGTACACAGCTATGATCCCATATTCTAACACTCCCCATAGGGTTCACATAGTATCAGTCCCACCGTATCCCCCACGTTACACAGCTATGATCCCCCATATTCACACTCCCCATTAGGGGTTACGTGGTAGTCAGCCCCACCCGTATCCCCACTGTACACAGCTAGGATCCCCATTATTCTAACTCCCCATAGGGTTTACATAGTATCAGTCCATCCGTATCCCCACTGTACACGCTATTGATCCCCATTTTCTAACACTCCCCTGGTTTACATGTATCAGTGCATCCTGTTATCCCACTTGTACACAGCTATGATCCCCATTATTCTAACCATCCCCATAGGGTCTACATAGTATCAGTGCCATCTTTATCCCCCAATGTAACAGCTATGACCCCAATTATTCTAACACTCCCCATGGGTTCATAGTTATCAGTGCCATACTGTATCCCCCACTGACACAGCTCTATATCCCCATTATTCTAACACTCCCCTAGGTGTTTCATAGGCATAGTACAGTGCCATCCTATTCCTACTGTACACAGCTCTGATTTCACCATTGATTTCTAACACTTCCCTGGGTTTCCATAGGATACAGTGGCCATCATGTATACACCACTGTACACAGCTATGATCCCCTTTATTCCAACATTCCCCATAGGGTTTACATAGTATCAGTCCCACCCTGTATCCCCCACTGTACACAGCTATGATCCCCATTATTCTAACACTCCCCATAGGGATTACATAGTATCAGTCCCACCCTGTATCCCCCACTGTACACAGCTATGGGGTTTACATAGTATCAGTGCCATCCTGTATCCCCCACTGTACACAGCTATGATACACATTATTCTAACACTCCCCATAGGGATTACATAGTATCAGTGCCATCCTGTATCCCCCACTGTACACAGCTATGATCCCCATTATTCTAACACTCCCCATAGGGTTTACATAGTATCAGTGCCATCCTGTATCCCCCACTGTACACAGCTATGATCCCCATTATTCTAACACTCCCCATAGGGTTCACATAGTATCAGTGCCATCACCAATGTAATTCCTAGCAAATACTGCCTTGTACATATCATCATAAAATTCATAAATCCAAATAATGTCCATGCCGTACTATAGAGATGGAATTAAAACTATGTGTGTGTTAGTAGACCAGTATCATTGTACAAGTCTGATTACCGTTTCCTAACATTGACAATATTATTTTGATTAGGGGATTTAGGGACTCATTAATATTATTACAGGCTACGACACATAGCACTTTCCTTGGTTAATAAATATTTTATGTAGGGTGATGAGCGCGTATTAGTATTCTTACATCATTACAGGCAATACTTTACTATTAACCAATGCTATATGGCTGTTTCCCAATATTCCTCCATTATTCATATAATGTAAAATTGACATGTCCAAAATGCACAGTAAGCATAATCTAGAAAGTCCACTAATACCCAGGTAACTCCACTAGGACAGACACTCTAAACAGAGTTTACATACCAATACATGTGGGGCACAACCTTGCTACAGAAAATACGGGTCTACTACATAATGTACAGACACACTCTTAGCAGTCACCAATTCAATAACTTGTAAAGAACTCTTCCTGTAATAGTTCACATATCCACATTTCATAGTACTCTGCTTAGTCCTACTAGTACAATAATCCCAACCTCTCTAATTTGTGTACAGCATCCTCTAATCCCCCCTTATAGTTTATTTAACTACTGAGATCAATAATCCCCTGTATCAGCAGTAATACAAAGTTCTGTGTTACATCCCATTACTGTATGTACATTTCCCAAAACATTGCACCCTCAGGAACTTGACTACGTATTATACTAGTAGAATGCTATTCTTCTAGCACTGTTAATACCCGTGTACTGTTAAATTACCCTAGTTGTAGAGTACGATATTAGTATCTCAGTATTACACAATGTTACTCCCCTACAATAATGTTTCCTTAATGCCTATTGCACCTGTTCGTGTTACCCCATTGCTAGTGTATTGGTTTCTGAGGAATACAGAGGACATTGAATGGATTTTCTAGATCTGCCCAGGTACCTGTTGATTGTAGATTCAACAGACTCAATCTAATTGTAGACAATTAGAGGAATAAGAGAAGGAGGGGGTTTGATTGTGGGGTGAAGATACCCCATAAATCATTTCCTACACCCATTAGCATCACCTGACGCAGACAAAATATTCTCCAGTACCCAAGCAAACAAGTACGCAATCCCACCAAACTGCAGTTAATAACACGACATCACTTCTGTGTTACATCCCCACAGTGCACTGGTACACAGCTATGATCCCCTTATTTCCAAACATCCCCATATGGGCCACATAGTATCAGTCCCACCCTGTTCCCCCACTTTACACAGCATGATCCCCTTTATTCAAACATTCCCCATAGGGCCATAGTATCAGTCCCACCTGTATCCCCCACTGTACACAGCTATGATCCCATTATTCTAACACTCCCCATAGGGTTTACATAGTATCAGTCCCACCCTGTATCCCCCACTGTACACAGCTTGATCCCATTATTTAACACTCCCCATAGGGTTTTACATAGTACAGTGCACCTGTATCCCCCACTGTACACAGCTATGATCCCATTATTCTAACACTCCCATAGGTTACATAGTATCAGTGCCCCTGTATCCCCCACTGTACACAGCTATGATCCCCTTATTCCAACATCCCCATAGGGGACATAGTATCAGTCCCACCCGTATCCCCCACTGTACAAGCTATGTCCCCACATTATTCTAACATCCCCATAGGGTATTACATAGTATCAGTCCATCCCACCCTGTATCACCCACTGTACAACAGCTATGATCCCCATTATTACAACATCCCCATAGGGTATACATAGTACAGTCCCCTGTATCCCCCACTGTAATAGCTATTGATCCCCCATTATTCTAACACTCCCCATAGGGTTACATAGTATCAGTGCCATCCTGTATCCCCACTGTACACAGCTATGATCCCCTTATTCTAACACTCCCATAGGTTTACATAGTATCAGTGCCACCTGTATCCCCCACTGTACACAGCTATGATCCCCATTATTCTAACACTCCCATAGGGTTTACATGTATCAGTGCCATCTGTATCCCCACTGTACACGCTATGACCCATTATTCTAACACTCCCATAGGGTTTACATAGTATCAGTCCCACCTGTATCCCCCACTGTACACAGCTATGATCCCCTTATTCTAACACTCCCCATAGGGTATACATAGTATCAGTCCATCCTGATCCCCCATGTAACAGCTATGATCCCCTTATTCTCAACACTCCCCAAGGTTTACATAGTATCAGTCCCACCCGTATCCCCCCTGTACACAGCTATGATCCCCATTATTCTAACATTCCCACAGGGTTACATAGTATCAGTCCCATCCTGTATCCCCCACTGTACACAGCTATGATCCCCATTATTCTAAACACTCCCCAAGGGTTACATAGTATCAGTCCCACCTGTATCCCCACTGACACAGCTATGATCCCCATATTCTAACACTCCCCATAGGGTTACATAGTATCAGTCCACCTGTATCCCCACTGTACACAGCTATGATCCCCATATTCTAACACTCCCCATAGGGTTTACATAGTATCAGTCCCACCCGTATCCCCCACTGACACAGCTATGATCCCCTTATTCTAACCTCCCCACTAAGGTTTACATAGTACGTGCATCCTGTATCCCCACTGTAACAGCATGATCCCCATTATTCTAACACTCCCCTATAGGGTTTACATAGTATCAGTCCCACCCTGATCCCCACTTTATACAGCTATGATCCCCATTATTCTAACAACTCCCTTTGGTACATGGTATCAGTCCCACCCTGTATCCCCCCACTGATACAGCTATGATCCCCCATTATTCTAAACACTCCCCATAGGGTTTACATAGTATCAGTGCCATCCTGTATCCCCCACTGTACACAGCTATGATCCCCATTATTCTAACACCCCCATAGGGTTTACATAGTATCAGTGCCTCTGTATCCCCCACTGTACACAGCTATGATCCCAATTATCTAACACTCCCCATAGGGTTTACATAGTATCAGTGCCATCCTGTATCCCCCACTGTACACAGCTATGATCCCCATTCTAACACTCCCATAGGGGTTACATAGTATCAGTGCCATCCTGTATCCCCATGTACACAAGCTATGATCCCCATTATTCTAAACACTCCCCATAGGGTTTAATAGTATCAGTTCCCACCCTGTATCCCCACTTTATACAGCTATGATCCCCATTATTCTAACACTCCCCTAGGGTTACATAGTATCAGTGCCACCCGTATCCCCCACTGTACAGCAGATGATCCCCATATTCTAACACTCCCCTTGGGGTACATAGACAGTGCCCATCCCTGTATCCCACTGTACACAGCTATGATCCCAATTTCTAACACTCCCCATAGGGTTTACATAGTATCAGTGCCATTCTGTATCCCCCACTGTACACAGCAGAGTCCCCATTATTCGAACACGCTTCTACACTCCCATAGGGTGTACATAGTATTCAGTGCCATCCCTGTAGTCCCCCACTGTCACAGCTAGATCCCCCTTATTCTAAACACTCCCCATAGGGTTACATAGTATCAGTGCCATCCCGTATCCCCCACTGTACACAGCTAATCCCCTTATTCTAACACTCCCCATAGGTTACATTAAGCTTCAGTCACCTGTATCCCCCACTGTACACAGCTATGATCCCCATTATTCTAACACTCCCCATAGGGTTTACATAGTATCAGGGCTCTCTGTATCCCCACTGATACAGCATGATCCCCATTATTTTCAACACTCCACCATAGGTTTTTGTTTGTTTTTTTTAACCCCCAAAATTTAGTACAGCCCACCCTGTATCCCCCACTGCTACACAAGTCTATGATCCCCAATTCTAACCACTCTCCCATAGAGGTTTCAATAGTATCAGTCCACCTGTATCCCCAATGTACACAGCTATGATCCCCATATTCTAACATCCCTGGGTTTACATAGTATCAGTCCCACCCTGTATCCCCCACGTGTACACAGCTTGATCCCCGTTATTCTAACATCCCCATAGGGTTTACATCATGTATCAGTGCCATCCTGTATCCCCACTGTACACAGCTACGATCCCCGTTTATTCTACACTCCCCATAGGGTTTACATAGTATCAGTGCCATCCGTATCCCCCACTGTACACAGATACGATCCCGTTATTCTAACACTCCCATAGGTTTACATAGTATCAGTGCCATCGGATCCCCCACTGTACCACAGCTATGATTCCCATTATTCTAACACTCCCCATAGGGTTACATAGTATCAGTCCCACCCGTATCCCCACTGTACACAGCTATGATCCCCATATTCTAACACTCCCCATAGGGTTTACATAGTATCAGCCAACCTGATCCCCCCACTGTACACAGCTATGATCCCATATTTAACACTCCCCATAGGGTTACATAGTATCCGTCCCACCCTTGTATCCCCACTGTACACAGCTATGATCCCCTTATTCTAACACTTCCCATAGGGTTTACATAGTATCATCCACCTGTATCTCCCACTGTACACAGCTAATGATCCCCATTATTCTAAAACTCCCATGGGTTACATAGTATCAGTGCCACTGTATCCCCCACTGTACACAGCTAGATCCCATTATTCTAACACTCCCTTGGGTTACATAGTATCAGTGCCATCCGTATCCCCCACTGTAACAGCTATGACTCCCATTATTCAACACTCCCCTTGGGTTACATAGTATCAGTGCCATCCGTATCCACTGTACACAGTCTATGATCCCATTATTCTAACATCCCCTGGGGTTTACATAGTATCAGTGCCATCCTGTATCCCCACTGTACACAGCTATGATTCCCCATTATTCTAACACTCCCCTTGGTTCTACATAGTATCAGTGCCATTCCTGTATCCACCACTGTAACAGCTATGATCCCAATTATTCTAACTACTCCCATAGGGTTTACATAGTTCAGTGCCATCCGTATCCCCAATGTACACAGCTATGATCCCCATTATTCTAACACCCCCATAGGTTTACATAGTATCAGTGCCATCTGTATCCCCCACTGTACACAGCTATGATCCCCATTATTCTAACACTCCCATAGGGTTAATAAGTATCAGTTGCCATCCCGTATCTCCCACTTACACAGCTATGATCCCCATTATTCTAACATCTCCATAGGGTTTACCATAGTATCAGTCCCATCCTGTATCCCCAATGTACACAGCTATGATCCCCATTATTCTAAAATCTCCCCATAGGGTTTCATAGTATCAGTCCCACCTGTAATCCCCCACTGTACACAGCTATGATCCCCATATTAATAACTTCCCCATAGGGTTTCACTAGAGATCAGTTCCACTCCTGTATCCCCCCATGTAACAGCTATGATCCCATTATTATACACACTCCCCATAGGGTTTACATAGTATCAGTGCCATCCGTTATCCCCACTGTACACAGCGATGATCCCCATTATTTAACACTCCCCATAGGGTTACATAGTATCAGTGCCATCCTGTATCCCCACTGTACAACGTTGATACACATTTCTAACACTCCCCATAGGGTTTACATAGTATCAGTGCATCCTGTATCCCCACTGTAACAGCTATGATACCCATTATTCTAAACACTCCCCATAGGGATTAATAGTATCAGTGCCTCCTGTATCCCCCACGTACACAGCTATGATCCCCATTATTCTATACAATCCCCATAGGGTTTACGTATCAGTGCCATCCTGTATCCCCCTGCTGTACACAGCTATGATCCCCATTATTCTAACACTCCCATAGGGTTTCACATTGATCAGTGCCATCCGGTATCCCCCACTGTACACAGCTATGGATCCAATTATTCATAACACTCCCCATATGGGATTACATGGTCAGTGCCATCCGGTACCCCCACTGTACACAGATATGATCCCCATTAGCTAACACTCCCCATCGGAGTACATAGTATCAGTGCCATCTGTATTCACCCACTGTACACGCTATGATCCCCATTATTCTAAACACTCCCCTCGGGTTTACATGTATTCGTGCCATCATGTATCCCACTCTGTACCAGCTATGATCCCCATTATTCTAACGTCACCATAGGGTGCACATAGTATCAGTGACATCTTGTATCCCCCACTGTACCAGCTAGGATCCCAATTATTCTAACACTCCCTCAGGGTTTCATAGTTTACAGTTGCTACTGATCCCCCACTGTACACAGCTATGATCCTCATTATTCTAACACTCCCCATAGGGTTCACATAGTATCAGTGCCATCCTGTATCCCCCACTGCACTTTGTGTTCATATCAATGTCTCTAAGCACTTTCCTGTGAATTTGCACAGGATCTGATCAGCACAGACACCTGCTGCGTCTGTCGCACACACACACACACACACACACACACACACGTATACGTCTGCTGGAAAGTTAAACCCACAGTTGGGGGTCTCTCACTCACCACATTGTTCTAACCTTAGTTTTGGGGGCGCAGACTGGTTTCTGGGGTGTCGGGGCAGTGCCTGATGCTTCTCTCGCTCTTTCCCTGTCTGGCAGAATGACTGTGTTCTCCCTCCCACCCTCTCCCTTCCATCCCCTCGCACATTATCTCCCTTTTCCAACCCCCCCCAACCCTCTCACATGTTCTCCACCTTCCAATCCTTCTTTACCCTGACTTGACCATGTCTGCATTGTGTGAGTGTTTACTCTGCAGCCAGCGACAGGGCGAAGGGGGTTCTTTTAGGGCCATTGCGAAGGGCGTAAAGTAAGAGACGACACATGAATGGAACCCTGGCACTCAGGAGGTTAATATAGGTCACAGTCTGGGGGATTTTAATGGGGTGTACATTGCACAGGCAGATCATACATGTCCCCCCTCCATATGTGCATATTCACACACATGGCCTCTCCCGTCACATCTCCATATCGCCGTTTCCTTACTGCGTGTCTCTCCCCTTTCTCCTTTTCTTGTAAGATGCCCACTGGTTACCATGGAGATGCAAGAGAGAGAGTGCATCACTAATACCAGCTGTCTCTTCCCTGTTCCCAGATGTCTACTTTACTCTCTCTGTGCCTCTCTGTATCGACGTGCAATGTTTGGATGTCTTTCCCCCCTCCCGTCAGTGTTTAGGCTGTCACATCATTTCTCAGTCTCTCTTCATACATTAGCGGTCTATAACAATTCCCATCCTCTCTCTGCTATGGCCCTGTCGGTCTCTCTCACTCTACACCTGTCCTCCTACTGCCCGTCCCTGTCTGGTCTCTCCAGTCTGTCCCACATCTCAGGAGGATACGTATAAAGTTATATAATGTGGCGTTTTGGCATCTTTCCCTCAGGGCCCTGTGCCACACTGTACTCTCAGTGGCAAATGACATAATAAGTGTTTACTGTGCCCCCTCGTATGTACCAGCTCATACACGGTAATCGCATCTGTGTGTATGTATATTATTTCTTATATAGCGCTACATATTCCGTAGCACTTTACAATCACATGGATACATTCACATCCCTGCCCCGAAGAGCTTACAATCTAAGCACATTTATTTGACACATACAACCTATCAGTATGTCTATGATTGTGGGGGAAACCGGAGTGTCCGGAGGAAACCCACACAGTACAGGGAGAACATACAAACTCCTTGCAGATGTGTCCATGGGTGGAATCGACTCAGGACCTCAGCGCTGCAAGGCATTAGTGCCAACCACTGAGCCACCGTGCTGCCTAGGTTGCATCTAGTGCCAACATGGACGAAAACACTTTGTCAGCCACTTCTTGGATTTTTGCAGAGTTTCCCAAGACCAAAGGCTTTTAGCTTAATAATAGTTTCCAAATGACATTGTCAAAATGTTTTTTAAAATGATCTTAAAGTATTATACAAGAGAAATACGAAAACCCACCTATATATATATATATAAATACAAATGTATATAGAGACGGCCGGTGTTGGCTAGTGGACTGGCTGGCAGGCTGGCTATTGGAATTTACACGCAAGGGCAATATACAGCACTGTTTGTAACCGACAGCTATCCTAAAGGCTACGCTCAGACAAACACTGTTTATTTTCATTTACTGTTCCAGCTCATATCTCTCTATAAAAGTGTCTCTCAGTCAGTCCCTGGTCCACCTTCCAGATCTGTGCCAATCATTTCCCATCTCTACAAACACAAACTCTCCTACGTCTCTGTTGGGCCTTATCATGGGTCTGCTAGATCATTCACCAATCCCTCCTGTACCTGCTCATTCCAGTAGCAAGTACCAAGAATATCCGTGGCCATCTCGTAATATCTGATAGACATGGCAGACACGTGCCAACCTGTAACAAGCACATCCTCTGCCAACATCCATTTCTGGCAAAACGTATCTGTTCAAAGGGGTTCCTGTGCCAACTCGCACAGAAGCTACAACTGTACCCTGCCAACTCACACCTGTGTTAAAGGTATTATATACCACATGCCAACACAAATCAATATTTTTATACCAACCAAACCTTTGCCATCCAATGCCTCTGCCAACGATTATCCCTTGCAGGTATTTCCTGCCCCTTGTGCCAATTCCCACGTCAATGAATATTCCAGGGTCATTGGGTGTTTATACCGGGCATGCCAGATAACTCCAAATTCTGCTGAACCATGGCGTTGAGGGGGTGTCACGCTGGGAAGATTAGCTGAAGAATTATAGGTTGTCATTGATATAAACAGCTAATTTTATGAATGACCTACCCAGTGCTAGCACTCCCCTCGCCCACTTACCCAACATCACTCACTGCACATCACATTGCTTTATGTCACTGCTGTAAGGAACACACCATGTGCCCAACAGATTGGAGGTGTTTTATATCATGGTGTCAACGTGCCAGACATCCCACAGGTGCAGATTTCTTCTTAGTAGAACACAAACAAAAATAATGGTTCCCATAAGCTGTCCTTCAGCACAATAACACTGTACGATTTTCAAATTAAGTGTGTGTCCAGATTAGGAAATTAGCTTCCCTGTCTGTGCTGTAGAATTTACTGTCCAATTGTTTTCTCTTAACGTCACAGGAAAAAATTATATCTTTTTGTCTCACTCCGTCTCTGCCTATCATACGCCACTTAAAGGAGACATCCACCCTGAAAAAAAAAACCCCATAACTTAAAGGTCTGGAACTGCAGATTAAAATAATGTGTATCTTGTCTTTCTATGTGGTTCCTAACTAAAGATAAACTTGTTTAAATTCTATAAAATCTTTCACTACAGGAAGCACCCCTCCCCCTTTTCACTTCCACATTTACTCCTCCCTCTTCTTTTATCACCAGAAGATACATTGTAGCTAATCGAAGAATTCCTCTTTGCATTCTTGAGTGAACACTAAGCATGTCTGGGATCACTGAGCTAGTGGAGGGGGCAGTAACTGCAGGGTGTTCTGTACTGATTTTTGATAAGGGATTACATTAAAAAAATATCAGTTTCCGGCATGTAAAATCAGAGAAAAATGTGTTTGAGGGTAAACATCTTCTTTAGAGGGAGCTGCCATATTAGTTGCTTGATTCTCCTTAGGAATTCTCCCTAGACTATAAATGGAACAGCTTTTATTCCCCTAATCATTGACAATGTACCGTATATACTTGAGTATAAGTCGAATTTTTCAGGCTTTAAAATTAGCCTGAAAACCTAACCTCGACTTATACTCGGGTCAAGTCGAAATTTAGTTCCAAATTCTGCAATTGCAAATAGTAACCAGTAGGTGTTTTAACCTGCATAGAAAGTAACAGGAGCTGATCTGCTTTTACACTTCCTGCTTCCTGTAGTCTGGCTGCTAGACTCACTCAGCACTGTCACTGCTCATCTGGATGCTGTAAATCTGATGGGTCTCTTCAGTTTGGGGCAAAAAACAGCTGCTAGTACAGTACAGGACAACTTGAAACTACAACTCTCAGGTGACATTTTTAACTATTGGGGTCAGAGAGTCCTTTACTATATGGGGGTCAGAGGGCCCTTTACTATATGGGGTCAGAGAGCCCTTTACTATATGGGGTCAGAGGGCCCTTTACTATATGGGGTTCAGGAGAATTGTAAATGATGGTATGTTTAATTAAAAGTTTACTGAACCTTGCCACTCCACTTGTTAAGAAACTGAAACTCCCAGCAACAAAGCATGCTGGGAGTTGTAGTTTCCAAACATCTGGAGTGCCAAGGAATTGGAGGTTACGGGTACTGGATTTGGCTATTACTGTATGGGATTCATGTATGGGAATTCTGCTGTCCATTTAAAGGGCAACTAAAGCCTAAAAACAACACAGAATCAGAAGGCAGTAGTGTTGATAATTTCTACACTCGACTTATACTCGAGTCAATCAGTTTTTACAAATTTTTCAGGTAAAAATAGGTACCTCGACTTATACTCGGGTCGACTTATACTCGAGTATATACGGTAAGCACCTACCGCAAGCGATGCCCTTGCAATCTTTTTTTTTAACTTAAGGATAATATTCTTTACAGCAGCGCCAATACATAAAAAAAGCTGAACATCTCCTGGGATCTGGTGTCACATTTGTTTTAATAATTTTCAGATACGGAGCTGCAAGTGGTACCAGGCTAGCATTGAGCTCCCAGCTGTATTACGGGCTTTCATGTTAGGTTTGATAGACACAATCTTGATTAATTCTGTCATTGCTGACGTGTTCCTAGAGAGTGCAATTCTTTTGCCATTACCCTTGGGTAGTCCTAATGCCAAGAGGTGTATTAAGGTCCTGTGTTGGGATTATATAAAAAAAAAAAGTACTTTGTTGAAACTGATATCAGTGTATAATATATATATATATTCCAACAAACCCAAACCTTGCACATGTCAATATTAAAGCCTTTGAAAAAGTCTGTTAGATTCACCTTTCTTCATGTGATTTGGATCTCTTCATTGCGGTAGCACCTGGGCTATTTAATAAGTGGATAGGTGAGTACCCACCAATCAGTATTATATTATATATAGATTTATTTTTAGACCAGATTTGTTTTTCAAACCACTCAAAGGCAGATAGTTCTGCTAGCATTGTCTGCCCTAGGAAAAACCAATAGGCTATTTAATTAAATGTGCAAAAGTTTATCTGTGCTATAAAGCTGCAGACACCAATCATAGTAACATACCAAACGTCCATCTAGTCCAACCTTTATACGCTACCCATAATATGTCTAACAGTTACATAGTGACATAGTATTGGAGGTTGTATAAAGACATACATCCATCTAGTCCAACCTTATACCCTACCCATAATGTCTGTCTAACAGTTACATATTAACATAGTATTGGAGGTTGTATAAAGACATACGTCCATCTAGTCCAACCTTTTACCCTACCCATATGTCTGTATAACAGTTACATAGTAACATAGTATTGGAGGTTGTATAAAGACATACGTCATCTAGTCCAACCTTTATACCCTACCCATAATGTCTGTATAACATTCATAGTAACATAGTATTGGAGGTTGTATAAAACATACGTCCATCTAGTCCAACCTTTATACCCTACCCATAATGTCTGTATAACAGTTACATAGTAACATAGTATTGGAGGTTTTATAAAGACATACGACCCCTAGTCAACCTTTATACCCTACCATAATGTCTGATAACAGTTACATAGTAACATAGTATTGAGGTTGTTAAAGACATACATCCATCTAGTCCAACCTTTATACCCTACCCATAATGTCTGTATAACAGTACATAGTAACATAGTGTTGGAGGTTGTATAAAGACATATGTCCATCTAGTCCAACCTTTATACCCTACCACTAATGTCTGTCTAAGTTACTAGTAACATAGTATTGGAGGTTATATAAAAGACATACGTCCATCTAGTCCAAACCTTTATACCCTAACCCTAATGTTGTATAACAGTTATATAGTACATAGTATTGGAGGTTGTATAAAGACATACGTCCATCTAGTCCAACCTTTATACCCTAACCCATAATGTTTACAGTTACATAGTAACATAGTATTGGAGGTTGTATAAAGACATACGTCCATCTAGTCCAACCTTTATACCCTACCCATAATGTCTGTATAACAGTTACATAGTAACATGTATCGGAGGTTGTATAAAGACATACGTCCTCTAGTCCAACCTTTATACCCTATCCATATGTCTGTATAACAGTTACATAGTAACATAGTATCGGTGGTTAATAAAGACATACATCCATCTAGTCCAACCTTTATACCCTACCCATAAGTCTGTAACAGTTTAATAGTAACAAGAATTGGAGGTTGTATAAAGACATACGTCCCATCTAGTCCAACCTTTATATCCTACCCATAATTTCTGTATAACAGTTACATAGTAAATAGTATTGGAGGTTGTATAAAGACAATACTCCATCTAGTCCAACCTTTATACCCTACCCATAATGTCTATATAACAGTTACATAGTAACATAGTATTGGAGGTTGTATAAAGACATACGTCATCTAGTCCAACCTTTATACCCTACCCATAATTTCTGTATAACAGTTACATAGTAACATAGTATTGGAGGTTGTGTATAAAGACATACATCCATCTAGTCCAACCTTTATACCCTACCATAATATCTGTATAAAGATACATAGTAACATAGTATTGGAGGTTGTATAAAGACATACGTCCATCTAGTCCAACCTTTATATCCTACCCATAATTTCTGTTAACAGTTACATAGTAACATAGTATTGGAGGCTGTATAAAGACATACATCCATCTAGTCCAACCTTTATACCCTACCCATAATGTCTGTATAACAGTTACATAGTAACATAGTATTGGAGGTTGTATAAAGACATACGTCCATCTAGTCTAACAGCTGATTGGTGGCATTTGATAAATTACAAGGGCAAACATCTGCATAAACTTATTAAACATGCCCTATAGTTCCTTGTCTTATAGCAAATTAAACAACGGCTAATTTTTATTTCTCTATAATTCTAACCAATTATATATTCCCTTTAGCATGGGAGCTAAAAGGGGCGGGGCTAAGAGACATAGTACCGCATTCAGGGTTTTTATACAGCTGATAACACAAAGTTAAAGGGAAATGAATTAGTTTGGTGCCTTTGCAATTCTCTAATTTTCTGAATAACAAATACGGAATGTAGTTAAATCTGGAAATAACATTATTGTGCTATCGTGTCCTACTCTGGGTATTTACTGTGCTATTGTATCCAACCCCCCAGTGTACCCAGGTTAAAAACCTTGCAACGACCTATATATCACTGTGCAGTATTGCATGACTTCAAATTATACTTGCCCAAAGTTTCTAATGAACTGGAGGCCTGAGACGTAACTAATGAACTGGAGATTGAATAACACCGCTAATAACCGAGGGCTTGCAAACACTGAATAATAAATGGGGGCTGATTCAAATGGCTAATGAACTGGGGGGCTGACTAGCACTGGCTAAAGAACTGGAGGGCTGGCAAACACTGAATAATTAACTGGGGGCTGATTAACACTGTCTACAAACTGGAGGTCTGACACATATGGTCTATGAATGGAGGGCTGACAACATTATCTAATGAACCGGAGGGCTAACAACACTGGCTAATGAAGTGGAGGGCTGATGACACTGGCTACTGAATGAGGGCCAACTAACACTGCTAATGAATTTGAGGGCTGACTAGTAAACGATCTGGAAAGGATCTGGAAAGTAAAGGAGGATGACTTTCCTGATTCTTGTACATTAGAGCTAGAGGCATGCGCGTGCCTTTCAAGCACGTACTTACTAATAGCTTCAGTGGCAGCCCAAATTTTTCATTGGAAACCAGCCGGGGCATTTGTCCCTGCACCACTAGGCCATCCTTCCTTGATCACTTCAAAGAAGCCACAAGACAGACAGCCAATCACTTCAAAGAGGCTACAAGGCAACCAGCCTAATCACTTTAAAGAGGGCACAAGACAGACAAGCCAATCACTTCAAAGAGGCCCAAACAGAACATCCAATCACTTTAAAGAGGCCACAAGACAGACAGCCAGTCACTTTAAAGAGGCCACAAGAAAGACAGCCAATCACGTTAAAGAAGCCACAAGACAGACAGCCAGTCACTTAAAAAAGGGCCACATGGCTTGGTTCAAGAGGGGTAATAAGAATCAGCAAATAGGCTGCTGGGCTAATTAAAATTTGAATGCATTTGCACCACAAGGTAGTTGTTGGGTTCTACGGCCTTTGTCTATGAGAAAATTTTATGATACAAATAGAGGGAAACCACCAATTAGTAACCAATCATACTAGCTTGTTACGGTCTACTTACAGTTAGGTAACATCTAATTGGCTGCTGCAAAAATTAGCAACAGGCAAAATCTTTATTCACTGTATCTATTAATAAATTCCCTTCAGTGATAGAGGATCTCGGCCTTATCGCAATAACATATATAAGTTTAAAAACAAATTAGAAGTATATTACAACTTCAGTTTTTAAAATCTCCCCCATAAATTAAAATAGTGTGTAAGAGTGTAAGAGTTGCTTATTTCTCTGGACTTATGATCACTTGGGTACAGAATTTCTCTCACTTCTGTGGAGTGCTTCAATTATTTAAGATCAAAATTAAGTATTTGTCAGACAAGGTGTGTCTAATGAGGATGTGATTAGGATACAGGCTGAGGTTAAACCTTAATGGGACTTATAGTCCATGTGGTAACTGACTGCTATCATCTGGCTCCTCCCCATAAAGAGTCACGACTCCATATTCTGGACACCAGGAGAAGGGGAGAGAAGACAGACCTCTGTCTTGGAGCCAAGGTCTGTCAGTAAATACAGGAGTTATATGTTCCGTTATGTCACATATATAAATTAAATCCAAGCTAGTCATTGATAAAAATTGTGGTGTCTGTGGAAGTCTTATTATTATAAGTATAGTGTATTGACGTCCATCCTCCCAGGGGCATAGATAAAGCTCCACGTTTGTATATTCTAAATTGAAAAACTGTCATTATGGGATTTAATGCTAAACTTGCAGGAGGTCCCAGGGCAAACAATCTATTTAGACAGTAAATCTGGTAGCAAGGATAAGTGTTGGTGTTAGCACTGATACAATTAGTTGGTGTCCCATATAGACCTGATTCCAACCATATGCCTTGTTGATACTTCATTCAATCCCAACCATGCAGCCATGATCCCTGTATAGAACATAAACTGCCTCCTGGTGGTCATGTTGTTCCATATGATGGGGTCATGTGGTTATAGAGCAATTCATCCAGTAGTTCCATAACAGGATTTCAGCCCCTTAGGGTAATGTCTATTTAAGGCTTGCCAGGCCCCAGTTTGAAGAACCTTTGAAATCAATCTACTTTGGCAGCCAGGCCTGGTGGATGGAATAGGCCATAACGTGGCTGACAGTGGATTTAACTGTTTGTAGCGATTTTGTGGTCGTGGTGATTAGATGCATTCCCTATGTCAATCATTTTAATTGTGCTCCATACGTATATATAAGGTGCAGCTCCATTTGTAATTCATTAAAAAAATATAATATGGTATTTTCTGGTCATAGTATCATCTATCTAACACTGCGGGGGCTTGGCTATAACACTGTCCGAGTCATCCCATTGTAGGCACTGGCCAGTAATGCTGGAAGGCATAAAGCTTTCATTGGTACCACGTGGAGAAGGAAATATCCGCCTATAGTAAAGTACCTGCCTGGATCAAGGGTAAGGAACTATAAAAGCCAAACTTCTGTTTCTAACCCAGATAAGAAATGGACAGGAACCTAGCAGACATTGAACCCAGAAGAGGCAGCTGGGGAAGTACCCTCACACTAGCCTGGCCAATATTCCAGATTTGGACTTCATGCTGGATGGTACTGTTGGATCAGATGGACGTATATCTTTATACAACCTCCACTACTACAGTATGTTCTATGTACTGTTATACAGACCATTATGGGTAGGATATAAAGGTGGACTATATGACGTATGTCTTTACTAACCGTCCAGTACTATGTTACTATGTAACTGTTTATACCGACATTATGGGCTAGGGTATAAAGGTTGGAACTAGTGGACGTTGTCTTTATACACCCCCCATACTAGTTGACTATGTAACTGTATACAGACATTATGTAGGGTATAAAGGTTGGACTAGATGGACGTAATGTCTTTATAAACTCCAAACTATGTTACTAATGTACGTTATACAGACATTATGGGTGGGTATAAAGGTGACTCGATGACGATTATGTCTTTATACAACCCCAATACTATGTTACTATGTAATGTTATACAGACATTATGGGTAGGGTTATAAAGGTTGGACTAGATGACGTATGCTTTTTACAACTCCAATACTGTTACTATGTAACTGTTATACAGACATTATGGGAGGGTATAAAGGTGGACTAGCTGACGTATGTCTTTTTACAACTCCAATACTATGTTACTATGTAATGTTTACAGACATTATTAGGTGTATAAAGGTTGGACTAGATGGACGTATGTCTTTCATCAACCTTCATACTATGTTACTATGTAACTTTACAGACATTATGGGTAGGGTATAAAGGTTGGACTAGATGGACTATGTTCTTTAACAACCTCCAATACTATGTACTATGTAACTGTATACAGACATTATGGGTAGGGTATAGGTTGACTAGATGGACGTATGTCTTTAACAACCTCAATACTATGTTACTATGTAACTGTTATACAGACAATTATGGGTAGGTATAAAGGTGGAACTAGTATGGACATATGTCTTTACAACCTCCATACTATGGTTACTATGTAACTGTTATACAGACATTATGGGTAGGGTTATAAGTTGGATTAGATGGACGTATGTCTTTATACAACCACCATACTATGTTACTATGTAAACTGTTACAGACATTATGGGTGGGTAAAAGTTGGACTAGATGGCATATGTCTTTATACAACCTCCAATACTATGTTACTATGTAACTGTTAAACAGACATTATGGGTAGGGTATAAAGGTTGGACTCGATGGCTGTATGTTCTTTATATAACCTACAATACTATGTCACTATGTAACTGTTATACAGACATTATGGTTAGGGTATACAAGGTTGGACTAGTGGACGTATGCTTTATACCCTCCAATACTATGTTACTATGTAACTGTATACAGACATTATGGGTAGGGTATAAAGTTTGGACTAGATGACGTATGTCTTATACAACCTTCAATACTATGTTACTATGTAACTGTTAGACAGACATTATGGTAGGGTATAAAGGTTGGACAAGATGGACCGTTATCTTTATACAATCTCCAATACTACAGTATGTTACTATGTAACTGTTGATACAGACATTATGGGTAGGGTAATAAAGGTTGGACTAGATGGATATATGTCTTTATACAACCTCCAATATAGTTACTTTGTAACTGTTATACGTGACATTATGGGTAGGGTATAAAGGTTGGACTAGGGACGATTATGTCTTATACAACCTCCAATACTATGTTACTATGTAACTGTTATACAGACATTATGTAGGGTAATAAAGGTTGGACTAGATGTACGTATGTCTTTATACAACCTCCAATACTATGTTACTATGTAACTGTATACAGACATTATGGGTAGGGTATAAGGTGGATAGATGGAGTATGTCTTTATACAACCTCCAATACTATGTTACTATGTAACTGTTATACAGACATTATGGATAGGGATAAAGGTTGGACTAGATGGACGTATGTCTTTATACAACCTCCAATATATGTTTATAATAACTGATATACAGACATATGGGTAGGTTAATTGTTGGAACTAGATGGAGGTATGTCTTTATACAACCTCCCATACTATGTTACTATGTAACTGTTTATACAGACATTATGGGTAGGGTAATATTGTTGGACTAGATGGAGGTAGTCTTTATACAACCTCCAATACTATGTTACTATGTAACTGTTATACAGACATTAGGTAGGGTATAAAGGTTGGACTAGATGGCTGTATGTTTTTATATACCTACATACTATGTCACTATGTAACTGTTTATACAGACATTATGGGTAGGGTATAAAGGTTGGACTAGATGGACGTATGTCTTTTATACAACCTCCAATACTATGTTTACTATGTAACTGGTTATACAGACATTATGGGTAGGGTATAAACTTTGGACTAGATGGACGTATGTCTTTATACAACCTTCATACTATGTTACTATGTAACTGTTAGACAGACATTATGGGTAGGGTATAAAGGTTGGACAAGATGGACGTATATTTTATACAATCTCCAATACTACAGTTATTTTACTATGTAACTGTATACCGACATCTATGGGTAGGGTATAAATGGTGGACTAGATGGATATATGTCTTTATACAACCTCCAATACTAGTACTTTGTAACTGTTATAACTGACATTATGGTAGGGAGAAGGTATCAGGTTGGACTAGATGGACGTATGTCTTTATACAACCTCCAATACTATGTTCTATGTAACTGTTATACAGACATTATGGGTAGGGTGGATAAAGGTTGGACAGATTACGTATGTCTTTATACAACCTCAATACTATGGTCTATGACTGTTATACAGACATTATGGGTAGGGTATAAAGGTTGACTAGTATGGACGTATGTTTTATACAACCTCCAATACTATGTTACTATGTAACGGTTATACAGACATTATGGGATAGGGTATAAAGGTTGGACAGATGGACGTATGTCTTATACAACCTCCAATACTATTGTTACTATGTACGTTAAACATACATATGTAGGGTTAATTGTTGGACTAGATGGAGGTATGTCTTTATACAACCTCCAATACTATGTTATACTATGTAACTGTTATAACAGAATTTATGGGTAGGGTATAAAGGTTGACTAGATGGCCGTATGTCTTTATACAACCTCCAATACTATTTACTATGTATGTATACAGACATTATGGGTGGGTATAAATTGTTGGACTAGATGGAGGTATTCTTTATACAACCTCCATACTATGTTACTATGTAAACTGTTATACAGACATTATTGGTAGGGTATAATTGTTGGACTAGATGGAGGTATGTTTTTTCTACAACCTTTAAATACTGTATATGTAACTGTGAGACAGGCCATTTTGGGTAGCGGGTATAAATGATGGACTTGATTGATATCTTATTCAAACTCTTTGATTCTTAAGAAACAATGAGTAGTTGTTATGAACAGAGAAATGGAAGACATGTATGGGCCAAGCTTTTTTACAAGTGATACAAAGAGTAATGTGTCTGTTATACTGTATGTCATGTAAGTAGTGAGAAAAAGAACCACCAGCATAAAACATACCTACATCTCCTAGAGTGAGAATTCCATTTGGTAACCTTTGACCTCATGGCCATATCCTACTCTGTAATGTGGAGAAGGCACTTGCTGACCCTTAATGTAAACAGTAATAAACGGAAGCTATTAACTAAGGAAAGAAAATCAAGCGCCGGATTGATTAGCAGATAATACTGTACTTCTGTCTCAGAACAAAGGAGAAATTAGTAATCCTGTAAAACCGTCCTTTCAATAAAAAAGTTCCATTCATTGTGCAGTGAAAACAAGTCTATTATAACATTAGTGCTTCAATTAAAAGAAATAGCCAATGGTTTATATAATAGAAAGCTACAGTCTCTCCCACCGTGGGAGCAGTAATATCGGCTTGCAGAGTTCCTTAAGTAATATTTATTTATGCCACGAATGCAATGGTTAAATCATCTTAATTTCCATAAAATCACATATACCGCAGCTTATTTCACAAGGCGAATATGAGTTTAGTAACAAGCAACAATGTCACTGGTGGAGAATGCGGTTGGAATTGACATCATGGCACGTGTAACTCTATCTATTGGTGATTTAACCCAGATATCGCTCACTGAGCAATGTATAGGCAAAACAAAGCTATAAGCAGAAGTGGCCTTTCATTTTTTTAAAGCTGAAGAAGCTGTAGAACCCATATAGAAAAGTTTGGTCTGACGTATCATGTGGTGTGCCAGCCTGGAAAAAAACACAGCACCAAGAAATCGATGATACGATTAATGAGATTATTTTTAATGAGACAGACTTTTAATGGCCCCCGCGAGACTGCGGGTGTCCCTGCATGTTTTGTGGTGGGCCCCCTATTCCCCAGGCCTTTCACTAAATTATCCGCTATCAGCTCTGTTATAAACAACTGAATGCAGTATTTAACAACGGGCAGCTGTGGACCCCATTGTAGCCCCCTACAACCCTGCATAGGGCTGCGGAGTACTATTGTTTATGCACACTGTTTTGCACTATAACCACAGTGGGGCCAGGGGCACACAGGATAATATACTCTGTGCAAACACGGGCTGGCAGAGGGCTGTGGCTAAAACGACGAAACTTACCAAACGATAACACATGGGGTTCTACCCACTATAAGATGTAAAAATGGGTTAGCGTAGGGGAACTGAAAGGGCGGTTACATGGATATATATTAATTGGATATAGTAAAGCAACACCCCAAAACTCGCAATTGTTGGCAGCTGATGATTTAAGGACTAACCTTCTTTTTTTTTTTTTGTTTTTTTTTTTTTTTCTTTTTTTTTTTTTTTTTTTTTTTTTTTTTTTTTTCTTTTTTTTTTTTTTTTTTTTTTTTTTTTTTTTTTTTTTTTTTTTTCTTTTTTTTTTTTTTTTTTTTTTTTTTTATTTTTTTTTTTTTGTTTTTTTTTTGTTTTTTTTTTTTTTTTTTTTTTTTTTTTTTTTTTTTTTTTTTTTTTTTTTTTTTTTTTTTTTTTTTTTTTTTTTTTTTTTTTTTTGTTTTTTTTTTTTTTTTTTTTTTTTTTTTTTTTTTTTTTTTTTTTTTTTTTTTTTTTTTTTTTTTTTTTTTTTTTTTTTTTTTTTTTTTTTTTTTTTGTTTTTTTTTTTTTTTTTTTTTTTTTTTTTTTTTTTTTTTTTTTTTTTTTTTTTTTTTTTTTTTTTTTTTTTTTTTTTTTTTTTTTTTTTTTTTTTTTTTTTTTTTTTTTTTTTTTTTTTTTTTTTTTTTTTTTTTTTTTTTTTTTTTTTTTCTCTCTCTCCTCCACCCCCCCCCCCCCCCCCCCCTCCCCACCCCCCCCCCCCCCACAGCCCCGCCCCCCCTACCCCCCCCCCCCCCCCAAGGCCCCCGCCCGGCCCCCCCCTTCTCACCTCTCCCCCCCCCCCCCCCCCCCCCCCCCCTCCCACCCGCCAAATGTTTCCGTCTACTCTTCAAGCTTTCTGCAGCTACGTTATGAGCTTGCACATGCTCACACAAAGCACACGGGTGGCCCCTACCAGAAGCAAACTGAAACATTTGGTCAGGGCGACAATTTAAAAAAAATCCTCCTTCCTGCAATACTGCATTCAGGCACCAGTCCACCAAATCAGTGGTTGTCAAGTCCTCCAGTCAGTGTAAGTCGACTCCAGTTCACCAGTCCAGTGTTAGTCAGCCCACCAACTCCCCCCACAAGCCACGCCTAGTTCCCCCTGATGAAGACCACCCCACATTCACTGCTGGCCCCCCATCTGCTGACAGGCGCATTTAAAAGTTGATTCGGTGTCAAAAAATCATAAAGGAGGCGGGATACTGCAATAAATTGGTTACTTTGCAGTTTATTCTGTGTGGTGTCCCCCTCCCTTTATCATTGTTTGGCTCTTATACACTGCAGGGCCGGATGCAGTGGGAGGGTGTGGACCCCCAACCTCGTCGACTTTTGCTAGTGGGCATACTGCACCTTGTTCAGGTGTCAAAACCCTAGGAAACCACCCCTTGACAGAAGATACCATTCGAAGAACAGAGTTAAAGGACATTGGGACAGTATTTCGGTAGTCTTCACACCTTTCAAGCTTTTTTTTTTTTCTTCTATCTAGTTGCTGTGTTTAGTGTTTGAGCATGATTCTCCTACAGTGGGTGGACTGATATATTACAGAAAGCACTGCCATGCAGAATTATCTAGAGGGAACAGAACTTGTAGATTGCCAGCACAGCTTGTTTGCACTTGTGTGTAGTGCTGAGCCATCCATAGAGTTAAACCTTTAAACTACGATTACGACTTATTGAATGACCGAGTGGTGAGACATTTTGGAACCGGGCAACATTAATCCGAATGAAAAACATGTAATTGCCCCCAGTGAGGGTTTCATCTTTTAAACGACAAAGACCGGCACTGATCTGGGCTACGGAGTACTTGGCAGGCAGCTGAATAGCCGGATGGCTAGCCATCGCCGCTAGCGGTGTACAATAGCTCAGTGGTTTAGAGCAAAGCATTTTGTGTCAACATGGAATTTGTTTCCGGGAACAAGAAGTGAAATGCGTTAATGTCTATCTTCAAAAACTTCGGCCAAAGACACGCAGCCGAGTGAGAGGACGACAGGAGATGCAACAGCATCAGCAATGGATCAGAGACCATTAATGGCTAGAAAAGTGCATATTCAACAGCCCCATTACAAGGAAAACTTCACACTTCAATTGTAAACTTTCGTTACTTTTAACGGAGAACAAGCCAAGATGTAAATGGAGTCCGAAAGATGAAGTTCCTAAAATTCCTACTAGCAGACAGATTGTGGTAACAATTGTTTTCCGGCCTGAGAACTGGGTCAGCTTTGTATTTGGGTCCGTGACTAGGGGCTAGGGATTTATATTAGGAACCACATCAACCATTTTTTCTGGATACTGAAGTTTTCAGGACAACTAAAAAAAAGTTTCCCAATATGAAGTACTACTTTTACCAGGATAGCAAAACGAGTATGGAAAGAGGGGCTGGATTTGATGTGACGTTGATGTTGAAGTCTTGCCTTTTACTGTTTAGAGCGCCCTCAAGAGGTGTACTCTACACTGGCTTATGGGATAAGACAGGAATGAGTCTTGCTTGCGCATAGCCAAATCAGATATTATCCTAATTTGGGGCAGTATGTATTGGGTTACTGCGATAGCAAGCAAACTTTTTTGCAAGCGTATTATTCCAAGGCTATGGTAAAACTACAACTCCCAGGAGCATGCTGAGGGTTTTGTAGTTTTCAAATATTGATGGAGGAGATTGGAGGTTGGAGCATCTGTATTTCATAAAACCCAGTTCACTAATCATTTCCTATGAAAACATATTGGCCAATCGCACTGCTGGCCATCAGTAACAGGATTCTGCTGGAGACGGCTATCACAGCAGTAATGTGGATTAGTATTCCCAATGTGCACCCATGTGACCAGCTAACTCGATGAATGGAAGTCCTTGCTCATTGTACAGTTATTATTCTTTTAACTGAAAAGCACACACCATCCATCAAATGTTTGTAGTGTACCATTGGACCGACTCGCCGCTCCAGTACCAGCAGAAAATCCAATTCAGGTTATAACCACAACATTAAGAATTTACCAATAAGTGACACTAGAATGGGGAACTAAGCCAGAAGAGGGCGTGTTATAAGATGCACGCTGGAGGTATTACAGAATGGTCCCGGGTTTGGAAGGGATTTCAACCAATGAAACGAAAATTCTCAAAACCGTAAAAAAAACCCATTATTGTTATAGCTATATTATAACTATCCCAATGCGGACGTAAAATACGATCATTGGCATCAATAATAAATGTTAAATAATAACCGTTATCCCTTATTTTAAGTAGTCCCGCCCTGTTACGTGTTAAATAAGTTATATCATAAAAATAACTCTAAAATAACGTCAGATATGTAAAAAATGATTTGCGTTATGTCCCATAATATTTTAAGTTTGTAATCAAAGGGTTTTTAATATACTTCTGTGATCACGTACGAAAAGCCCCCCAACCACACAAGTTAACCCCAGTAGAGATGTGAACTGTTTTTTCTAAAGAATCAGATTTCGAATCGAAATCTGAGGGTTTCGATGTCCAGACGAAAACTTTCGGACTCAAGAATTTCACGGAAAACCCGATTTCTGAATTTTCGATTTTTACGAAAATCGGAAGAGAATCGATTTTCGAACAAATCACAAATAGAGGAGTTACAAAATCGAAAGTCGAAATTTTTCCGAAAATTTCGATCAAAACGAAACTCTAACTTTCGAACATCTCTAAACCCCATCTGGAAGGCTCTTCATTCAGTGATCAAGTAGATTACAACCCCTTATAGATTAAGGTATTTTCGATGATCTTTTCTTTGTTGTATGAATTATTGACAGATCAGTACACCTTAAGCACAGAATGAACTGTAATAAGCATACGACCAGTTGCTCCTGGGTCCTTCCAAGTAAGAATAGGATGTACCAGCTGTTACGGTGAACATGGGACAGATCCCAATTCTTGTCTTTGTTGTGTTCACAAGGGTTACCTCTGACTTTAATTCTGTTTATCATTTTGGAACCTATTTATCTTGTCAAATGACCGTCTCTAAATAGCACAAAATTAGGGCTTGAAAAAGGACATGACTAAATAATCAAAGACCTGATACTAAGACAGTCGAGTAACCAGGGCAACAAGCCTTCAGATATTTAAACATGCGCGGTTGGGTTTAGGCAGATGTTTGAATTTTGTTAAGTTTTTTAAGGACGATATGGTCCGATGATTATAAAGGAGCAGTATTGGTAAAGTTAATATAACGCCTTCAGACTAGGCCATTCAATCCACCAGTGATGCCAGACTGACGTTTGCAGTTCAGAATAATCCGCGAATAGGATCTTTTCGATACTGCGGTTTATAATAGGCTGCAAAGCGATAATGTCTGCTAGTAAGTGTACTTCTATGGAATTGGGATACATTTTAGGGGATTATCAGGAGACCCAAATTCCTTCTTCTGTTGGTTTTCTTGCCAGTTTCAGCAACAGGAGGCATCAGAACAAGTGTCAGTATGAAAGGGGATTAAATCAATGGGAGCAAGAACAGATATGAACAGTCAAGTGTTTTCCTTGTTTGGGGACAGGGTGTGAAAGATGACAGGGTTGGCCGTATTCCACAAACGAGGGGAGGGGGGTGGGACGGGAAATGAAATGAGGAGAGGACAAGGTATCTCTCCATGGCAAATCCTGCGTTACCCCTTCTCCCAGCCACATGATTACAGTATGTGTTCTTGCATTCATTTTGTCCTTGCACGAGCACACAATTGTAACACTCTCACTCGGCAACCAAGACAGTCCATTAGCAGGTGAGTGGAAATGACTCTGTTTATGGAACTTGTCAAGTAGAAACACTTTCTCCATTTTTAAATCGATAAACTTGAGGAAATTCCGTGATAGCCCCATCACCTGCAAAATACTAAGTTATCCACCTTCTTCCATCCCCGCATGCCGTTACCAATTCACATCCTTCAACTGAATGCCCTTACCAATCACACCTTCAACTGAATTCCACGTACAATTCATCATCCTTCAACTGAATGCCACGTTACCATTTAACTCCTTCAACCGAATGCCACTTACCAATTCACATCCTTAACTGAATGCCACGTACCATCACATCCTCAACCGAAGCCACGTTTACCAATTCACCCTTCCACTGAATGCCACGGTTACCAATGTCAACATCCTTCCACGAATGCACGTTACCAATTCAAGATCCTCCACAGAAATGCTACGTTACCAATTCACATCCTTCCACTGAACTGCCACGTACCAATTCACATCCTTCCACTTGAAGCTACGTTAACAATCCATCCTTCCACTGAATGCTACGTCTCTCAATTTCATTCTTCGTCCAACTGAATCCCACTTTACCAAGTTCACAATCCTAATCCATGAATGCCACGTTACCAATTCAAACACTTCAACTGAATGCCACGCGTACACAATTCACATCTTCCAGGAAGTGCCACGTTACAAGACGACAATGCACCGAATCAGCTGCACACATACACTGCTTAAAATAAGATGTTGTGTAAACTTTCCAGGTGTTGGAGTATTGGGGTCAACACTGACATGTTATTAGAGGGACTGTACTAAGCCAGATGGGGTCTTTATTAATGAGGGTGTCATCCGTGGACCCCCCCATTGTTTTACAACAATAGGATCTATAAATCCACCATTTAAATTGTAAACTAGGCCAAAAAAACTAGACCACAAAAGGATTGTTCATTCAGTTGGTTAGAAAGTTACAACAGAACTGTAGTCACCAGTACAAAAATGATGGACCTACAGATTGGTTCCTTGTTAAGGATTCTATCTCTAGCAGCAGATTTGTGTATTTCTCACCAGCATTTGAGAAATCAGTCTTTCTACATAATTCATCAAGCAAGATTTCATTTCAAGTTTCGATAACTTTCATCCGTCTCTCCCCGTACTGCAAACACAAAGAATTCCACTATTTACCGATTAAGTGTTATGTAATACCTACCGGTAATGTATGTTATTAGGGATAGGTCACACTGCTGCGCGTTTTTCGGCGTTTGCAGTTTTTCTTTCAAATCATTGTAAAAACGCGGGGCAACGCACCGAAAAAGTGCATTTGGTTTGTTGAGCGTTCGGGGTGCTGACATTTATAATTGCAAATCGCATGGTTTTCCAAGACCTTGAAGAAAACGCATGGGCAAGAGACGAACATAAACGCGTTGACAATTTGATGTGCTTTTGCGCTGCATGTGTAATGAACTAATTAGGTATTCTATTTAGGGATCACACCACCCCAGCCCTTTGACTTGCAATCAGATGCATGTTGTAATGCCAGATTGGCGAATGGTTGTCACATTCCACGTACCGTTATGTGTGCCCTCAGCATTAAGGAGCGCATCATTGTCTTCACAATGGGGTTTTTTTTTTGTTGTGTGCATGAGAAAGAGAAAACAGTGTTGCTATTTTTAAAAAAATTAGTTTTTAATAACATAAGCAATGCGTGTAGTCGTGTGCCAATTCCTCACTGCCCAGGAAATGCAAATAATTAAATCAGAGTTGATGACACTCAAGTAGCAATGCTACAATCTCTTGATGGTTTAGATTTGTTGGTACCAGCAGACCAAACTGGGTTGGCATTGCCCACAACACTACAAACTCACCTCCCCATGTTCTTGCAACGTTTCTGACAACCCTTTTTCGCTGATATTTTGCGACGGCATAGAAAGTTTTAAAAAAAAAAAACAGTCAAAGGGTAACGGTCACAATCGGGGATTCGTGTATATTATTATGGGGAAATGTATATTATATCTGTATATTGTATAGGGATTCCCCAAATTCTTGATCTGTATTAATGCATGTGATTGTCCAGTCTTTTAAATGTATTTATTGTCTGCTGGACAATATATTTGGTGGTGATTTGGTAAATTTGTGAATACAGGTAAATTCATGATGTAGAGTTATACCGGTGAAAGGACGGTCTGTTTGGTCCACTGTCAGGTGAACCAACGGACTTATCAGCAAGGGGTTATTTACACAAGACTCCATCCCCATTTCATATTTCATATTAGAAAGCAAAACATATATCTAGACTCTATCCTGTGAGAATAATTTATTGAACGTTTTTTAAAAGTGACTACGGGTTGTAAAATATTGTTGTGGTAGCGAATTACACGGTCCTTATTATTAGTTTATTGTACAGCTGGGTAGTTGGTGTACCGTTTAACACAACCTGGTTGGCAGTTACGCGAGGTTCATGGCTAAATAGATATATGTGACGGGCAACTCCTGTCGGGTTCTTGGGGGTTTCCGCAGTTAGCTACGCGTGCTCAGAAGCACCCCTGGGTTTGAGGGTTGTAGTGCGTCGGTTCACTGAAAAGGTAGATATGCCCTTTTTCACATTAACTGAAGATGGTGTTCAGTTGCGTTTTAACAAGCAATCCAAGCATGTTAAAAGCACACACTAGGTCGTATGATCGTTAATTGAGCGGCATGTGACTCCACGGTTTTTTGCACAAAAGCGTTGTTTCCGCGGCAAACAGACACAATCACGCTTCGCTGCCTCCTCTGACAATGCAGACTCATCCATGTTCCCTCGTTTACTATATGTGCATGCACGCGATATATTGGGAAGTGTGGGATACCGTCCTGTTCTTCAATTATGTGAAAAAGGTGGTATCCACTTTTTCCGTGGAAGATACCATAAAAAATGTAATGGGGCAGGGAAGTAGGGTATAGTAATTCCTACCCTCCCAATATTATTTCTGTGAGGAGCACCAGGTAGGAAGAAAACTGCTTCTTGCCAGGCCTCCTCTGTGTCTTCAAGCACTATCTTGTAATACAGGAACTGTCCAGGTGACACTAACCTGGCAGTATGAAATTGGACTGCAGAGCTCATCAACAATATGATATTGAGATGTAGGAACATCAAGGTAGTATATGGCCAGCACAACCCACCAGATACATATACAAAGAACCGCGATATTAGCGGCAGCACTTGCCCTGCAACCATGTTTTACTATTTTGCACCAGTACGATTGAGACACATGAGTGAACACCTCCTTTTTATTAATTAAAGTGTATATTAATACACATTGCAAAAAATGAAAAAAAAAAACAACAAAAACTATACTACAACTTCTATGATCCGAACTAGATCGTCGCCCTCTTCTGCAGATTAACTCTCCCCCCGCCTTTCCAAACATGTTCACACCAGGTGCCTTAAAGGAGAGCAGATCTTCGTCGCTGCACAGTACCTGGAACACAAATGCAGGCAATTCCCTTCCTAACCAGAGGGTTTTGGCGTGTAGCTTTAGTGCAGGCAGCTCTATTATCATTTATCCTTCTCCGAATCACCACGTCTCATGTGAAACCTTATACACTAAATTCACCCTCACACGGAATGTTTACTGGTCTATATTAACCCATCTGCACTTCTAAGTGTCCCCACAGATTCAGTTCTCTCCACGATGCCCAATACGACAGTCTTTTACCGGCCTTTAAGAAGATTGGCAATGCTCCTGGTTATGACGGTGTATCCTTCTGTTTCCAGCAGAATGCTCCTTGACACTCTCCCCCCAAGAGCATCGGCAATTTCCCTCCCCCCCACCCCACCCCCCCATAACTACAGTGCTTGTAAAAGGTCACACCCTCCGCTATCACTACTAATCGAATTACCTGTTTAGTTTAGATTACTTGTACTGAAGCAAAATTCAATAAAAGGTGCTGGAATGGACATTATTGGAAAGACTGTGCCGCAAGAGGTCGAATTAGGGAAGGAGCAGAGCGTGAGGGGATTAAACAAGTGAGGGTTATAGAAATCAAGAATAATAGGAGGGGGTTGATCGAGTACTGAAATTTCTGGGGCGGTGGGGGCAAGAGGCAAGAGAAATATATAGTTTAGGTTTGAGGGGACGGGGCAACAGTGGGGAGGAGGGAGATGATTCATGGGAGAATTTTCAGAACGTTTCCAAGTTTCTTGTTCCATCAGTTCTGTCCAAATGTTTAGATAGTGTGACACTCAAAAAGAACAATGTGGTGAGCATGATAAGTGAGTGGTGAGCCATGATTATAGCCATTACACCAGTGCGACCCACACATAGAAAAACATAGCAAAAAAACAAAAAAAAAATCACTCCGGTCCAACAGGAAGGGGGAAACTGGGATGGAAGGAGAAGGAAGGCAAAGGTAAAGAGCATCAAACAGGTGTTAAAGGGCAAACAAAGTGGAAACAATTGGGACCTGTTTTAGGGGAACAAAGTGCATTGCTCCATTATGCATCCTACTCGAGAGTGGCATCACCAACACTGCAGCAGCATACATGGTTTTTTAAATTTGTCCCACGAGGGTTGCCATCTGTGCCTCCCCTTCCTGTAACCCACTGGGTATGCCATGCCCAATAGTATGCCTTAGGGATTGATGATTAATGGCAAAACTCACCTCTATTTGCTGTATGTAAATATACAGCAACATAGATTGAGTTTGCTTTTATCCTCAGTCCTTAAAGGCACATGGCAGTTAATACTGTAGTTATGGTCAAGTAATCTAGGCACATTAGAATAGTATTGGTAAGCACTTTTTAATGATGGCACTTAAAAACACGTGCACATGGATTTTAAAAAAACAAGCTTATTAAAGGCATGTCCACCCCACAAACTAAATCCCATCCCCCACTACTGGCCCACCATGTAGTGTAGTTTATCACTTACCTCACTCCGCCCATAGGGTTCTCCTGTAGTCCGCCCCCCCCCCCAAAGTCCCAAAAAATGACTACAGGAGGCTGCAAGAGTCCCATATATTGACACTGCCTGCTAGCTGCCTCAGGTACGATTTTTGCCATGCGTACTGCAGCCCTCTCCCCCTCCCTCCCCTCCCTCTACTCCCGTTCTACTATCCCTTCCCCACCTAGCTCAAATCCCCCCTTAATATGTGCTCCCCATGTCCTCACACCAACCGCATATTTTTTTTTTTAGAAACTACCCAAACTCTTAATTACCTTCCTCTTTCCTCCGGCGAGTGAGCGCCGGCAAGCCGCGTCTGTGTATTTGGCTGCCCGCTCAGCTCCAATCACAGACGCGGCTGCCGGTCCCGCCCCTTCTGCTTGCAGTTTCCTGCCAGCAGAGGGCCGTGGTAGCGCAGGGGAGGATCAGGTGGAGGTAAGTAGTAGTTTGGGTTGGCTTTCTAAAAAAAAAATTATAGCGGTTGGCGGACTGGGAGCCCAGGGGGGCGCAATATTAAAAAAAAAATTTCAGGGTTGGACATACGCCTTTCAAATCACTGTTTCACCTGGATATTTAGGTAATATAGTTGTGGGTGGTTTTTTTGTTGTTATAGGTTAGACCCTTAAAGTTTCTTCAGAAAAGGGTTGTTTTGTAAGCTAAGGGTCTAGGCACCACCACAGCTTTATAATGCGCGATTATATGATCACATTTAAAAACGCAACACTAGTGCAGCCATCACTAGTCGTGTGCTTGTCTCAGCCAATTCACTCCTGTCGCAGCTGCAGTCCACCCTTCTGCGTTGCTTCCGTGCAGGAAAAGAATGCACAACAATTCTTTCCCTGTATTTTCTTATATTAAAACCCATGGTCCACACCCTAAGCTAGCGATAGGCAAGGCAGAGGCAGCTAATAAAGTAGATCAGAGAAACAGCCAAGTAAAGAGAACGGTTGATCTCAAAGCCAAGTTGGGGACTAGGAGTAAAAGGCTGTTCTCTTACCTTCAAAGCGAGCCCTGGCTCACTTTCTTAGTGCAGACAGGTCTGAGGTTATAGTAATGAAAAAGATTAATGTTTCTGCCTCAAATATCATCCCCGGCAGATTACAGACAGGAAATCACACTAAAGTACCCACCCCTCACGCTTACATCATTTGCCAAGAAATACCAAAACAACCCCTGTTGTCACTAAATTTATTAAAAGATAAAAAGTAATGCACAAACAGATATTTTTTGTTACAACACCAGGAAAGATAGGTGGAAAACGAATAATGAAGTAATGTATCCATCTACTAGTCTTCCTCCATGACATTACAGTAGGCCAGGTAGAAGTAGTAAACATGTAACTTTTCACACAAATATAACCTTTTGATGTCTGCACCGATAAGTAATCAGGGCATCATTGGAAGTAAGGCAGCAAACTTTTTTCTTTTATACAACCCGTTAACTTATTTGCCTACTATCGTTCATATTTAAGTAAGGCAAAAGGAAAAGAGAGAAGACCAAATTAGTTGGGAAATAAATGGCGCTGTATTGTAACGACATCGCTAAATAAGGGCATGTGAGTGAGGATATTTCTCTCTATCTTTACCCATACCATACCTCAAAAGGATTGGCTGAACAGATCAGCCCAAGGACATGACACGTAAAGACAGGGAAGACATGCTGTAATCAAAAGGACAGGTCTTTGGCCAGGGATAAAAAAAAATTTAGCAATTGAAGGCAGAAGAATGACAGAAGGAAGGAAATGAAGAAGGAAGGAAAGGACGTAGAATCCTCAAGAATTAAGTCCACAGTGAAATATTTACACCACGAGGTTAAAATGATCATTTAAGGTAGATCTAAAAGCTTTCCAGGTTCCAACAGAGTAATGAAGAGGGATGAGACTAGCGATAGGTCCTAAAAGGTGACAATTATTTTCCCTCCCCGGACTCACCCTGGGCTACTTTGTAGTTACTATGACATACTAGACTTACACTGCTCCACTCCTTCCAGTAAGCTCACCCCCCGTCACAGTTGGCGACAAGCCAAATGAAGAAGAAAGACGCCTCTGCAAGGGCATGTCATCCTATTGGACACATTGCGGGAATCAGAAAGTGGAGCGGAGACGAGACGCAGCGCTACTTTTAGTATGTCTGTGGTAACTACAAAGAGCAGGGGTGAGGACTAGCGGTTTTAGGTCCCCCCCTGGGTACAAAGCACAGATTAAAAGAGGAGAGGGAGCGGTAGGAGGAGGAAGTAGAATTGTCACTTTAAGGAGAATATAGAGAACTTAGTTTTTCTCAAAACATTGAAATTGATAAATGAAGTACCTGGGCAGGGGAGTGTAGGAATTGGTACTTCTACCATCCCCATAACATTTCCCAAGAAAAGCGCAGCAGCACAAAGAAGCAAACTACTTCTGCCAGGCTCCTTCTTGATTGCTTCAGGCTTCTTTTATAAGTAAGGCCCAGGGCCTAACATGGGCAGATAAAAACTGTATCTGCTGTAGCTTCCTCAAGTAACAATACGGATGGGGTGTAGATAGAAGTAGAAAATACAATCAAAAAAGTTAAATTTTTTACAGAAATAGTTGTCCTTTAAGCTGAACAAACAGTTTTCAAAATCAGACCCGGCTTTATCTACCCCTATCACCAGTCATAGCGGCGAGATGGCCTGGCAGTAGATGTCACTCTGGTCTTCTGGTCGAGATGGCGAGTTGTACTTCTGCGCTCCTGGTCTCTGTAAGATCCCCTCTGTGGTCTTAACGAATAAGTCCCCCTGGTCCATTCACTCAGTCAAAGTTAAGCAGCATCATCTGAAAGGAACAGGAAGAGAACTGATTGGGTGGGGCAGGAAGGGGGAGAGGGCATTGGGACGGTCTATACGGCAGTGTAAACATTTAAAAAAACAGTTTGTGCAGCAGAGGTGCTTTACATGGAAGTAGTTTGACTATTCCCAATTCTGGACAGAAGGAATGTGGTTTATCCAATAATTTCAGTAAGAGACAGAGCGTGACCTGTTCATTTTAATTATACTACTGCTAACAAAACACTGAATCATGTTAAACTGAATTACAGAAAATGCCCTCCAATCTTCATTACGATAACTGTATGGACCCACGGGCCAACATTTCCCTTCTGCGTTTTGCGTGCTTGTGGGTGTCGCTTCAGTTAACTGGGAGAGCGAGGAGAGAAATTAGCCTGGTGCGTCTCGGAGAATGTGCAAGGAAAAGAAATCGCTTCATATATAGAAAGTGGACAGTAAGGAGCTCAACAGCGATTTTGTAGGAGGAGAGTCAATGAGGTGAAATGTATAGACAATCAGAATGGTTTGTTGTCAAGCTTAAAGAAATGCAGGAGAGGAGTCAGGGGACAGGAATTTTATTTGTGGGGGAGGATGGGGAGACAATTAACAGGACGTTGACCGAAAAGAGGGAATAGAAAAATAAATCACAAGTAAGATTCCAGGCAGCTTGAATGAACAGAAGAAGATATCGTATTAATTCAACCTGATCAGAGACTGGTTTTCCTAAAGGCCCCAGTTTACTCCTGTAGCCAGCACTTTTTGACATGTCTCTTAAAAGTAGCCCCTCTTGTAAAGGCCCTAAAGCAGCCTTACTCACCTCAACAGCATCGTTCCAATAAGTTAGGAAATTTATATGCTGTGGTTCCAAAAGCGCCACCCCTTTGGCTGCGGTATAAGTATTGCAAAACCTGCCACACCACCTATTCTTGCCTTGGTTGTATTTGATGGACACTGGGAACCCTTAATTCAACAACAAAGTTGTTTTGTGAATCAATTTTGTTTTATAAATAATATGGTGCAAAAGGGGATGTGCGCCACGCGAGACCATCCCCACATGAAGCTATAAAATAATTTTAAAGGGATATTATCAATAATTATAAAACTTTTTGTAATTAACAAAGGATTAATTTAGCTGGCCTTTGTGAGCTTACCAAATATTTGTCAAACACGCTGTTGTTAAAAGGGCACTTAAAAAAATACTGCCTTTTATCCATTTTCTATAGTTTTAGCCACTGTCAGAACTTATCCCTTTTTGCTCTCAGTGTCCCTGGTCACTAGATGTCCTCATGTCCTTTCCACTCACCCCTAGTTAGATGCATGTCTCCCTCCCACCCCCCTCTATGTGTACCCACCACACCTCCACCTTCCCAAACTCTGAAGGCACAAATTGATGTGTGGAGGCAGTGCAGTGGAGATGATCTGTGCCCCAACTCAGCCATAGCATTCACCAGTATTTGGGTTATATTGAAGTAAAACGGCTTTTGCAATAGGAAGGTAAGCAGCACTGGACAGCTGAAAATAACTGCTTGAATCAAGTAAGATTTTCTTTAGCTGTAGGAGCTTGAAGGTGCCTCCCCGTGTGTGTATGTGTGGGGGGGCTTTGTAATTGATTGTTCTTAGTACAGTACTACATTGGGACTTAAGTAACACAGACAGCAGCTCACTGTTGGAATGGTGCACCAGAAAGAGCACAGAGAACAGATTTAAAGCGTTTCCCTTTCCTGGTATTAATGCTGAACAATTAGCATGTCAGTGACATGAGAAAAAAGTAAAACTCCCAGAACGAAAAAAACACGGGATAGGAAGGTCCGAGAGAAGAAAAAAAATTCAGATTTAAGATTGGTGTAATTTTAATTTTCAGATACAGGAGCTGCAAGTGGTACCAGGCTAAGGCATGAGGCTCCAGCTGTATACGCGGTTTTCATGTTAGGTTTTTGATAGACACAATCTTGATAATTCTGTCATTGCTGACGTTGTTCCCTAGAGAGTGATAACAATTCTTTTGATTAGCCCTTGGGTAGTCCTAATAAAAAAAGCTGAACATCTCCTGGGATCTGGTGTCACATTTGTTTTAATAATTTTCAGATACGGAGCTGCAAGTGGTACCAGGCTAGCATTGAGCTCCCAGCTGTATTACGGGCTTTCATGTTAGGTTTTGATAGACACAATCTTGATTAATTCTGTCATTGCTGACGTGTTCCTAGAGAGTGCAATTCTTTTGCCATTAGCCCTTGGGTAGTCCTAATGCCAAGAGGTGTATTTAAGGTCCTGTGTTGGGATTAATAATAAAAAAAAAAAGTACTTTGTTGAAACTGATATCAGTGGATAATATATATATATATATTCCAAACCCAAACCTTGCACATGTCATATATTAAAGCCTTTGAAAAAGTCTGTTGAGTTCACCTTTCTTCATGTGATTTGGATATCTTCATTGCGGTAGCACCTGGGCTATTTAATAAGTGGATAGGTGAGTACCCACCAAATCAGTATATATATATATATAGATTTTATTTTTAGACCAGATTTGTTTTTCAAACCACTCCAAAGGCAGAAGTTCGGTAGCTTGTCTGCCCTAGGAAAAACCACATAGGCTATTTAATTAAAATGTGCAAACAAGTTTATCTGTGGCTTAAAGCTTGCAGACACACCAATCATGTAACATACAACACCGTCCATCTAGTCTACAACCTTTTTTGACGCTACCCATTATATGTCCTAAACAGTTACATAGTGGACATAGTAATTGGAGGTGTATAAAGACATCACATCCATCTAGTCCAACCTTTATACCCTACCAGTAATGTCTGTCAATAACAGTTCAGTTAACATAGTCATTGGAGGTTGTATAAAGACATACGTCCTCTAGTCAACCTTTTTACCCTAGCACCATATGTCGTTACCAGTTACATAGTAACAAGTATTGGAGGTGTATACAAAGACATACGTCATCTATTCCAAACCTCCTGTATACCTACCAAGTAATGTCTTGTATAACAGTTTACTATAACACTAGTTATTGAGGTTGTTAAAGACATTACGTCATCTAGTCCACCTTACCCTACCCATAATGTCGTATAACAGTTACCTAGTAACATAGTATTGGGGTTGATAAAGACATACGGCCACATAGTCCACCTTATACCCTAGCCCATAATGTCTGTTAAACAGTACATTCAGTTAACTGTATTGAAGGTTGTATAAAGACTACACCATCTAGCTCCAACCCTTTTATACCCTACCCATATGTCCTGTATAACAGTTACATAGTAAACAAGTGTTGGAGGGTGTATAAAGAAAAAAACCATCGTCCATCTAGTCCAACTTTAACCCTACCCATAAGGTGCTGTCTAACAGTTACCTCAGTAACATAGTATTGGGCGTATTAAAAGACATAGTCCTCTAGTCCAACCCTTTATACCCTAAACCATATGTCTGTTAAACAGTTTTTTAGTAACATAGTATTGGAGGTCTGTATAAGACATACGTTCCATCTGTCCCACCTTTATACCCTCCCTACCCATAATGTTTAACAGTTAAATTAGTAACATATAGGAGGTTGTATAAAGACATTACGTCCATCTAGCCCAACCTTTTACCACCCATAAAGTCTGTAAACAGTTACATAGGAACATCGTATCGGAGAGGTTATAAAGACATACGTCCACTATAGTCCAACCTTTAGACCCTATCATAAGGGTCGGTATAACAGTTACATAGTAACATAGTATCGGTGGTTATTAAAGACAGACATCCATTAGTCCAACTTTATACCCTACCCATAAGTCTGTTAACAGTTATATATAACAACGAATTTGGAGGTTTGTTCTAAGACATACGCCATATAGTCCAACATTTAATCCTACCCATAATTTCTGTATAACAGTTACATAGTAAAATAGTATTGGAGGTTTATAAAAGAAATACGTCCATCTAGTCCAACCTTATACCCTACCCTAATGTCTATATAACTTACATAGTAACATAGTTATTGGAGGTTGTAAAAGACATAGTCCATCTAGTCCAACCTTTATTACCCTACCCATAATTTCTGTATAACAGTTACATAGTAAAAATAGTATTGGAGGTTGTTATATAAAGACATACATCCATCAGTCAACCTTTTATACCATACCATAATATCGTATAAAGATACATTAGTAACATCGTAATTGGAGGTTGTATAAAGACATACGTCCATCATAGTCCACCTTTATATCCTACCCATAATTTCTGTCTAACAGTTAATAGTAACATAGTATTGGAGGTGTGTATTAAAGACAACATCCATCTAGTCCAACTTTATACCCTTTTTACCCATAATGTCTGTATAACAGTTACATAGAACATAGTATTGGAGGTTGTATAAGACATACGTCCATCTAGTCTAACAGCTGATTGGTGGCATTTGATAAAATTACAAGGGGCAAAAATCTGCCTACTTATTAAACATGCCCTTATAGTCCTTGTCTTATAGCAAATTAAAAAACGGCTAATTTTTATTTCTCTATAATTCTTAACCAATTATAATATCCCTTTAGCAGCGGGGAGCCTATAACGGGCGGGGGCAGAGGACTATTAGTACGCATTCAGGGTTTTTATACAGCTGATAAACACAAAGTTAAAGGGAAATGAATTAGTTTGGTGCCTTTGCCAATTCTCTAATTTTCTTGAATAACAATACAGGAAGTCGTTTAAAATCTGGAAATAAACATTTATTGTGCTATCGTGTCCTACTCTGGGTATTTACTGTGCTATTGTATAACCATCCCAGTGTACCAGGTTAAAAAAACCTTGCAACGACTCTATATATCACTGTGCAGTATTGCATTGCACTTCAAATTATACTTGCCCAAGTTTCCTAATGACTGGAGGCGGACTAACTAATGAAACTGGAGGATTGAATAACACCAGCTAAAATAAACCGGAGGCTTGCAAAACACTGAATAATAAATGGGGGGTGATTACAAATGGCTAATGAACGGGGGGCTGACAGCACTGGTAAAGAACTGGAGGGCTGGCAAAACACTGAATAATTAACTGGGGGGCCTGATTCACACTCGTCTAACAAATGGAGGGTCGACAATACTGGTCTATGAATGGCAGGGTGACAACTTAGCTAATGAACGGAGGGCAACAACAATGGCCTAAATGAGGTAGTGGAGGGCTGATGACACTGGCTACTGAACTGGGAGGGCCAACTAACACTGCTATGAATTTGAGGGCTGATAGTAAACGAATCTGGAAAGGATCTGGAAAGTAAAGTGAGGATGACTTTCTGATTCTTGTACATTAGAGCTAGAGGCATGAGCTGTGCCCTTCAAGCACGTAACTACTAATAGCTTCCAGTGGCAGCCCAAATTTTTCATTTGGAAACCAGCCAGGGGGGCATTTGTCCCTAGCCCAATAGGCCGTCCTTCCTTGATCACTTCAAAGAAGCCACAAGACAGACAGCCAACACTTTCAAAGAGGGCTACAAGGCAACCAGCTATCCCCACTTTTAAAAGCGGGCACAAAGACAGACAGCCAAATCACTTCAAAGAGGCCACAAAGACATTTTTTACATCCAATCACTTTAAAGAGGCCACAAGCACAGACAGCCAGTCACACTTTAAGAGGCCACAAGAGTAAGACAGCCAATCACGTTAAAGAAGCCACAAGACAGACAGCCATCACTTTAAAAGGCCACATGGCTTGGTCAAAGGGGGGGTAATAAGAATCAGCAAAAAAATAGATGATGGGAACTAAAATTGAAGGTAGCCATTTTGCATCATAACAGAGTAGTTGTTGGGTTCTACTTAGACACATTAGTTGTCTATGAGAAAAATATGTTATTGATACAATAGAGGGAACCCACCATAGTAACCCCAATAATATCTTAGCGTGTACTGGATCTACTTACAGTTAGAAGGTAACATCAATTGGACTGCTAGCAAAAGTATAGCACAGAAATCATTTCACTGTTTATTAATAAATTCCCCCGTTCAGTGATAGAGGATCTCGGCCTTTATCGCCCAATAATATATAAGTTTAAAAACAAATTAGAGGTATTATACAACTTCAGTTTTTAAATCTCCCCCCATAAATTATTAAATTGTGGGTAAGGTGTAAAGTTGCTATTTCTCTGATTTATTGATCACTGGGTACAGAATCTCTCACTTCTGTGAGCGCTTAATTATTAAGATCAAAAATATGTATGTCAGACAAGGTTTTGTCTAATGAGGAGATGTGCAGTTAGGCTCACAGGCTGAGGTTAAAACCTAATGGGTTTAGGAATTTAGTCATGTGGTAACTGACTGCTATCTGGCTCTCCCCCAGTAAGAGTCAAAGACTCCTATTTCTTGACACCAGGAGAAGGGGAGAGAAGACAGACCTGTCTTGGAGGCAGAGGTCTGTCAGTAACTACAGGAGTATAGGTTCCGTTATGTCAATTATTATAAATGAAATCCAGCAGCATTGATAAAATTGTGGTGTCTTGTGGAAGTCTTATTTATTCTAAGGTTATAGGTATTGAGTCCATCATCCCAGGGGCATAGATAAAGTCCCACGTTTGTATATCTAAATTGAAAAACTGTATATGGGATTTACATTCCTTTAAACTTGCAGGAGTGTCTCCCAGGCAATGAACCAATCTATTTAGACCAGTAAATCGGGGGTGGTAGGCAAGGATAAAGTGTGGTGTTAGCACTGATACAATTAGTTGGTTTTGTCCCTAATTAGACCTGATTCGCAACATATGGCCTTGTTGATAATCTCAATCCCAACCATGCACCATGATCCACTGATAGAACAATTAAAACTGCTCATGGTGTCATGTGGTCCATATGATGGGTATGTGGTTATAGAGCAAATTCATGCAAGTAGATTCCATAACAGGATTTAGCCCCCTTAGGGTGGTAATGTCTATTTAAGGCTGCCAGGCCCCAGTTTGAAAGAACCTGTTGAAATCAATTACTTTGGCAGCAGGCCTGCGGTGGCTGGAATAGGCCATAAGTGGCTGGGACAGTGGATTTAAACTGTGGTTTGTAGCGCATTTTGATGGAGTCAGTGGTGATTAGATGCATTCCAAGGGTCAATCATTTTAATTGGGCTCCATACGTATATATAAGGTGCAGCTCATTTGTACGTAATTCAACATAAGATAATAATATGGTTTTCTGGTCATAGTTAATAATCTAGCTATACACGCGGGGGCTTGGGCTAACACTTGTCGAAGTGAGTCTCCATTGTAGAGCACTGGCCAGTAATGCTGGAAGGGCATTATTAAGACTTTCAGTCGGTACCACGTGGGAGAGGGAAATACCGACCTATAGTAAACGTTACTGCCCTGGGATCAAGGGTAAGGAACTATAAAGCCAACTTCTGATTTCTAAACCAGATAAGAATGGGACAGGAACCTAGAGACATGAACCACAAGAAGAGGCAAGCTGGGGAATTGTTACCAGCACAATCGCCTGCGAATTCCATGGATTGGGCTCTCATGCTGGCATGTACAGTGTTGGACTAGATGGACGTATATCTTTATACAACTCCAATTACTACAGTAGGTACTTATGTAACTGTTATACAGACATTATACGGGAGGATATAAAGGTTACTAAGAGATGGCACGTTATGTCTTTATACAAACCTCCAATATATGTTACTATGTAACTGTTATACAGACTATGGGGAGGGTTTTATAAGGTTGGACTAGATGGACGTATGTCTTTATACACCCTCCAATACATGTTACTATGTAACGTTTTATACAGCCATTATGGGTAGGGTTCTAAAGTTGGACTAGTGGACGTATGTCTTTATACCAACCTCCAATACTAGGGTACTAGGTAACTGTTATACCAGGACATTAGGTAGGGTATACAGGTTGGACTCGATGGCGTATGTCTGTATACAACCTCAATTACTGTATGTTTACATATTGTAAACGTTTATACAGACATTATGGGTAGGGTATACAGGTTGGAATAGATGGACGTTATGTCTTTTTACAACCTCCAATACTATGGTTACTAATGTAACTGTTGATACAGACATTATGGGTAGGGTATAAAGGTTGGGACTAGATGGACGTATGTCTTTTTACAACCTCCAATTACTATGTTACTATGTAAAACTGTTATACAGACATTATTGGTAGGCTATTAAAGGTTGGACTAGAGGGACGTTATGTCTTTATCAACCTTCAATACTATGGTACTATGAACTATATACAGACATTATGGGTAGGGTATAAAGGTCTAGAGACTAGATGGAACGTATGTCTTTATACAACCTATACTATGTTACTTATGTAACTGTTATACAGACATTATGGGTATAGGGTATAAAGGGTTGGACTAGATGGGTATGCTTATACAAACCTCCAATACTATGTTAATAGTAACTGTTATGACCAGACATTATGGGTTGGTAGGGTATAAGGTTGGAACTAGTGGCAATATGTCTTTATAAACCTCCAATACTATGTTACTATGTAAACGTTATACAGGACATTATGGGTAGGGTATAAAAGTGGATTAGATGGACGTATGTCTTATACAACCACCAATACTATGTTACTATGAACTGTTATTACAGACATTATGGGTAGGGTCTAAAGGTTGGACTAGATGGACATATGTCTTTATACAACCTCCAATACTATGTTACTAGTAACTGTGATACAGACAGTATGGGTAGGGATAAGGTGGGAAGAGAGGGGAGGGATGGGAGGGAGAGAAAAAGAAAAGAAGAGGGAAAGAGCGGAAGGGGCCCCCGTGCGAGCTGGGTAGCCCGGAGGCACAACCAGCGGCGAACAAAAACAAAAAAAAAGAGAACGAAACAAAGAAAAGGAAAAGTAGAAGAAAACAGCCGCCCCCCCCCAAAACACTACACACCCACCGAACCCCCCTACCCCCATCAACCCTCACCAAACCACACCACCCCACCCCCACGCCCCCCACCTCCCCACCCCAACCCCCCACGTCACATCGCAAGAGATAGGGGGGACCTTTGATTTAATATCCAATTAAAGTGTTTGAAGAGTCTAGGAAGGGCTTAGCACCAGAACCACTATATGTAATATATAGTTTTGGTTTTTATAGAAGTACAGCCATTTAGTAAATGATCCTTATTGGATGAATTGTCCAATCTCCATCGGAACCGAACATCAGGAAATTTCCTTCTATTATACCAAATGGAATTTTATACTGCCAGACGAGGATTTGTTCCAGTGCAAAATGGAATGCAGATACATTTGTCTAAATGTAATGGTATAGATATCCAATCAGTAATTACATTGTAAGACTGGCAATTATAATTCAGAATTTTCATTTTATGTTAAATTTCCCTTAAACAAGATAGTCAATAAAATCGTTCTGTAATATTTTAAGTTCGTGTGTAGTGTAAAAGCCCGGCTTTCCCCTCTTAAGTGGATAGGTGAGTACCCACCAAATCAGTATATATATATATATAGATTTTATTTTTAGACCAGATTTGTTTTTCAAACCACTCAAAGGCAGATAGTTCTGCTAGCATTGTCTGCCCTAGGAAAAACCAATAGGCTTATTTAATTAAATGTGCAAAAGTTTATCTGTGCTATAAAGCTGCAGACACCAATCATAGTAACATACCAAACGTCCATCTAGTCCAACCTTTATACGCTACCCATAATATGTCTAACAGTTACATAGTGACTATATTGGAGGTGTTACTAAAGACATAACATCCATCTAGTCAACTTTATACCCTACCCCATAATGTCTGTCTAACAGTTACCATTTAACATAGTATTGGAGGTTGTAATAAAGACTACGTCCACTAGTTCAACCTTTTTACCACCCATATGTCTGTATAAACCAGTTACATAGTACCATAGGATGGGAGGTGTATTAAAAGACATACGTCCATTCTCCAACCTTTATACCCTACCCATAATGTTGTATAACAGTTACTAGTAACACTAGTATTGAGGTGTTCAAAGACATACGTCAATCTAGTCACACCTTAACCCTAACCATAATGTCGTATAACAGTTACCTAGTAAACATAGTATTGGAGGGGTTGATAAGACAACGACCACCTGTCCAACCTGTTATACAACTAAGCCCATCATGTCTGTATAACAGTTACATAGTTAACTAGTATTGAAGGTTGTATAAGACCTACACCATCTAGTCCAACCTTTAATACCCTACCCATAATGGTCCTGTATACGTTACATAGTAAACATAGGTTGGAGGTGTATAAAGACATATGTCCATCTAGTCCAACCTTTATACCCTACCCATAATTGCTGTCATAACAGTTACATAGTACATAGTATTGGCGTTATATAAGACATATGTCCTCTAGCCACCTTTATACCTAAACCCATATGTCTGTAACAGTTTTTTAGTAACATAGTCTGGAGGCTGTCTAACGACATCGTCCATCTATCCCAACCTATTATACCCATACCATAATGTTTAACAGTTACATAGTAACATAGTATTGGAGGTTGATAAAGACATACGTCCCATCTAGTCCCTTTATACCCTACCCATAATGTCTGTATAACAGTTACATAGTAACATAGTATCGGCGGTTGTATAAAGACAGTACGTCATTCTAGTCCAACCTTATACCAATCCCATAATGTCGTATAACAGTTACATAGAAAATAGTATCGGTGGTTATATAAAGACATAATCCATCTAGTCCAACCTTTATACCTACCCATAATGTCGGTATAAACCAGTTTATATAGTAAACAAAGAATTGAGGTTGGATAAAGACATACGTCCATATAGTCCAACTTTATAATCCACCCATAATGTCTGTATAACAGTTATATAGTAACAAAGTATTGGAGGTTGTATAAAGACATACGTCCATCTAGTCCAACCTTTATATCCTACCCATAATTTCTGTATAACAGTTACATAGTAACATAGTATTGGAGGTTGTATAAAGACATACGTCCATCTAGTCCAACCTTTATACCCTACCCATAATGTCTGTATAACAGTTACATAGTAACATAGTATTGGAGTTGTATAAGACATACGTCCATCTAGTCCAACCTTTATACCCTACCCATTGTCTGTATAACAGTTACATAGTACATAGTATTGGAGTTTTATAAAGAACATACCCATCTAGTCCAACCTTTATACCCTACCCATAATTCTGTTAACAGTTACATAGTAACATAGTATTGGAGGTTATAAAGACATACGTCCATCTAGTCCAACCTTTATACCTAACCCAATTCTGTAAACAGTTACATAGTACATAGTATTGGAGGTGTTATAAAGACATACTATCCTCTAGTCCACCCTTTATACCCTACCCATAATGTCTGTATAACAGTTACATAGTAACATAGTATTGGAGGTTGTATAAAGACATCCGTCCATCTAGTCTAACAGCTGATTGGTGGCATTTGATAAATTACAAGGGCAAACATCTGCATAACTTATTAAACATGCCCTATAGTTCCTTGTCTTATAGCAAATTAAAACAACGGCTAATTTTTATTTCTCTATAATTCTTAACCAATTATATATATCCCTTTAGCATGGGGAGCTATAAAGGGGCGGGGGCTAAGAGGACCTATTAGTACCGCATTCAGGGTTTTTATACAGCTGATAACACAAAGTTAAAGGGAAATGAATTAGTTTGGTGCCTTTGCAATTCTCTAATTTTCTTGAATAACAAATACAGGAATGTCGTTAAATCTGGAAATAACATTTATTGTGCTATCGTGTCCTACTCTGGGTATTTACTGTGCTATTGTATCCAACCCCTCCCAGTGTACCCAGGTTAAAAACCTTGCAACGACTCTATATATCACTGTGCAGTATTGCATTGACTTCAAATTATACTTGCCCAAAGTTTCCTAATGAACTGGAGGGCTGACTAACTAATGAACTGGAGGATTGAATAACACCAGCTAATAAACCGGAGGGCTTGCAAACACTGAATAATAAATGGGGGGCTGATTACAACTGGCTAATGAACTGGGGGGCTGACTAGCACTGGCTAAAGAACTGGAGGGCTGGCAAACACTGAATAATTAACTGGGGGCTGATTAACACTGTCTAACAAACTGGAGGTCTGACAATACTGGTCTATGAACTGGAGGGCTGACAACATTATCTAATGAACCGGAGGGCTAACAACACTGGCTAATGAAGTGGAGGGCTGATGACACTGGCTACTGAACTGGAGGGCCAACTAACACTGCTAATGAATTTGAGGGCTGACTAGTAAACGATCTGGAAAGGATCTGGAAAGTAAAGGAGGATGACTTTCCTGATTCTTGTACATTAGAGCTAGAGGCATGCGCTGTGCCTTTCAAGCACGTAACTTACTAATAGCCCAAATTTTTCATTGGAAACCAGCCCGGGGGGCATTTGTCCCTCAGCCCACTAGGCCAGTCCTTCCTTGATCACTTCAAAGAAGCCACAAGACAGACAGCCAATCACTTCAAAGAGGCTACAAGGCAACCAGCTAATCACTTTAAAGAGGGCACAAGACAGACAGCCAATCACTTCAAAGAGGCCACAAGACAGACATCCAATCACTTTAAAGAGGCCACAAGACAGACAGCCAGTCACTTTAAAGAGGCCACAAGAAAGACAGCCAATCACGTTAAAGAAGCCACAAGACAGACAGCCAATCACTTTAAAAAGGCCACATGGCTTGGTTCAAAGGGGTAATAAGAATCAGCAAATAGGCTGCTGGGTAAATTAAAATTGAATGCATTTTGCACACAAGGTAGTTGTTGGGTTCTACTTGGCCTTTTGTCTATGAGAAAAATTTTATGATACAAATAGAGGGAACCACCAAATTAGTAACCAATCATATCTTAGCTTGTTACTGGTCTACTTACAGTTAGGTAACATCTAATTGGCTGCTGCAAAATAATAGCACAGGCAAAATCTTTCACTGTTCTATTAATAAATTCCCTTCAGTGATAGAGGATCTCGGCCTTTATCGCAATAACATATATAAGTTTAAAACAAATTTAGAAGGTGTAATATACCTTAATAACTTCAGTTTAAAATCTCCCCCCATAAATTATTAAATATGTGTGTAAGAGTGTAAGAGTTGCTTATTTCTCTGGACTTATTGATCACTTGGGTACAGAATTTCTCTCACTTCTGTGGAGCTGCTTCAATTTATTTTAAGATCAAAATTAAGTATTTGTCAGACAAGGTGTGTCTAATGAGGATGTGATTAGGATACAGGCTGAGGTTAAAACCTTAATGGGACATTATAGTCATGTGGTAACTGACTGCTATCTGGCTCCTCCCCCAGTAAGAGTCACCGACTCCTATTCTTTGACACCAGGAGAAGGGGAGAGAAGACAGACCTCTGTCTTGGAGCCAGAGGTCTGTCAGTAACTACAGGAGTATAGTGTTCCGTTATGTCACATTATATAAATGAAATCCAAGCTAGTCATTGATAAAATTGTGGTGTCTTGTGGGAAGTCTTATTTATTATAAGTTATAGTGTATTGACGTCCATCCTCCCAGGGGGATTAGATAAAAGCTCCCACCGTTTGTATATCTAAATTGAAAAACTGTCATTATGGGATTTACATTGCTAAACTTGCAGGAGTGTCCCCAGGGCAAACCAATCTATTTAGACAGTAAATCTGGGTAGCAATGGATAAAGTGTGGTGTTAGCACTGATACAATTAGTTGGTTGTCCCTAATTAGACCTGATTCGCAAACCATATGCCTTGTTGATACTCATTCAATCCCAACCATGCAGCCATGATCCACTGTATAGAACATTAAACTGCCTCCTGGTGGTCATGTTGTTCCATATGATGGGGTCATGTGGTTATAGAGCAATTCATCCAGTAGATTCCATAACAGGATTTCAGCCCCCTTAGGGTAATGTGTATTTAAGGCTGCCAGGCCCCAGTTTGAAAGAACCTTGTGAAATCAATCTACTTTGGCAGCCAGGCCTGCGGTGGATGGAATAGGCCATAAGTGGCTGACAGTGGATTTGACTGTTTGTAGCGCATTTTGATGGTCAGTGGTGATTAGATGCATTCCCTATGTCAATCATTTTTAATTGTGCTCCATACGTATATATAAGGTGCAGCTCCATTTGTAATTCATTCAAATAAGATAATAATATGGTATTTTCTGGTCATAGTATCATCTAGCTATACACTGCGGGGGCTTGGGCTAACACTTGTCCGAGTCATCCCATTGTAGAGCACTGGCCAGTAATGCTGGAAGGCATAAAGACTTTCAGTTGGTACCACGTGGGAGAAGGAAATATCCGCCTATAGTAAAGTTACCTGCCCTGGGATCAAGGGTAAGGAACTATAAAAGCCAAACTTCTGTTTCTAAACCAGATAAGAAATGGACAGGAACCTAGAGACATTGAACCACAAGAAGAGGCAGCTGGGGAATGTTACCCAGCACAATAGCCTGGAATTCCATGGATTTGGACCTTCATGCTGGCATGGTACAGTGTTGGACTAGATGGACGTATATCTTTATACAACCTCCAATACTACAGTATGTTACTATGTAACTGTTATACAGACTTATGAGGTAGGATATAAAGGTTGGACTAGATGGACGTATGTCTTTATACAACCTCCAATACTATGTTACATGTAACTTATACAGACATTAGGGTAGGATATAAAGGTTGGACTAGATGGACGTATGTCTTTTTACAACCTCCAATAATGTTACTATGTTAACTGTTAACAGAATTATGGTAGGGTATAAAGGTTGGACTAGATGGACGTATGTCTTTATACAACCTCAATACTATGTTACTATGTAAATTATAAGACATTATGGGTAGGGTATAAAGGTTGGACTAGATGGACGTATGTCTTTATACAACCTCCAATACTATGTACTAGTGTAACTGTTATACAGACATTATGGGTAGGGTATAAAGGTTGGACTAGATGGACGTATGTTTTATAAACCTCCAATACTATGTTACTATGTAACTGTTATACAGCTTATGGGTAGGTAGGGTATAAAGGTTGGAATGATGGACTATGTCTTTATACAACCTCAATACTATGTTACTATGTAACTGTTATACAGACATATGGGTAGGGTATAAAGTTGGATAGATGGACGTATGTCTTTATACAACCACCAATAATATGTTACTATGTAAAATGTTATACAGACATTATGGGGGGGTATAAAGGTTGGACTAGATGGACATATGTCTTATACAACCTCCAATACATGTTACTATGTAACTGTTATACAGACATTATGGGTAGGGTATAAAGGTTGGACTAGATGGCGTATGTCTTTATATAACCTCAATACTATGACTATGTAACTGTTATACAGACATTATGGGTAGGGTATAAAGGTTGGACTAGATGGACGTATGTCTTTATACAACCTCCCAATACTATGTTACTATGTAACTGTTATACAGACTTATGGGTAGGGTATAAAGTTGGACTAGATGGACGTATGTTTTATACAACCTCAATACTTGTTACTATGTAACTGTTAGACAGACATTATGGGTAGGGTATAAAGGTTGGACAGATGGACGTATATCTTTATACAACTCCAATACTACAGTATTTTACTATGTAACTGTTATACAGACATTATGGGTAGGGTATAAAGGTTGGACTAGATGATGTATGTCTTATTACAACTCCAATACTATGTTACTATGTAACTGTTATACGAGACATTTGGGTAGGGTATAAAGGTTGGACTAGATGACGTGAGTCTTTATACAACCTCCAAAACTATGTTACTATGTAACTGTTATACAGACATTATGGGTAGGGTATAAAGGTTGGACTAGATGGTACGTATGTCTTTATACAACCTCCAATACTATGTTACTATGTAACTGTTATACGACATTATGGGTAGGGTTAAAGGTTGGACTAGATGGACGTATGTCTTATACAACCTCCAATACTATGTTACTATGTAACTGTTATACAGACATTATGGTAGGGATAAAGGTGGACTAGATGGACGATGTCTTTATACAACCTCCAATACTATGTTACTATGTAACTGTTATACAGACATTATGGGTAGGGTATAATTGTGTGGACTAGATGGAGGTATGTCTTTATACAACCTCCAATACTATGTTACTATGTAACTGTTATACAGACATTAGGGTAGGGTATAAAGGTTGGACTAGATGGACGTATGTCTTTATACAACCTCCAATACTATGTTACTATATAACTGTTAGATAGACATTATGGATAGGGTATAAAGGTTGGACTAGATGGACGTATGTCTTTATACACCTTCAATTACTATGTAACTGTATATATAGACTTATGGTAGGGTATAAAGGTTGGACTAGATGGACGTATGTCTTTATACAACCTCCAATACTATGTACTATGAACTGTTATACAGACATTATGGGTAGGGTATAAAGGTTGGACTAGATGGAGTATGTCTTTATACAACCTCCAATACTATGTTACTATGTAACTGTTATACAGCATTATGGGTAGGGTAGGTATAAAGGTGGAAGATGGATATGTCTTTATACAACCTCAATACTATGTTACTATGTAACTGTTATACAGACATTATGGGTAGGGTATAAAGTTGGATAGATGGACGTATGTCTTTATACAACCACCAATAATATGTTACTATGTAAAATGTTATACAGACATTATGGGGGGGTATAAAGGTTGGACTAGATGGACGTATGTCTTATACAACCTCCAATACTATGTTACTATGTAACTGTTATACAGACATTATGGGTAGGGTATAAAGGTTGGACTAGATGGCGTATGTCTTTATATAACCTACAATACTATGCACTATGTAACTGTTATACAGACATTATGGGTAGGGTATAAAGGTTGGACTAGATGGACGTATGTCTTTATACAACCTCCCATACTATGTTACTATGTAACTGTTATACAGACATTATGGGTAGGGTATAAAGTTGGACTAGATGGACGTATGTCTTTATACAACCTTCAATACTATGTTACTATGTAACTGTTAGACAGACATTATGGGTAGGGTATAAAGGTTGGACAGATGGACGTATAGTCTTTATACAACTCCATACACGTATTTTACTATGTAACTGTTATACAGACATTATGGGTAGGGTATAAAGGTTGGACTAGATGATGTATGTCTTATACAACTCCAATACTAGTTACTTGTAACTGTTATACGACAATTTGGGTAGGGTATAAAGGTTGGACTAGATGGACGGAGTCTTTATACAACCTCCAAAACTATGTTACTATGTAACTGTATACAGACATTATGGGTAGGGTATAAAGGTTGGACTAGATGGTATATGTCTTTATACAACCTCCAATACTATGTTACTATGTAACTGTTATACAGACATTATGGGTAGGGTTAAAGGTTGGGACTAGATGGACGTATGTCTTTATACAACCTCCAATACTATGTTACTATGTAACTGTTATACAGACATTATGGTAGGGATAAAGGTGGACTAGATGGACGATGTCTTTATACAACCTCCAATACTATGTTACTATGTAACTGTTATACAGACATTATGGGTAGGGTATAATGTGTTGGACTAGATGGAGGTATGTCTTTATACAACCTCCAATACTATGTACTATGTAACTGTTATACAGACATTATGGGTAGGGTATAAAGGTTGGACTAGATGGCGTATGTCTTTATACAACTCCCAATACTACTATGTAACTGTATAGACATTAGGGTAGGGTATAAAGGTTGGACTAGATGGAGTATGTCTTTATACAACCTCCAATACATGTTACTATGTAACTGTTAGACATTATGGGTAGGTATAAAGGTGGACTAGATGGAGGTATGTCTTTATACAACCTCCAATACTATGTTACTATGTAACTGTTATACAGACATTATGGGTAGGGTATAATTGTTGGACTAGATGGAGGTATGTTTTTCTACAACCTTTAATACTGTTACTATGTAACTGTGAGACAGGCATTTTGGGTAGGGTATAAATGATGGACTTGATTGATATCTTTATTCAAACTCCTTTTGATTCTTAAGAAACAATGAGTATGTAGTTATGAACAGCAGAAATGGAAGACCATGTATGGGCCAAGCTCTTTTTACAAGTGATACAAAGAGTAATGTGTCTGTTATACTGTATGTCATGTAAGTAGTGAGAAAAAGAACCACCAGCATAAACGTACCTACATCTCCTAGAGCTGAGAATTCCAATTTGTAACCTTTGACCTCATGGCCAATATCCTACTCTGTAATGTGGAGAAGGCACTTGCTGACCCTTAATGTAAACAGTAATAAACGGAAAGCTATAAACTAAGGAAAGAAAATCAAGCGCCTGGATTGATTAGCAGATAATTACTGTATCTGCTGTCTCAGAACAAAGGAGAAATTAGTACATCCTGTAAAACCCGATCCTTTCAATAAGAAGTTCCATTCATTGTGCAGTGAAAACAAGTCTATTTATAACATTAGTGCTTCAATTAAAAGAAATAGCAATGGTTTATCATAATAGCAAAGCTACAGTCTCTCCCACCGTGGGAGCAGTAATATCGGCTTGCAGAGTTCCTTAGTAAATATTATTTATGCCACGAATGCAATGGTTAAATCATCTTATATTTTCCATAAAATCACAATAACGCAGCTTATTTCACAAGGCGAATATGAGTTTAGTAACAAGCACAATGTCACTGGTGGAGAATGCGGTTGGAATTGACATCATGGCACGTGGTATCTCTTATCTCATTGGTGACTTTTAAACCATAGATATCGCTGCAGCAATGTATAGGAAAGACAAAGCTTATAAGCAGAACGTGGCCTTTCATTTTTTTTAAAGCTGAAGAAAGTGTAGAACACATATAGAAAAGTTTGGTCTGGACCGTATCATGTTGTGCCAGCCTGGAAAAAACACAGCACCAAGAAATCGATTATACGATTAAATGAGATTATTTTAATGAGACAGATTTTAAGGGCCCCCGGCGAGACTGCCGGGGGCCCTGCATGTTTTGTGGTTGGGCCCCTATTTCCCCAGCTCCACTAAATTTACCGCTATCAGCTCTGTTTAAACAACTGAATGCATGTATTTAACAACGGTGCAGCTGTGGACCCATGTAGCCCCCTACACCCTGTCATAGGGGCTGCGGAGACTATTGTTATGCCACTGTTTGCACTATACCACAGTGGGCCAGGGGCAACACAGGATAATATACTCTGCGCAAACAGGCTGGCAGAGGGTGTGGCTAAAATCGACAAACTTACAAAGATAACAATGGGGTTCTACCAGCTATACAGATGTAAGAAATGGTTAGCGGTAGGGAACTTAAAGGGCGGTTACATTGGATATATATTAATTGGATATATGTAAATCAACACCCCAAAACTGCAATTGTTGGCAAGCTGACTGATTTAGGACTAACCTGTTCTTTTTCCCACCCCCCTGCCTCTCAAAATGTTTCCGTCTACTCTTCAAGCTTTCTGAGCACGTTATGAGCTTGCACATGCTCACAAGAGCACGGGTGCCCCTACCATGAAGCAAACTGAAACATTTGCTCAGGGCGACAATTAAAAAAAGGCCTCCTTCCTGCAATACTGCATTTCAGCACCAGTCCACAAATCAGTGTTGTCAGTCCTCCAGTCAGTGTTAAGTCAGACCTCCAGTTCACCAGTCAGTGTTAGTCAGCCCACCACATCCACCTCCACAAGCCACGCCTATGTTCCCTGATGAAGCCACACCCACTTCACATGCTGCCCCCCATCTGCTGACAGGCTGCATTTAAAAGTTGATTCAGGTGTCAAAAAATCATAAAGGAGGCGGATTACTGCAATAAATTTGGTTACTTTGCAGATTTATTCTGTGTGGTGTCCCCCTCCTTTATCATTGTTTGGCTACATTATACACTGCAGGGCACGGAGCAGTGGGAGGGTGTGGACCCCAACTCTCGACTTTTGCTAGTGTGCATACTTACCTGTTCAGGTGTCAAAAACCCTAGGAACACCCCTGCACAGAAGTATCCATTCCGGAAGAACCAGAGTTAAAGGACATTGTGCAGTATTTCAGGCTAGTCTTACACCTTTCAGCCTTCTATCTATTGCTGTTTTAGTGTTTGAGCATTGATTATCCTACAGGGGTGGACTGATATCATTACAGAAAGCACTGCCATGGAATTATTAGAGGGAACAGAACTGTAGATTGCAGCACAGCTTGTTGGCACTTGTGTGTAGTGCTGAGCCATCCATAGAGATTAAACCTTTAAACTACGATTACGACTTATTGAATGACCGAGTGAGACATTTTGGAACCGGCACATTAATCCGACATGAAAACATGTAATTGCCCCCAGTAGGGTTTCATCTTTAAACGACAAGACCGGCACTGATCTGGGCTACGGAGTCTTGCAGGCAGCTGAATAGCCCTGGATGTGCTTAGCCATCGCCGCTAGCTGGTTGTACAATAGCTCAGTGGTAGACCAACCGCATTTTGTGTCAACTGGAATTTTGTTTCCTGGGCAACAAGAAGCTGAAATTGCGTTAATGTCTATCTTCATTCGGCCAAAGCCTCACAGACGGAGGAGGATGCAGGAGATGCAACAGGCATCAGCAATGGATCAGAGACCATTTATGGCTAGAAATAGTGCAATTCACAGCCCCATTACAAAAGGAAGAACTTGAACTTAATTGTTAAACTTTCGTTACTCTTTAAAGGAGAACTAAAGCTTAAATGTAAATGAGCCCGAATGAATTCTAGAATTCCTAACTAGCAGACAGATGTGAGTAACAATTGGTTTTCGCACTGAGAATGGGCAGCTCTGTATTTGGGTCCGTGACTAAGGGGCTAGGGATTGTATATTAGGACACATCAACCATGTTTTTCTGGATACTGAATAGTTTTCAAGGACAACTAAAAAAAAGTTTCAATATATGAAAGTCTATTTTACCAGGAAAGTAGCAAAGACGAGATGAAAGATGGGGCTGGATTTGATTTGACAGTTGATGTGGAAAGCTTTGCCTTTTACTGTTTAGAGCGCCCTCAAGTGGTGTACTCTACACTGGGGCTTATGGAATAAGACAGGAATAAGTCTGCTTGCGCCATAGCCAATCAGATATTATCTAATTTGCAGTATGCTATTGGTTACTCTGAATAGCAAAGGCAAACTTTTGCATCGTATTATTCCAGGGATGCTTGAAAACTACAACTCCCAGGAGAATGCTGATAGGGAATGCTGGGGTTTGTAGTTTTCAAATCATGTGGAGGGATGGAGGTTGGACATCCCTGTATTCCATAAACCCAGTTCACTAATCATTTCCTATGAAAATGATTTGCCAATCGCCTGATGCCATCAGTAACAGGATTCTGCTGGAGACGGCTCACAGCAGTATGTGATTAGGATTCCCAATGTGCCACCCATGTGAACAGACACTATGATGAATGGAATCTTTGCTCATTGTACACTTTATTATTCTTTTAACTGAAAGCACACCATCCATCAAATGTATTGTAGTGTACCACTGGGACCAGACCTACAGCTCCACGTACAGCAGAAAATACCAAATTCATGGTTATAATACACATTACATTTTACCAATAAGTGACCTATAGGGGCTAAGCCAGAAGAGGGCGTGTTATAAGGATGCACGGCTGGGAGGATTACAGAAATGTCCCGGGTTTGGACAGGGAATTTCAACCACTGAAACCAAAATTCTCAAAACCGTAAAAAAAAACCCATTATTGTTATAGCTATCATTATAACTTCACAATGCGGACGTAAAATATCGATCATTGCATAATAATAAATGTTAAATAATAACCGTTATCCTTATTTAATGTAGTCCCGCCCTGTACGGTTAAATAATGTATTAGCGTAAAATAACTCTAAAATAACGTCCAGTAATGTAAAGAAAATAACTTGCGTTATGTTCCATAACTATGTTAAGTTTTAATCAAAGGGGTTTTAATATACATTACTGTGATCACATTACGAAAAGCCCCCCAACCACATCAAGGTAACCCCAGTAGAGATGAACTGTGGTTTCTAATAGAATCCAGTTTCGAATCGAATCTGAGGGTTTCGATGTCCAGACGAAACTTTCGGAACTCACGAATTTCACGGAACCCGGATTTTTAGAATTTTCGATTTTTATCGAAAATCGGAAGTAGACGATTTTCGAAAATCAAAAATAGAGGATTTACAAAAAATCGAAAGTCGAATTTTCCGAAAATTTCGATAAAACGAAACTCAACAGTTTCGAACATCTCTAAACCCCAGTCTGGAAGGCTCTTCATTCATGTGATCACAGTAGATTAAACCCCCTTTAGATTATAATGTATTTGCATGATCTTTTCTTTGTTTGTATGAATTATTGACAAGATCAGTAGCACCTTAGCACAGAATGTAACTGTAATGAAGCCTACGGACCCAGTGCTCCCTGGGTCCTTCCAGTAAGAATAGGATGTACCAGCTGTTACGGTGACATGGAAGTCCCAATTCTTGTCTTTTTGTGGCACAGGGTTACCTCTGACTTTAATCTGTTTATCACTTGTGACCTATTTCTATCTTGTCAAAATGACCGTCTTAAAATAGGCACAAAATTAGGGCTTGAAGAAGACATGACTAAATAATTCAAAGACCTTCACTAAGACAGTGCAGTAACCCAGGGCAACAAGCCTTCAGATATTTAACATGCGCGGTTGGGTTTAGCAGATGTTGAATTTGTTATAGTTATTGGGACGATATGGTCCGTATTTATAAAGGAGCAGTATTGGTAAAGTTTAATATAACTCCTTCAGACTAGTGCCATTCAATACCACAGTGATCCAGACTGACGTTTGCAGTCAGAATAATCCGCGATATGGGATCTTTTCGATACTGCGGGTTTATAAATAGGCTGCAAAGCAGGAGTAATGTCTGCTAGTAAATGTACTTCTATGGAACTTGGGATACATTTTAGGGGATATCACAGGAGCCCAAATTCCCTTCTTTCTGTTGGTTTCTGCAGTTCTAGCACCAGGAGGCCATCAGAAAGTGTCAGTATGAAAGGGGATTAAATCAATGGGAGCCAAGATACAGATATGAACAGCAAGTGTTCCTTGTTTGGGGACAGGTGTGAAAAGGACAGGGTTGGCCGCTATTCCCCAAACGGGAGGGGGTGGGACGGGATGAAAATGAGGGAGAGGACAGAGGTATCTCTCCCATGGCAATCCTGCGTTTACCCCTTCCTCCCAGCCACATGCAGTAATAGTGTTTCTTGCATTCATTTTGTCCTTGCACGAGCACACAATTGTAAAACTCTCACTCGCAACAAGACAGGTCCATTAGCAGGTGAAGTGGAAATGATCTGTTAATGGAACTTGTCAAGTAGCAACAATTCTCCATTTTTAAATCTGATAACTTGAGGAAATCCGAGAATAGCCCACATCACCGCAAAATACTAATTATCACCTCTTCCACCGCATGCCACGTTACCAATTCACATCCTTCAACTGAATGCCACGTTACCAATTCACATCCTTCAACTGAATTCCACGTTACCAATTCACATCCTTCAACTGAATGCCACGTTACCAATTCACATCCTTCAACCGAATGCCACGTTACCAATTCACATCCTTCCACTGAATGCCACGTTACCAATTCACATCCTTCCACTGAATGCCACGTTACCAATTCACATCCTTCCACTGAATGCCACGTTACCAATTCACATCCTTCAACTGAATGCCACGTTACCAATTCACATCCTTCAACTGAATGCACGTACCAATTCACATCCTTCAAATGAATGCACGTTACCAATTCACATCCTTCAATGAATGCCACGTTACCAATTCACATCCTCCACCGAATCCACGTTACAATTCACATCCTTCCACTGAATGCTACGTTACCAATTCACATCCTTCCACTGAATGCCACGTTACCAATTCACATCCTTGTTCAAAAATGACCCGAATGCCACGTTACCAATTCACATCCTTCCACCGATGCCACGTTACCAATTCACCTCCCCACTGAATGGCACGTTACCAATTCACATCCTTCCACTGAATGCACGTTACCAATTCACATCCTTCCACTGAATGCCACGTTACCAATTCACATCCTTCCACTGAATGCCACGTTACCAATTCACATCCTTCCACTGAATGCTACGTTACCAATTCACATCCTTCCACTGAATGCCACGTTACCAATTCACATCCTTCCACTGAATGCTACGTTACCAATTCACATCCTTCCACTGTTACCAATTCACATCCTTCCACTGAATGCTACGTTACCAATTCACATTCTTCCACTGAATGCCACGTTACCAATTCACATCCTTCCACTGAATGCCACGTTACCAATTCACATCCTTCAACTGAATGCCACGCTACCAATTCACATCCTTCCACTGAATGCCACGTTACCAAGACGACAATGCACCGAATCAGCTGCACACATACACTGCTTAAAATTAAGATGTTGTGTAACTTTCCAGGTGTTGGAGGTATTGGGGTCAACACATGACAATGTTATTAGAGGGACTGCTACTAAGCCAAGGATGGGGTCTTTTTAAATGAGGGATGTTCCATCCGTGGACCCCCCCATTGTTGTACAACAATGAGATTATAAATCCACATTTATTGTAACTAGGCCAAAAACTAGACCACAAAAGGATTGTTCAATCAGTTGGTTATAAATTACACAGAAATGTAGTCACCAGTACAAATAATGATGTGACCTACAGATTGGTTCCTATGTTAAAGGAATTCTATCATCTCTAGCAGATTGTTGTATTTCTCACCAGCATTTGAGAAATCAGTCTTTCTACATAATTCCTAAGCAAAGATTTCATTTCAAGTTCGTAACTTTCACGTCTCTCCCCGTAATGCAGAGACACAAATAATTCACTATTTACAGATTAAGTGTTATGTAATACCTACCGGTAATGTAGTGTTATTAAGGGCTAGGTCACACTGCTGCGATTTTTCTGCGTTTGCGTTTTTTTCAAATCATTGAAAACGCGGCAACGCACCGAAAACGTGCATTTTCGGGTTTGTTGCGATTTGCGTGCTGCATTTATAATTGCAATCGCATGCGTTTTCCTATACCTAATGAAGAAAACGCATGCGCAAACGCAACATAATCGCTTGCGATTTGATGTGCGTTTGCGCTGCAGTGTGGTCATGCCCTAATTAGGTATTCTTATTTAGGGATCAGCCACACCAGCCCTTTTTGACTTGCAATCAGATTGCATGTTAATGCCAGATTGGCGAATGGTGTGCACGATTCCCGTCCGTTATAGTGTGCCCTCAGCCTTAAGGAGCATCATTGTATTCACAATGGGGTGTGTGCATGGAGAAAAAACAGGTTGCTATTTTTAAAAAATTTTTTTTTAATACATAAGCAAATGCTGTAGCGTTGCCAATTCCTCACTGCCCAGAAAGTGCCAAATAATTAAATCAGAGTTGATGAACACCAAGTAGCAATGCTACAATCTCTTGCTGGTTTAGATATTGTTGGTACCAGCAGACACACCTGGGTTGGGCTGCCCACACACTACAAACTCACCTCCCCATGTTCTTGCAACGTTCTGACAACCACTTCGCCTGATTATTTTGCGACGGCATAAAAAGTTTTAAAAAAAAAAAAACAGTCAAAGGGTAACGGTCACAATCGTGTGATTTGTGTATATTTATATGGGGAAATGTATATTATAATCTGTATATTTGTATAGGATTCCCAAATTTCTTGATCTGTATTAATGCATGTGATTGTCCAGTCTTAAATGTATTATTGTCTGTCTGGACAAGATAGTTTGTGTATTTGGTAAATGTGAATACAGGTAATTTCATGATGTAGAGTTAACCAGGATGAAAGGACGTCCTGTGGTCCCAGCTGTCAGGTGCTAACCAGACTTATCAGCAGGGGTTATTTACAAAGACTCCATCCCCAGTTCATATTCATATTAGAAAGCAAAACATATATCTAGACTCGTATCTCTGTGAGCATAATTTATGTGAACGGTTTTTAAAAGTGGACTCGGGTAAAATATTGTTTGTGGTAGCGAATTAACGGTCATTATTATTAGTTTTATTGTACAGCTGGGTAGGTTGGTGTACCGTTTAAACACACCTGGTGGCAGTTACCGATGGTTCATGGTAAATATATATATGTGACGGGCAACTCTCGGTCGGGTTTTGGGGTTTCCGCAGTGAGCTAAGCGTGCTCAGAGCACCCCTGGGTTGAGGGTTGTAGTGCGTCTGTCACTGAAAAGGTAGATATTCCCTTTTTCACATTAACTGAAGGATGGGTTCAGGGCGTTTTAACAAGCAATCCAATTGCATGTTAAAAAGCACACACTAAGTGCGTTGAGATCTGTTAATTGGAGCGCATGCGACTCACGTTTTTTTGCACAAAAGCGTTAGTTTCCCGGGAAACAGACACAATCACGCTTCGCTGCCTCCTCTGACAAGTGCAGACTACATCCATGTTCCCTTTTACTATATGTGCATGCACGCGATATATTGAGAAGTGTGGATACCTCCTGTTCTTCAATTAATGTGAAAAAGGGTATGTCCACTTTTTCCGTGGAGAATACCATTAAAAAATGTAAATGGGGCAGGGAAGTAGGGTTAGTAATTCCTACCTCCCAATATTATTTCTGTGAGGAGCACCAGTAGGAAGAAAACTGCTTCTGCCAGGCTTCCTCTGTGCTTCAGCACTATCTTTAATACAGGAAAGTCCAGGACACTAGCCTGGCAGATGAAATTTGGACTTGCAGGAGCTCCTCAACAATATGATATTGAGATGTAGGAACATCAAGGTAGTATATGGCCAGCACAACACCAAGATACATATACAAAGAACCGCAGATTAGCAGCCCTTGCACCATTATATTTTGCACCAGTACGATTGAGACACATGGTGAACACCTCCTTTTTATTAATTTAAATGTATATTAATACACATTGCAAAAAATGAAAAAAAAAAACAAAAAAACTATACTACAACTTCTATGATCCGAACTAGATCGTCAGCCTCTCTGCAGATTAACTCTTCCCGCCTTTCCAAACATGTTCAACCAGTGCCTTAAAGGAGAGCAGATCTTCCGTCAGCTGCACAGTATCCTGGAAACAAATGCACGGAATTCCCTTCCCTAACCAGAGTGGTTTTGCGGTGTAGCTTTTAGTGCAGGCAGTTCTATTATCCTTTCATTCCTTCTCCGAATCACCAGTCTCTATGTGAAACGCTATCACTAAAATTCACCCTCACCACGGAATGTTTACTGGTCGATATTAACCCATCTGCACTTCTAAGTGTCCCCAGCAGATCAGTTCTCTCCCACGATGCAATACGACAGTCTTTACCGCGCCTTAAGAAGATCTGTGCAATGCTCCTGGTTATGATCCGGTTATCCTTCTGTTTTCCAGCAGAATGTCTCTTGACTCCTCCCCCAGAGAGCATCGGCATTATTTCCTCCCCCCCCCACCCCCCCCATAACTACAGTGCATTGTATGGTCACACCCTCCGCTCTCACTACCGAACTTCCTGTTTAGTTTAGATTACTTTACTGTAAGCAAAATTATATAAAAGGTGCTGGAATGGAACATTATTGGAAAGACTGAGCCGCAAGAGGTCGAATTAGGGAAGGAAGCAGAGAGTGAGGGTGATTAAACAATGGAGGGCTTAATAGAAATCAAAGAATAGGAGGGGGTCGAGTACTGAAATTTCCTGGGGGGTGGGGGCAAGAGGCAAAGAAATATTATACGTTTGAGGGGACGGGGCAACAGATTGGGGAGGAGGGAGTGATTCCCTTGGGAATTTTCAGAACGTTCCAAGTTTTCTTGTTCCATCAGTTCTGTCCAAATGTTTAGATATTGAACTGCAAAAGGAACAGATGTGGTGAGCATGATATAGCTGGTGAGCATGATATAGCCATTACACAGTGCGACTCCACACATAGAAAACATAGCAAAAAACTAAAAAAAACCCACTCCGGGTCAACAGAGGGGTAAACAGGATGGAAGGAGGAAAGGAAGCAAAGGTAAAGAGCATGTCAAGTCACATGTTAAAGGGCAACTAAAGTGAAAACAAATTGGGCTTGAAACAAAGTGCATTGTCCATAATGCACCTACTCAGAGTGGCATCAGCCCAATGACAGCAGATACATGGTTTTAAATTTGTCCCACGAGGGTTGCCATCTTGCCTCCCCTTCCTGTACCCACTGGGTATCGCACATGCCCAATAGATATGCCTTAGGGATTGATGATAAATGGCAAACTCACCTCTATTTTGCATGTATGTAAATATACAAGCAAAATAGATATGAGTTTGCTTTTTATCCTCAGTCCTTAAGGCATGGCAAGTTAATACTGTAGTATGTAGTAATCTAGGCGACATTAGAATAGTATTGGTAATGCACTTTTAATGTGCACTTAAAACCGTGCACATGGATTTTAAAAAAACAAGCTTATTAAATCATGTTTCACCTGGATATTTAGGTAATATAGTTGTGGGTGTTTTTTTTGTTTACTAGGTTAGACCTTAAAGTTTCTCAGAAAAGGGTTGTTTTGTTAAGCTAAGGGCTAGGCCACACCACAGCTTTTTAATGCGCGATATGATCACATGTTAAAAAGCGCACACTAGTGCAGCCATCACTAGTGTGTGCTTGTCTCAGCCAATCACTGTCGCAGCTGCCAGTCCACCCCCTTCTGCTTGCTTCCGTGCAAGGAAAAGTGCACAACAATTCTTCCCCTGTATTTTTCTTTAATATTAAAACCCAATGGGTCCACACTAAGCAGGATAGCAAGGCAGAGGCAGCTAATAAAGTAATCAGAGAAACAGCCAAGTAAAGAGAACGGTGGTCTCAAAGCAAGTTGGGGCTAGAGTAAAAGGCTGTTCTCTTACCTTCAAAGCGAGCCCTGGCTCACTTTTCTTAGTGCAGACAGGTCTGAGGTTATAGTACTGAAAAGATTAATGTTGTCTGCTTCAAATATGCATCCCCGGCAGATTACAGACAGGAAATCACACTTACTAGTACCCACCCCCTCACGCTTACATCATTTGCCAAGAAATACAAAACAACCCTCTGTGTCCTAAATTTTATAAAAGATAAAAAAGTAATGCAAAACAGATATTTTTTGTACAAACACCAGGAAAAGATGAGGTGGAAACGAATAATGAAGTAATGATCCATCTACTAGTCTTCCTCCAGGACATACAGTAGGCCAGGTAGAAGTAGTAAACATGAACTTTTTCAGCACAATATAACCTTTGACTGTCTGCACCGATAAGTAAATCAGGGCTCATTGTGAACGTAAGGCAGCAAACTTTTTTTTTTATACAACCGTAACTTATTTGCCTACTATAGTTCATATTTAATAAGGCAAAATTGGAATAAGAGAGAAGACCAAATTAAGTTAGGGAAATAAATGGCTTATTGTAACGCATCGCTAAAATAAGGGCATTGAGTGAGGATAATTTCTCTCATCTTTACCCATTACCATACTAAAAGGATTGGTCTGAACAGATCAGCCCAAGGACATAGACAAGTAAAGGACAGGGAAGACATGGCTATAATCAAAAGGACAGGCTTGGCAGGGGATAAAAAAAAATTAGCAATTGAAGGACAGAAAGAAATGACAGAAGGAAATGAAGAAGGAAGTGAAAGGACAGAGAATCCTCAAAGATAAGTCACAGTGAAATATTACACCACGAGGTTAAAATGATCATTAAGGTAGATCTAAAAGCTTCCAGGATTCCGAACAGAGTAATGAAGAGGGAGATCTAGCGATAGGTCCTAAAAGGACAATTATACTTCCCTCCCCGGACCTCACCCCTGGGCTCTTTGTAGTTACTCTGACATACTAACTTAGCACTGCTCCACTCCCTCTCCAGTAAGCTCCACCCCCCTCAGTTGGCGACAAGCCAAATAAGAAGAAGCGCTCTGCAAGGAGCATGTCATCGTATTGGACACATTGCGGAAGTAGAAGAGGGAGCGGAGCAGCGTTAATTTAGTATGTCTGTGTAACTACAAAGAGCCCAGGGGTGAGGACCTAGCGGTTTAGGTCCTCCCCCTGGGTACAAAGCACAGATATAAGAAGAGGAGCGGGGAGGAGGTAAGTAGAATTGTCCTTTAAAAGAGAACTATAGAGCATTAAGTTTTTTCAAAACAGTTGAAAAGAAAAGTACCTGGGGCAGGGAGATAGGATTGGTACTTTCTACCTCCCAATAACATTTCCAAGAAAAGCGGCAGCACAAAGAAAACTACTTCTGCCAGGCTCCTTGATTGCTTCAGTGCTATCTTTTATACAGGAAGGCCCAGGGCACTAACCTGGCAGATAAAAACTGTATCTGCTGTAGCTCCTCAACGTAACAATATCGGGAGGTAGAAATAATCAATCAAAAAGTAAATTTTTACAGAATAGTTGTCCTTTAAGCTGAACAAACAGTTTCAAAAATCAGACCCGGCTTTATACCAACCATATCACCAGTCATAGCGGCGAGATGGCCTGGCAGAGCTGTCCTCTGGTCCTTCGATGGCGAGTTGCTCTTCTGCAGCTCCTTGTCTTCTGTAGGAGATTCCCCTCTGTGGTCTGTAACGATAAGTCCCCCTGGTCCATTCCTCATCAAAGTTAGCAGCATCATCTGAAAGGGACAGGAAGAGAACTGATTGGGTGGGGCAGGAAGGGGAGGGGCATTGTGAGGTCTAACGGCAGTTAAACATTTAAAAAACGTTTGTGCAGCAGAGTGATTTACATGGTAAGTAGTTGACTATTTCCCAATTACTGGACAGAAGGAATGTTGGTTTATCCAATATATTTCAGTAATGAGACAGAGGTGCCCTGTCATTTTAATTATTACTACTGACTAACAAACACTGATCATGTTAAACTGAAGTTACAGAAAATGCCTCCCATCTTCATACGATAACCTGTAATGGAACCCAGGGCACATTTCCCTTTAATGCGTTTGCTGCTCTGTGGTGTCCTTCAGTTAACTGGAGAGCGAGAGAGAAATTAGCCTGGTGCGTCTCGGAGATGTGCAAGAAAAGAAATCGCTTCATTATAGAAAGTGACAGTAAAGGAGCTGCAACAGCGATGTAGGAGGGAGAGTCAATGAGGGAAATGTATAGACAATCAGAATGGTGTGTCAGCTAAAGAAATGTGCAGGAGAGGAGTCAGGGGACAGGAATGTAGTGGGAGGGAGTGGGAGACAATTACAGGACGTGTGACCGATAAAGAGGGGAATAGAAATAAATGACAAGTAAAGATTCCAGGCAGCTTGAAACAGAAAATCTTATTAATTCAAACCTGATCAGAGACTGGTTTTCCTAAAGGCCCCAGTTACTCCTGTAGCAGCACTTTTTACATGTCTCTTAAAGATAGCCCCCTCTTTACAAGGCCCTAAAGCAGCCTTACTCCAACAGCATGTTCCCAATAAAGTGTAGGAAACTTTACTGTGGTCCAACAGCGCCACCCCTTGGCTGGGTATAAGTATTGCAAAACCTGCCCACACCATTCTTGCATTGGTTGTATTGATGACACTGGAACCCTTAATTCAACACAAGTGGTTTTGTTGAATCAATTTTTGTTTATAAAATAAATGTGCAAAAGTGGATGTTGGCCAGGCCGAGACCATCCCACAATGCAGCTATAAAATAATTAAAGGGATATTATCATCATTTATAAAACTTTTCTGTAATTACAAAGGATAATTTAGCTGCCTTGTGACTTACCAAATATCTTGCAAACACGATTGTTTAAAGGGACTTAAAAAAATGACTTGCCTTTATCCATTTCTATATTTTTAGCACTGTCAGGAACTTGATCCCTTTTTGCTCTCAGTGCTCCCTGTCACTAGATGTCCTCATGTCCTGTTCAGCTCACCCCTAGTTAGTATGCATGTCTCCTCTCTATGTATCCACCCCCTCCCAAACCTGAGGCACAAATTGAGTGTGGAGCATGTGCAGTGGAGATGATCTGTGCCCCACTACAGCCAATAGCATTCACCCAGTAATTTTGGGTTATAGTGAAAGTAAAACGGCTTTGCAATAGGAAGGTAAGCAGCACTGGCAGCTGTAATAACTGCTTGAATCAAGTAAGATTTTCTTTTAGCTGTAGGAGCTTGAAGGTGTGTGTGTGTATGTGTGGGGGGGCTTTGTAATTGATTTCTTTAGGTACAGTACTACATTGGGACTTAAGTAACACAGACAGCAGCTAACTGTAGAACTGGTGCACAGAAAGAGCACAGAGAAACAGATAAAGCGTATTCCCTTTCCTGGTCTTAATGCTGAATCAATTAGCCATGCAGTGACAGAGAAATATTCTTTACTTTTATAGAATGGAGAGTTTTACTTGCAGTGTGCTGGGGAGGGGGGGCTGGGTGATTGACAGTTCTTTACTGACTAGCTATGCCCCCCCCCCCCCTTTAAAAAGTAAAACTCCCAGAACTAAAAAAACAAGGGATAGGAAGGTCAGAGAAGAAGAAAAAAATTCAGATTTAAGATTGGTGGTAATTAATCCTAATTACTGTGTGATTAGTTAAAAAATGATTTGCCCCAGTTCACATGTCCTTTAAGTCTTTACTAAGCAGCTGTCCGACTAAAAAACAAGCTTGAATAAGTCTGGCTAACAGATACAAGAATAATAGTCCCACCGAGCACAATACACAGACGAGTACGGTAATAAAGGATAACAGTGTTACTTTATGACAGTATTACTTTATGGTACAAATCAAAACAAATATGACAGGGAATAAAAAAAAGGTGCATGATCTAAACAGGGGAGATGTAATGACGAGCTGTAAATGGAGGCAGTCATTGGCCACGTCATCTGTCAAGGCCATCTCTGACTGCTGCTACCTGGAAGAACCACTGAGCAGCAACATTGTTCTGCATAGAAGATGAGTGGTTAAGATATGGGGATTGACATTATTTATGGGGGGGAACTGGTAGACACATTTTAGGTAGTGAACTGGGCACTAAATCTGCTGAATAGAAATGAAAGGTCTCTGGTCTGTTAAATGTCCACATTTTTACTGAATTTCATTGGCTACAGGTGAGTCCTTCAAATTTTCTGATGCTGACTGATAACAGATTGGTTTAGCCTATTAAAGGGCAACTATATGCTAGAAAGTCCCAGGGGGACTTTATATCATGGGTCGCTACAAACGAGCCCTGCAATAGTCTCAGTCTATGGCAGGGCTGATCAATGGGAAGACGCAATCTGCAAGGAGTGCATATTCCCATTGGTTTAAAACCAGGAAGTGAAGGGGCGTGCCCGGAGAAGTCTTTGGGGGCTTCATTTAAAGCATTAAGATAAGACCCAGGGGTAAGGACCTAGCGGTTTAGGTCTTCACCCAGGGTAGTATCAACAGAAGAGGGGGTGGGGGTGAAGGGTAGGGGCTATAATTGCCTTTAAAACAAATTATTTCCCCCATTCTGGCAGAGTAAGCTGGCTCCTCCCTCCATGCAGTCCATCAAGGCTGTGACTGCCGGCATCACAACCAACGATTAACTGCTGTTTCCCCTGCTGCCTCCTCTGCACATGCTCTCACTTATAAAAAAATCTCATTGAGCAGAAGGAGGAGGCAGATACCTTTGCCAGAACAGGAAAGAACTTATCATTAAATATCTGGTTACAAATAAATGTAATAAACTGGTAAAAATAGCAGCTGAGGATGCAGATAAATGGACAAGTCAGTAGTTTCTGGGTGGACATGTCCTTTAAATAAGAACTATTGTGTGTATTAAGTGGAAATCGCTACAAGGGTAAGTAGCAAACCTTAAATAGAAAAGGAAAACGGCACAAAACTGTCTCACTTTCATCCATATTGATGTATTCCTGTCTCTCTTCATTGTCCCCTGTGCGACGGTTGTGTGAACGCTGCATAATGTGGGACCGTTCCCCAATGTGATGTCCAATGCTCATCTGCTCCAGCCCACTATCAGAGTCTCGCACTGTTCGCCGCGTCTCGCGAATCTGGAAATACGTAAATCAAGTGGATTAAAAAATAGAAAGGTTAACGATAATTTTTGCATTAAAAAGGCAGCCCCATCTGGAGAAGACTACCGTAAAAACCCTTTCCCAACCTCCTAATTATAATAGATGCCCACGTGCCCCTGATATGGTGAACAATAAACCAGATCATTAATTTCCCTTAATAGTTTAGCTGTGTAAGAGAAAAGACTCTGCTGCCTGTTACCTACTAGAACTTATGGGTCCTGTTCCAAACTGACTAGATCTTACTGCACCAAATGTACACCATCTGTAAAATGCCTGACAGTTTTGTGGTATTAACAAACACAAACAAGCAAATTTACACAGTCCCAGTGCAGTGGATATGGTCTTAAATGACAACAATATGGAAAAAAAACCCATCATCACCCCTATTACATGTCCACACTTCCAGCAGCTAAAATCACTTACTCACATTAACAATAGTGCTGCCCCCCCAAAGATATCACACAGCATAGACAAGTGCTAAAAGCCTGCCTCCTAACTGGCCCAGGGCCGTGGTTAACACAGCACTTTTCATTGGCTGGTGGGAATGTCTGTTAAAACCTCTCTTCTCCTCCTCTGCCAGTCAAACTTGTAATGTCCTATTGCTAGGATACAGCCTACATATTCAAGCTGATCAAGGGTGGGTGGAGGAGTGTTTTCTCTCATGCTACCTTTGAGTGACAGTTCACATCATGGCTAATTGAAGGCAGAGAAAGGTTCAGAATCGGGGGGAAAAATGTATGGGGATGGCTGCATACCTTAACTCTTTTTAAAGCAATTTAAAGAAAATGCATTGAGGTAATACAATTATCTCTTAAGTCATGTTTACCTATTTACTGGGGGTTAGACAGACAGGAACAATGGTGGCTGCACAGCTTTCAAAAAAAGACACCCTTGCATCGGCTGCCAGTGATTTAATATTGCGATTGTGGCCTTTTCTGCATGACTTATTAAAACCAGCTTTGTTAAGACCCTTTCCAGATTTACTGCAACCGCAATATTAAATCAACCAGAGCCGAGCGATTGTGTAAATCCCCCCTGAAAATCTCTTGCTTAGCTTTAACATTGTAGTCTGATAACTCTTCTTATATCAATCTGTATTATGACAGCTCTTCCTCTTCTGAAAGTTAAAGAATTCCATAATTTTCCCTTCAAACATCCACTTGTCAGTAGAACTGTGACAAATGGCAGGAGACCAATCATAACGCACATGATGTCTGCATAATAATAGCGGCCCTGGATGGAAAGACTTATAAATACCAATGCTGTCTGGGAGTTAAAAATAACAATAACTCAGTTTTTCTTAGCTCTCCCTGCACAGCGTTTTTAAACGTAGAATTACTGCATTTTGATTTAATTGAATCAAAGCAAATATGACTGGTGCTGGTATTAAAGGAAAACTAGTGATAAACCCCTCCCCCCAATAAAGTACCCATGGTGAGGATGAGAACTGATTGGTCTATACACTTGGGCTTGCAATAGTTAAAGAGAAATACTTTAAGTACCTTAAAGGACAACTCCACCCTCATAAGAACATCTTTTAGAAAGAATGGCCTCTATAAAATATGTAGATATATCATACTTTGTCCTATGAATTCATTACTGTATGCCTGCTATGCTTCTGGATGCCTCATGGAAACTGAGCCATTTAGAAACCTGTACTGAGCCTGTACTGAGCCTGGGCATGCTCAGAAGAGGCAGACAAGGAATTAACATTCAGTCATTGGCTGTGATATCAACTGTCAAATCCATAACTGACAGTTGCTAACTGGAAGAACCAGGAAGTAGAAACAGGGGAAACAGGACATTGTGCAGGATTTCAGGTTAGACTTATATATTTCACATTTCAAACTATTACCGTTTAGGGTTTTGGTGGGTGATTTACCTGTATGTAAGTATTCATTTTGGGGCTGGACTTGCCCTTTAAGGAAATTTAGCTTGCTAGGTTCTGTTCTGCATCCGCCCACTTCCAGAGACTGGACATAACCAATGGGATGATGCACCTTCCCGTAGGCCAAGCTTTAGACCCACTGGGCGGTGGACCAGATCTAGCACCCTTAAATTTAGGCAAGTACTTCTTTAACTATTGCGATTTCAGGTCCTTATACAGGGTAATGGGGCTGAGGGAGAATTGGAAATTACTTATGGTCCTTTAAAGGGCATATCCACCATTAAAAAAAAGGTCAATTGTCAGTTACCTGCACCCAACCCAACTGATATATTCAGCACTTTATTACCTGCATTACCAACCAGATATTTATGGATAATTATTGTATTTAAGCTAGCCCCTCCCTCCTTGCAGTCAATCAAGGATGTGACAACTGACATCTCAGCAAATGAATGACTGTTTCCCCTGCTGCCTCCTCTGCCCATGCTAAGGCTTTTAAAAAACTCATTGAGCAGAGGGAGGAGGCAGATACCTTTGCCAAAAAGGAATAGAACTTATTATATATCTGGTTACAAACACATGTAATAAACTGGTAAAAATAGCAAAATTGGGGTTGCCGGCAGATAAATGACAATTCACCAGTTTTTTTAATTAAAGGGGGGCATTCCCTTAGGGAATTTGGATATTCTCTCTGACAGAGTTCTTTTTTAATTGGGGGGGGGGGGGAAGAGAGAATTAAAGGATATCTCCACCATCATTTTTAACTTATGCTTTAGTGTAGGGGACCCTATCCCACCCCCAAACAGTCATGTTTGTTTGCAAAAATACTAATCAGAAAGGTAATTGCAAAGCTTCGTTCCCCCGGCATTCTGATCCGGCCCTGTTTGCAGGAAATTGCAAGCAGGGGCCCGGACTGGCAGCAAATTAGAGACGCGGCTTCCAACAGTGCAGAACACCTGGGGAACAAAGCTCTGTAAGTACATTACTGATTCCTACTGATACTGATTTTTTGCAAATGAACACGGTGGTTGGATAGGGTTCCCTACACTACAGCAAAAGGATTAAAAGGTAGGGCACCAGGCAGCAAACAGGGAGGGAAGGGCTGCAGTGGGCAAGCCAGAAACCTCTCAGAGGAAAGGTAAGAGGCGGAAACCTTTTCACTCACAGTTTTCAATGATCAATAAGCAGTAATATTAAAGGGTATCTACTCATAAATTTATTTTTTCCCCCCGGTTTAATTGCAGAGCGGGAGGTAAAGGAGCGATCTATGTCTTACCTACCATTCTTTAATTAAACGATCAGGAGCAGGCAGGGAAGTTAGAGTACTTACTTGCAATCGCGCGCCAGAGCTGGCTTCTTGACAGGTCCCGCTGTAGCTTGCATTGTATGCGTGCACAGTGCCAGCTCCGTCGGGACCTATCAGCGGAGAAGCATGATCTGGGGTAAGTACTCTAACTTCCCTGCCTGCTCCTGATAGTTCAATCACGTATTCTTTTAATTTGTGTATCTCAGGACAGAAAGGGAAATGAAGAAAGTAAAGACACTCTGGGGGTTGGGGGGAATTATAGAACATATGAAAAAGAATAAATAGATGCCCTTTAAAGTATATTCAGGGTTATTCAATAAAAGTTCTTATTGTTAAAAATGGTGCTAATTTTGCCCCAACCAATCAGATGTTATCTTTCAACTGTTAAATATCTGATTGGTTGGGGCAAAATTAGCACCATTTTTAACAATAAGAACTTTTATTTAGAAATAAACATTGCAAAGTGTTCTCAGGTTCACAGCAAACATGTTGCAAGTACCATTACATAAAGCTATAACAGTCTTAGATAATCAGAATATTATGTGTTAACAGAACTCAAGGCCTCATAGCTGCTACAAGGCCTAATGAACAGTTACCATCGGGACAGGTAACATCCCTGGTGTGAATTATTACCCCTGTTCCGTAGGGTTCATCCACGGAACACATGCCATACATAGGACAAGGCCGATACTTACCCCTCCGGGTGCAGTTCGTGTCTGGGTGGTCTCATGATACACTTGAGGTGTGGTGCCTCCTACCATATTGGAGTATGAAATAACAGTGGAAGAGGAGTAAGTCTGGCAGTTTGGTCCAGATGACATCTGCTCCTGTTTCAGTAAAAAAAAATGTTAGCAGTTTGGAACTGGGAGGACTGAGAGAATAAAAGAAAGATACAGGCAGTCGTATAAAAAGGGGTGGGTGGATAATGGTAGATAAAGGGACATTTATTTTTTAAATAAAAAGGACAGGGAAAAAAAACATGTGGTTTAATCTGGGCAACAGGGAATGGGCAAGTGTAAAATACTTACAATGCCACCCATTAGGTCATTCATCATTCCGAACATATCCATGAACCCTCCTCCCTAGGAAGAAGCAAACAATGTGTTCAGTCTCCATTCATTTAAAGAATAAAGAGCAGTAAAATTCTAAAAGGGGAGTATCTCCAATCCCCCTCCTGTTTATTAAAATCCAATCCTGGGCTAGAACATTGGGATTTAAAGGTAAACTAGAGCGGATTTTATCTACCAAAGTAGCAGATTCTTGCGAAGTATTATAGAAATTTGTATAAATAAGCGAGTTAGACAGTGCAATAGCATGTTAAAGGCAACAATAAGTATAAATGACATTGCCTACTGAAAGTGACACTCATACAAATCAGAATTCTCAATCAACCTCCTCCTCCTCTTAATTCACATTTTCCACTTCACTGTTATTTATTTAAAAATATCCATCCATACATATCTACATTCTCCCCACACTAAAAGGTGATAGCGAGAAGTGCCCAGCCCCCGCCTTATGTTGTGTTATGAGCAATGTGGAAGGTTTTGATGGAATTGGTGGGATGTTAAACGTTATAGTAAATATATGCAGATGTGTGCTATGGCCAGCCTAATGGCAGAATTCCACAGTGATCACACAAAGCCGGATCTATTTAAACCTCAGGCTGCTCTGTTACTGCTGAACTTTTATTTGTATTACGGTACATGGGCACCAGCTCACAGCCTCTACCCTGCTGCCTGCCCTATTCTAAAAGGGATGCCTCCTCATGTTAAAGCTGTATGAGCTCTTTAGGTTCACACATCAGCAGGAGGCAAATCAGGGCACAGCAGTCAGTGATTAGCTAGAATGTAAGCAGCCTCTCCAAGACACTCTGCTCTTACCCAGAAGTCAGCCTTCCCTTTGCAGAGTGGGGCCAGGCCTGGTTGTGATGATTGGTCGGAATAACAATGGTACCTGCCGGTACACATGCGATCGTAGTCACATGTGTATGGGAACCTCGAGTCAACCAAACAATCTAGGCTCATTGTCTTCCCCCACTTTAAGTGCCTTCCACCCTATTCTATTGCACTTCCTATCCTATTGACTACCCAGTCCTAAAGAAAGTGGTCAAAACTAAAAACTGCTTCAGCAAACCCATGATGGGAGTAGTCAATCCCAACGTGATACTAAATGCGGATTTAGAATGCGGATAACCCCTAGGCCATTTTGCTGTTATATGTTGAATTATATCAAGACATAAAAACTATGATGGAACACATTCAGTAAACAAAAAAAAAGTGTAAAATGTTCTTAACATCAACACCTTTTATTGGTCATTCTTGCAATCAGATTCATGGGGTAGTCAGCTGGAATTGGGTTTCCAACAGTCAGAAAGGAGTATCAGGAACTTGTTATATTCACTTTGCAGCCCAACTACCCCCAAATGATCTCATACGGGTTTAGAATTCCACCGCTCTCCTTTTTAGCCCAAAAACTATATACCCCACAGCACCACACTTCCTCCAGCTTCATGGTGGCCGAGCAGGAACCATACATGAAGAAAACTATTATCTCACAAAGGCATGCCAGGTTACTACGTAGGTATAGCACATTTCACATGTTATTTATTATGCTTATTTTTGTGAGGGATAGACTTTTTAATGAGAGTAAAGCCCTTCCCGTACAAACAAACCACTCCCCTTATTTATTAGCAGTCCATAAGGGGAGTGGTTTGTTTGTAGGGGCAGGGCTTTTCTATATATAAGAATGTGATTGTTATATGCTTTGATCTAAGCCCTGATAAATGTGCAGTATGCAACGAAACATTAAAAAGTTTTTGTATTCATAAAATCAAGAGTGGTTATTATCCATCACAGCCATGACAGACTGCTTGTACCTGAAATAACAGGGAAGACAACAGAAGTGGGGTTCAAACACTGTAGTAGAACTGCCATCAGGAATGTCCTACAATATAATCACATGATGACCTACTGGTCATCAGTCCAAAAGCATGGTTCTTTGAAACAAATCATGTGGTTGTCACCATTTGAAAGCCCCTCTGTGCAGACAGGCATGCTGTTCCAGTAAATCCTAGGCAGTAGATCTACTAATTATACCATTTACAAGTTGCTAGTAATTATACAAGTCAAGGGACTTTTTTAAAAGTTTCATTCTCCTTTAAAAACACACAGAACTTATTAATGATGTCTATGTCCCTGTCATACAGAAAATACATGTGTAGGATGTGACTAATCTGTCAGCACAAACTATGAGAAAATCAGGGTGGCTACGCAAGTATCTGCACTTCTACTGTACTCTGCCATTTTAGGAGATTTCTTCTGGTGACCCCACCCTAGTATCACATGAATGAAAGCATCAATTGACAAGGCAGATCCATCAGGCCATTAGAACTAAAGCACAGTTGACTTTGAATAATTCTCCCTGCCTTTTAGAATTTGAAAACTCCCACCAATCCCTCATCAACATGTGGTGTCCAATGGAAATTTTGAAACAAGACAGATCAATCAAACAATGGATTCTCATTGGCTTACAAGCCGTACAAGCCTGCAGCTTGCAGGTGGACAACCAAATCTATTTTGTCTGGGTGACTGGAGAAGTAACGGATGTCTGGTATCCTAGTAGGCAGTTCTCCACCTGCCACAAATATGAATGGCATCTACTCCGATTAACTTCTAAACTGCTCTGAATACTGATTTCCTAATTACAAACTTGCAAATTACAATTGACTCACATGACCCAACCCTAAATACCCATTTAATTGAGTTGAATACTAAGTATGGCCCTATTCCTTATATAACCCAGAAATCGTTATTGTTCCCAGTCTACGCCCTCAACATACTATTATAACACTTGCTCCTCTAGTTTGTGGTCAAGCAATGAATGATTCAATGATATTTTATTATACATTACAGTGGGTGGTCTGCCCCATATTTCTTAAAGAGTGAATGGACACCGCACCAGAATTTATTCAGATTCTTTATATAAATATTGATAAACAGCCATGGGGTTGTTCTTTTATTTAAATGCAGAAAAGTGTCCAGGGGGTGTTTGAATAACGTTGTAAAAACAATTCTCTAAACTACGTAGAGTCATGTTTAGGTTTGTGAAGGTTCTCCTTCATCACGGTATGTCTGTAATAGTCCTTCATCCCGGGCACGGTATGTCTGAAATGGTCCTTCATCACGGTATGTCTGTAATGGTCCTTCATCCCGGGCACGGTATGTCTGTAATAGTCCTTCATCCCGGTCACGGTATGTCTGTAATGGTCCTTCATCACGGTATGTCTAATGGTCCTTCATCCCGGGCACGGTATGTCTGTAATGGTCCTTCATCACGGTATGTCTGTAATGGTCCTTCATCCCGGGCACGGTATGTCTGTAATGGTCCTTCATCACGGTATGTCTGTAATGGTCCTTCATCCCGGGCACGGTATGTCTGTAATAGTCCTTCATCCCGGGCACGGTATGTCTGTAATGGTCCTTCATCACGGTATGTCTGTAATAGTCCTTCATCCCGGTCACGGTATGTCTGTAATGGTCCTTCATACACGGTATGTCTGTAATGGTCCTCATCCCGGGCACGGTATGTCTGTAATGGTCCTTCATCCCGGTCACGGTATGTCTGTAATGGTCCTTCATCACGGTAGGTCTAATGTCCTTCATCCCGGGCACGGTAGTCTGTATGGTCCTTCATCACGGTATGTCTTAATGGTCCTTCATCCCGGGCACGGTATGTCTGTATAGTCCTTAATCACGGTATGTCTGTATGGTCCTTCATCCCGGGCACGGTATGTCTGTAATGGTCCTTCATCCCGGGCACGGTATGTCTGTAATGGTCCTTCATCCCGGGCACGGTATGTCTGTAATGGTCCTTCATCCCGGGCACGGTATGTCTGTAATGGTCCTTCATCCCGGCACGTAGTCTGTAATGTCCTTCATCCCGGGCACGTATGTCTTAATAGTCCTTCTCCCGGCACGGTTGTCTGTAATGTCCTTCATCCGGCACGGTATGTCTGTAATAGTCCTTCATCCCGGGCACGGTATGTCTGTAATAGTCCTTCATCCCGGGCACGGTATGTCTGTAATAGTCCTTCATCCCGGGCACGGTATGTCTGTAATAGTCCTCATCCCGGGCACGGTATGTCTGTAATATTCCTTCATCCCGGGCACGGTATGTCTGTAATAGTCCTTCATCCCGGGCACGGTATGTCTGAATAGTCCTTCATCCCGGCACGGTATGTCTGTATAGTCCTTCATCCCGGGCACGGTATGTCTGTAATAGTCCTTCATCCCGGGCACGTATGTCTGTAATAGTCCTTCATCCCGGGCACGGTATGTCTGTAATAGTCCTTCATCCCGGGCACGGTATGTCTGTAATAGTCCTTCATCCCGGTCACGGTATGTCTGTAATAGTCCTTCATCCCGGTCACGGTATGTCTGTAATATTCATTCATCCAGGTCACGGTATGTCTGTAATATTCATTCATCCAGGTCACGGTATATCTGTAATATTCATTCATTTCGGTCACGGCATGTCTGTAATAGTCATTCATCCAGGTATAACTGCGATATTCATTTAGATCAACTAGACTTTGATCTAAATAAGGTTTAGTCCTTGAAGAGATTTTACTTGAGCGGAGATACCCTTTAAAAATATAGACCCTCATTCAATGAAAAAAATCACATGAACTATTATTACTTTGAGAGTGAACTATTCCTTTAATGCCAATCCTGGTTACTAGCACACAGCTTCCACATCTATATACGTCTCAAACCTATAACCGAATACTACATCCACACAGTGTAAATGTAAGGGCATTTATTATACAACACGTTATTACCTGCTCTCATTTATAAACTAATATTTCTAGTTAAGCTGGAGTTGTGTGAATGCGCTTGACAGATATACATTTGCAATAACATTGCTTATAATTTACAATCATTCAAAGACCTCTGCACTGTCTGGTTTGTGTTACCACTTTCCCTCCTACTACTGCACTCTAGACTTACCATTCCCATCATGCCATAAGGGGTCACTGCGCCTGGCTGGTAACATCAGATTCACAACAGCATAGAGCAATAGCATGGAAATAAAGGAAAAAGAAAAATAAAGTCAGAGAGGAATTTCTCTACAGTTCACAGAACCTTAAATAAAGTAAAACAAACATGGTGATCTTTGCAGTTTAGCACATTACAATAAATAAACGCTTGTGACTGTGTGTACTTCTATCTTTCTTGCAGATTCTGCATGTCATTTTTGAAAAATTGGTACAGTGTGTACCCACCTTTAGTGAGTGTCAGTGTTTCCTTGGGTTTTAAAGGGGAACTGCGGTCCAAATATGACTTTAGGTAAATTGATAGGAATTGCTCTCCTGAGAATTTTTGCAATTTATTTTCATTGTTTATTTTGCATAGTTTTGAAGATATTTACATTTTTGTGTGTGATATGGCAGCGGCATCACCAGGTCCCCTGCACTTCCTGCTCTGAAACCATGTCAATCTGCCTTGTTTCTCCCCCTCCCCTTTGCAGACCCCCTGGTCCCTCCTACTCACGGACCCCATGGTCCCTCCAGTTGCAGGCCCCCCTTGAGAACTCTGCCTGAAACGGCTGTTTTCACATAGAGGGAGAGAAGGGCTGTAGATTCCCTTACCTTCTCTGCCAGGACTTCACACAGCAGAGAAAAGGAGGGACTTCCTGTCTCCCTCACACACTGAGGGAGTCTGAGGCTGTGTTCGCCGGCGGCACTGTGCAGGAGAAGCCTTAGGAATGTCACGTCAGCCTCCCACCCATTAACTTTCTGGTCAGTCATTTCTTTATATCTTGGGCTGTGGAGCACGTAGAGAGGTGGTTGATGGCTCGTTTTAAAGGTAGGAAACTGGCCTTTCATTTAAACTCAACTTGTTTGGAGACCACAGTTCCCCTTTAACAATAACATGGAGTCTGGATTGATTTGGTCTGAAGGTTTCATTTACTTTCAGATAGTGTAGGTTATGTTTATTTTCAAATAGGTACGCTATTGAGAAATACATTGCACAGAGCAGTGCGAAAATCAAGTTCACTTCATTATCCTCCACCTGCCGCTCTGTTTCTCTAAAGGTGACCATACATATGTCCGATTTTACTTACCCGACCGAGCAATCCCGCGACATTCGATCGATCCTGCCGGAACCGCCTCTCCTGTTCTACTATGCGGCAGACATGCAATCGCAAAATGAATGGGCTTTTACGACAATTAATAGCATGACAATTAATGTTTAATTGCAATCACTGCAGCCCTACTAATTACATTTATTAAGAGTGTCCCTATTAGGCCAAATGATCTGGCAACCTAGTATCCCTACAAGAAACAAACATACATGAATTCTAGACCCAGAAAGGTATTTATATTAGAACAGACCTGGGCAAAGCAAGTCCACATGCGGCCCTTTGGCTGCCCCTGACTGGCCCCTCAATACTAGACATGTACTTATAGAAATCTTAATATGAATTGATTAGGCTGGATAATTGTTTTATTTGTATTTAGTTTCTTTTATAAACAAAATGATGGCCTGATCAATTGATTAATTGAATTTGATGGAACGGATCTAAACTATTACACACCTTCAAAACGGCATTTTATTATCTCTATAATGAATGAATGGATTGAATTGAACCTATTGGTCCAGCCCATCATGACAATCCAAGATTCTCATGCGGCCCCCTGTGAATAACCCAATATTAAAAGCATGATGCAGGCTGTATTGATTTCAATGCAGCCATTCATCAGGTCATGATGAACTGCTACATAGCCTTGTAATATGTAGTTTTCATGTGTTTTTAGGCTCAATCTGTCACAAGATTACTTTTAACCTGCCACATTCTGCTAGATAGTGTTTAATTTACCCGTTTCTCCTAAACATTGCTTTAAATCTGCCAAAGTCTCTCACATCTGCATATCCATCAACATTACACAATTAATAGGACTTTAATTGTTTGGACAAACTCTGAATTTTTAGAACTTCACTTAAGTTTGTAGTTCTGGGTTTTCTGAACTCGGACATATTTTCAATAATTATCGACTTTTCAATAACCATCGAATGCGGAGTTTTGGTGATAACCCTAGAATTTGGCGTTTCGGCGACAACCCTCGAATATAGTGGTTCATTTGGTAACTCTCAAATGTAACGTTCGTCAACCCTAGAATTGCCGATAACCCTGGAATGTAGCAAAAACCCAACACAATGCGGAAACCCGACAATTGCCCGATCGTGGGGAAAGTTAGTGTTTACGCAAGTTTTGGTGTGTTCCCCAGACCATTTCCCAGGTCCCAGAGCCAATTACAGTAAGTTACCATTGCTGTTTTTACTCTATTAACTAGAACTTTTTGAACTATAGAACTTTTACTGAAGTCCTTTAGTTTGGAAACAAAGTTCGGCCATCTCTATAGTGCACCTATTTAAAGGGAAATTAAACCTTCATATCAGATCAATCCGGCTCCACTTTTTTTTGTTAATATACAAATTGAGAACCTCAGACACTGACTAAGCTAGAATGAGATCTCACTGAAATCCATTGTGTGAGACTCCTTCTATATGACGAATTTAGAAAAAGTGATAAAATCTACTAACACTACAAATTCCCGTTTCACTATTTAACATGAAGGGGAAGTTCAGCACAAATAAATATACTTTCAGGGAAAAAAGGGAGTTTTTCTCTCATTCCACTGGCCATAATTTGACCATTCAGTAATTTCTGTGTATATATAAATGCAACTAAAGTATACGGACATCCGGTTCATTATGGTCTCAATCCAGTTCCTCAGTAGAGATTTGGCCCATCCAATAGGCAATCAGTAGAAATTACCTCATTGTGGTTTGCAGACATTCGTTTATGAATAGCACTTAAAATTCCACCACATCTATTGCAACGCCCTTTTCTCCAGCCAATCTGTTACAGATTTGATGGTTTGTTAATGTTCATTGTCCTGCTGCATTAAAGGGGAAATTCCATTTTAATGATTCTCTTGCCCTTAACCCAGTCCCTGGGTTGATTCAGTTGCTCAGTAGAGATCTGAGCATGTTTGACCCATTCAACAGCCAATCAGTAGAAATTACTGTTAGGAACATTCCAAGGCAGAGTGCATTCTGGGAAGGACAGTTACAGAATCTGAAATGGCACCTAACTAATGTCAACAGCTGGGAAAAGCAAGGTGTATAAATTCAACAGATTTTCAAAATGTAAGAGAATTTGTAGAATAACTAGGCATGCATATTAATCTAACTAAAGCCTCAGAACAACACTGAATCAGTAAGCAGAGCACCTTGACATAAAACTAGTAATGTTGTATCTGGGAAATTTACTAATTTACTAACATTCAGTTTGTGCTTTACTTCCCAACATTCCAGTATCACACATTTTGATCAACGACCATTGTGTTCTTTACACATGCTCAGTTCTAAAGCTGGGTACACACGATTAGATATTTCGGTCCGATCGACCGATAGTTCAGTGTATCGGTCGATCGGACCGAAATTATCGCATTCGAAGGTGCCCATGTCCGATCGACCGTTCGTCCAAATCGGACGAAAGGAACGATCGGACAGGGTGGAAAACCTCGTCCGATCGTGCGGTCCTCTATGGACCGCGCGATCGGTCGCGGTGACTATCGGACGCGGCTGCTTTTGCCGCGACCGACAGTCCTTCCTCCTGGCCGACCGTTCGAAAGTATCGAACGGTCGGTCAGGAGGAAAAATCGCTAGGTGTGTACCTAGCTTTAGTTACGTCAGGAACGTGTTACAGTTGGTCACACCCACTAGTAGTCTTTAGCCAATCCTTTTACATGACAGATTAAGCAAGGGAGCATGTGACAGGAGGTGTGACCAGACACTGCACATACTCCAATATGTGCAGATCCAGTTCTTCAGAGGCTTACATGTAATTTAATGCAATTTATTGGAGTGGGATTGTTTTTTTATAGTTTATTATAGTTTCTTGGGGAGTTGTTTTCAGATTCTGGAGTATAAAAATTTGGGTTTAGTTCTTCTTTAATAATAATTACCTGCCAGATATTTAAGAATAATCATAGTCCCCATTCTTTCAGCGTAAGCTGGCCCCTCCTGACATGCAGTCAATGAAGACTGTGACAACTGACATCACAACCAATAATTGACGTCTGTTTCAGTTGCTGCTTCCTCTGCACATGCTCAAGCTTATAAAAAGCTCATTAAGAAGAGGGAGGAGTCAGATACCTTTGCCCGAAAGGAACAGAACGTCTCATTAAATATCTGGTTTCAAATGCATGTAATAAACTGGCAAAAATAGCAGTTAGGGTTGTGCGCGCATAATCAGTTTTTGGTTTTAAGATAATCAGCTTTGGTCGTTGAGAAAGGACCAGTTGGTCCGAAACATGTTGTACGCGTGTTTTGTCTAAATAAAGCTTTTCTTCACAGCAACAGCCCGTGCATTTGTATGCTACAGTGAAATAATCTATTACACCGATGTCTGACTCAGAATTGTGGCAACTGGAACAGTGTAGCCTACGAGCATTTCCTGCCTCGGTACCTGGGCACCTCTAACCACAAAGATGGTTTTAAGGGTGGACATGCCCTTCAATACACAACAGGCTAACAGAGGACAGTAGAGCCTGAGCTTTCTTATTTTATTTTTTTCTCTAAGCACTGACAACACATACACTCTTAATGCAGTTAAATAAACAATAACATAGTGGATTTTGTTTTGTGCGGTTTACACCTGAGGATAGATTTAAATGATGTTAGAAGCCGATATGAAAAAGATGTTTGTTTGTTTTTTAAAATGCCCTGATCAGGGTTGCCATTATAGGAGGTCAGGGTGGGGGTGAGTGGACCTAAACAGGTGGTGGGAGCCCTACACCTGAATAAAACCTTAGAACTCACAAACAATCAAATGTAGCCTATACATTTTTAAATTAGCATGCATGCAGCCAATGAGAAGAGGATTTTACTGGCAGAAGACAGAAAGACTTTAAGGACAAGACATACTATTTAAAATGAGGATCATCTAATGTATACATTTTCCTTATATAACAGCTATCATACTCCTAAAACTACATTAGAGTCAGAGTAGGACCTTTCAGCTGACATTGCTTTTACTATTCAGCAAGTAGAACCAGTCCAGTGACATATATGTTAATATAGGACATACTATGTCTAATATACATCTGTTTAATTTAAAGAGCATGTCCACCCTTAAAACAAAAAACTGGTCACATGTCCGTTACCTGACCCCAATCCTCACTGATATATTCAGCACACTATTAGATTTATTATTAACCAGATATTTAAAGGACAACTGTGGTCTCAAAACAAGTGAGGGGTAAATGAAAGCCTGCAGTATTTCATTTACAATGAGCCAACAATTACATCTCTGTCTGGAGCCTGTGAAATTACTTTGGGGTGAATGTTCAAACTTCCTGCTTTCAGTAGGTTGAGTGACATCACCTGACCTCTGACCCCCCCCCCCCCCCCCCCCGTCTGCCCGGGGGAGAAGCATGCTCAGTTAAGACTTAATGGAAGTACCTGGGGTAAAAATTGACAGTTGAGAAGGGGAGCCTATTAAAGCAGACAGAGGCTCGTCACATGATTACAAGTTGGTCACATGGCTGAAAACAGGAAGTGTTCAACCAGGAAGATACATTGCTGAACCTTTCCAGCAATAACCTCTAAAAAATGTTATCTAGAGATGTGATTTAGGTTTTATTTTAAAGGTGTGATACAAGGCTTATTATATCATTACTAGTTTGGAAGAATTTGAGACCACAGTTACCCTATAAGGACAATTATTGCCTCCATTTGTGGCAAAATAAGCGGTCTCCTCCCTCCGTGCAGTCAATCAACACTGTAACTGCTGACATCACAACCAATGATTGCCTGCTGTTTGTTTCACCTGCTGCCTCCTCTGCACATGCTCAAGCTTATAAAAAGCTCATTAGGTAGAGGAAGGAGGCAGATACCTTTGCCAGAAGGGAAGAGGAGGTATCATTAAATATCTGGTTGCAAATGCATATAATAAAATGAAGAAAATGACAGTTGTGGCTGCAGGCAGATAACTGACAGTCACCACTTTTTAAGGAAGACTCCAAGTAGACAATCAAGGTTCCTTACCTGCATGTTGCGGGTTGGAGCAGGGCGGTGAAGACCCGAAACTCTCCCATCAGTTATGCCCAGAAATGGAGATAACCCAAAATCCCCAGAAAACATGCGCCTCATATGTTGGCGATGCAATGCAAAGGGGTCCCTAAAAGACACAACCATTACTAACAGTACAGGGCACAATATTATTGGAAATGGAGACACACATTGTAAACAACTTACATCAAAAACATAGCTGGGTCTTGTGGTTCAGTGTCTCTCGTAAACCGAAACATGATGTCCCCTTTAGAATATCTTCTGTACTTTTCTGTTTAAAGTATAATATGCATTTGTTAGTACAAATCTATCTGTATTTCTAACTGCCCTATTGTGTATTTACATGGGAGCTCTGCAGTCATATTAAGTGCCTTGTTACCTCTCTATGCCTATACACAGACACCCTTGATCGTCTCCCTGTACTGTAGTATAGGCCGTGATTGTTAGGAGGTATGGCAGTCCCCTATACTTAAAGGAAGATCATTTGGGACTGTGTAGCCACCTTAAAGGGCATGTTCACTGGAAAAATTGTTTTAATTTGCCTGTTACTGCAAATAATTAATCTATTATAATAACTATACTATAAATAACTATTACTGTACATTTTTCTGTTGATCTTACATCTACAATTTCTTTAGGGTGGGTACACACCATAAGATATTTTCAGCCGATGGATAGTGACGTATATTGGTTGGTTGGCAATATTGCATGGTGTAGGGGGGCCAACTGAGACCGATCTCTGTCACCCGTTCGTCTGTATCGGACGAACTGGACTGTTGGTAACCGCACAATCGGCCACGTGAACTGTTTGCCGCAGCCACTAATTCCACCACCTACAGTCATTTGTCCCAGCCGAACACTCGGTTGGGACAATAAGTCCCGCCATGTGAACCCAACCTTACATATATAATCTGAAGCATGAATTGCTTAAGCTGTCAATCAACCTTATCTTTTGTGCAAATACTGAATTTTGCTGTAACTAGAAGGGTGTTACTGCAACTGGATTGGTGATAGTTGGGGAATTCCATCTCTCAGTGCTAGATAGTGATTGCCGGGCATGCTCAGTTTTAAAAAAAAGTCAGGTCTGAGGAAAGGAGCAGGCGGTTAAGAGAGGGAAGGGGAATACTTAACCTGAGCAAAACCAGTCATGCAGCAACACACACACCTCAGAGTAATTGCTACTTACATGTATTTATAGATTAAGATGAGGCAAAGTTATTTTTTCAGTGTACATACCCTTTAACATCTCACTGTCCCCAAAATTAAACGCATGACTCTGCAATTGTATAAATCTATCCAGCTGGGACACATTATACACAACCTGCAGTCTGTTCCCATCATTCTACACATACATACACTGTATGTAATGTCATGCCCTATAATTTCTGCATTGTGCATCCCCAACCCTATATATAATCTGTAACACTATTAAAAGAGAACTACTGTGTATAAAGTTTTTTCAAAAATTAAGTGAAAATGAAAAAGTACCTGGGGCAGGGAGGTAGTATTGGAATTTTCTACCTCCCAATATTGTTTCTATGAGGAGCACCAGCAATAAAAAAAAAAGTGTTTGCCAGGCCTCCTGAGTGCTTCAGCACTATCTTTTATACAGGAAGGCCAAGGAAACTAACCTGGTAGATAAAAACTAGCAGGGCGATGCACCGGGTGCTCAGAACATCGCTACCTGGTGCTGTTCTATTCCAGCTTATAGCTGGCATTAAAGTGCCGCAATAAAACGCCAATTTCGGCATATAACATTGCTTACAGCGGCTGCGAGGTTAATAGCCCCGCAGCCGCCGCAAGGAAGGAGTTTAAGTCACGCTATCCGATATAACATCGGTTAGCGTGACAAACTCCAAAACAGGAGCGGTGCATTGCCTTGTAGATGTGCTGTAGCTCCTCAACAAAACAATACTGGGAGGTAGGAATAATGAATCCTACCATCCTGCCCCAGGTTCTATTCATTTTTATAGTATAGTTGTCCTTTAAAGCCGTGTTAGTGGTCCATATCCCGAGCTGGCTCTGTGAGGCCCACAGCGTCAGGATGCGTGGGGTTAACCTTCTGTACTGATCTGTCCTCATGCTGGAAGGCTGGTGGGTATTTCCATCAGTAGCACAATGCTGGCTGCATGGGTTTCTGGGTTGCCATACTGGATTTCCCCCCCATGACCTGGTACTTAGCCTTGCAGCAAGGAGACTGATTGTGAGTTTGGTTTTAAACCTGTTAAACTGTGTTCAGAGTATAAATGGGACATATGGCAACCCCAACACTACCCATGAATCATTGCACTTATAACAACACAGCTGAACTGTAACTCACACCATCCATAGTATCCTCCCTCCCCCAACACCCCGATAACACACACAGACACCCAGCTTGCCCCTCCCCACTGTCACCCACTCACATATTGAGGGTCACTGCAGCCACCCAAAGCTCCTCACCGAGATAAAGCACCACAACTGCGCATCCATACACAGGAAATGACGTCAATAGCCAGCAGTTCCCATAACAAGAGCCTCTCACTGCGCTGGTCTTTCCTTACCCAGCCTGCACCAGTGCAACTGTGACATCGGGCGGAAGTTGAGAGTCGCTCGGATCAGCGAATCAGAGGAGCGGGGGGGAGGGCTTTATCCAGCTGTGCTGTCAAGGCCATCTCTTGACTGCTGTACCTGGTAAGAACACTGAGCAGGAAACATTGTTCGCATAGAAGGATGAGTGGTTAAGATATGGGGATTGACCGATTTATTGGGGGGGGAATGGTAGAAACATTTTTAGGTAGTGAACACTGGGCATAAAATCTGATGCTAGAACTGAAAAGGTCTCTGGTCGTTAAATGTCACATTTTTACTGAATTATGGCTACAGGTGAGAGTCTTCAAATTTTCTGATTGCTGACTGATAACAGATTGGTTGTAGCCTATTAAAGGGCAACTATAGGCCTAGAAGTCCCAGGAGGGACTTATATCCTGGGGTCGCTACAAACGGAGCCCTGCAATAGTCTCAAGTCTTATGGAAGGGCTGATTACAATGGGCAGGGGGGGACACGATAAATCTGCAAGGAGTGACATATTCCATGGTTTAAAACCAGGAATCGGAAGGCGAAGCGAGTGAAGGGCAGCGCCCGGAGAAAGAAGTCCTTTGGGGCTTCCATTTACAGCCCCTTAAGATAAGACCCATGGGCCTAAGGACCGAGCGGGCGTTTGGTTTTGTTAGTCTTACCAAGGGTAGGACAACAGAAAGAGGGGTTTTTGGTGGGGGTGAAGGTAGGCGGCTATAATTGCCTGTAACCAAATTATTTCCCCCATTCTGGCAGAGAAGGCTGATCCTACCTCAATGAGTCCATCAAGGCTGTGAATGCCGGCATCACACCCAACGATAACTGCGTTTTTCCTGCGCCTCCCGTGCACATGCTCAATTATCACAATTTTCAATTGACAGCAGCGGAGAGGCAGATACATTTGCCAGAAACAGGATAAGAATACTTATATACATTAAATATCTGGTTACAAAAAAATGTAATAAACGGTTCAAAAATAGCAGCTGAGGATGCAGATAACTCATGGCCAAGTCAGTCATTTAGTTTTGGGTGGAATATGTCCTTTAAATAAGCAAAAATATTGTGCACTGTTGTATCCTAAGTGGAAATAGCGTACAAGGGTAAGTGCAAACCTTAAATAGAAAAGAAACGGCACAAAAACTGTCTCACTTTCAGCCACATATTGCATGTTCTGTCTCTCTTAATGGTCACTCTTGTCGACGGTTGTGTGAACGCTGCATAATGTGGGACCGTTCCCCAAATGTGATGTCCCCAATGATCATTGCTCACAGCCCACCGATTCAGAGTCTCGCACTGTTCGCCGCGGTCTCGCGAGAATATGGAAATACGTGATCACAGTGGATTAAAAACTAGAAAGGTTAACGATAATTTTTGCAATAACAAGGAGCCCCATTGGAGACACGATACGTAAAAAACCTCGTCCCAACCTCTACCTAATTACGTAAGAGATGGCCAAAGGGCCCTGATATGGTGGAACAATAAACCCGATTCATTAATTCCTTAATAGTTTACGGCTGTGTACGAGCCTAGAACCCAAGACTCTGCGATCCGTTACCTACTAGAACTTATGGGTCCTGTTCACAAAACTGACTAGATCGTACTGACCCCACCAAAATGTACACCATCTGTAAATGCCTGACAGTTTGTGGTATTAACCAAAAAAACAAGCAAATACACAGTCCAGTGCAGTGGGATTATTGGTCTTAAATGACAACATATAGGAAAAAAAAAAACCATCATTCACCCTAGTACATGTCCCAACTCAGCAGCAAAATCACTTACTCAACATTAACAATAGGCTGGACCCCCTCCAAAGATATCACACGCATAGACAAGTGCTAACCTGCCTCCTAAAACTGCCCAGGCCGTGGTTTTTAACACAGCCCTTTCGATGAGCGGTGGGAATGTCTGTTAAAACCTCTTTCTCCTCCTCTGCCAGTCCAAATTGACATGTCACTATTGCTAGGATACAGGCCTACATATCAAGCTGATCAGGGTGGGTGGAGGAGCGTGTTTTCTCTCATGCTAACCTTTGAGTGACCAGTCCACATCATGGCTATTGAAGGCAGAGAGAAAGGTTCAGAACGGGGGGGAAAAAAGGTATGGGGATGGCTGCATACCTTAACTCTTTTAAAGCAATTTAAAGAAAATGCATTGGGTAATACAATATCTCTAAGTCATGTACCTATTTACTGGGGGTAGAACACGCGGAAAACCATGCGGTGGCTGCCACAAGTTTCACCCAAAAAAGCACCCTTTGCATCGGTGCCAGTGATTTAATATTGGCGATTGTGGACCTTTTATGCCTCCCCCATGACTTATTAAAACACAGCTTTGTTAAGACCTTCCAGATTACTGCACAACCGTCAATATTAAACCTCAACTACACAGAGCGACGATGGATGTGAAATCCCCCACTGAAAATCTCTGCTTACTTTATCATGTAGTCTGATAAACTCTTCTTATATCAAATCTGTATTTCATCCGCACAGCTACTTCCTCTCTGAAAGCCCTTTAAGACCATTCCATAATTTCCCTTCAAACATCCATGTCAGTAGAACTGTGACAAATGGCAGGAAGACCAATCATAACGCAAATGAGTCGCATAATAATAGCGGCCCGGAGGAAAGGGACTTTAAAATACACATGCTGTCGGGAGTTAAAAAATAACAAATAACTCAGTTTTTTTAAGCTCTCCCTGCACAGCGGTTTTTAAACGTAGAATTAACTGCATTTTGATTTAATTGAAATCAAATCAAATATGACTGGTGGCTGGTATTAAAGAAAAACTAGTGATAACCCATCCCCCAATAAAGTAACCCATGGTGAGGAGAGAATGATTGGTCTATACACTTGGGCTTGCAATGTTAAAGAGAAAATACTTTAAGTACCTAAAGGACCAACTCCACCTCATAAGAACATCTTTTAAAAGAATGGCCTCTATAAAATATGTAGTATATCATACTTTGTCCATGGATTCATTATGTAGTGCCTATATGCTTCTGGATGCTATGGAAACTGAGCCATTAGAACCGTACGAGCCTTACGAGCCTGGGCATGCTCAGGAAGAGACAGACAAGAGGAATTAAAACATTCAGTCATGCGGCTTGAGTATCAAATGTCAAATCCATAAACTGACAGTTGCTAACTGGAAGAACAAGGAAGTAGAAACAGGGGAAAACAGGACATGTTGCAGCGATTTCAGGTAGAATTATAATTTCACATTTCAAACGATTACCGTTAGGGTTTTGGTGGGTGATTACCACTATGTAGAAGAGTATCCATTTGTTGGGGCTGGACTTGCCCTTAATGAAATTTAGCTTGCTAGGTTCTGTTTCTGCACTCCGCCACTTCCAGAGACTGGACATAACAATGGGATGATGCACCCTTCCCGTAGGACAGCTTTAGACCCACTGGGCGGTGCTGACCAGATTCTAGCACCCTTAAATTTAGGCATAGTAATCTCTTTACGATTGCGATTCAGTCCTTATACAGTGTAATGGGGCTGAGGGGAATTGGAAATAATACTTATGGTTCATTTTAAAAGGGCATATCACCATTAAAAAAAGGTAATTGTTCAGTACCTGCACCCAACCCAACTGATAATTCAGCACATTTTTACTGCATTAACCAACCAGAATTTATTGATAATTGATTGTATTTAAGTAGCCCCTCCCTTCCTTGCAGTCAATCCACCCCAGGATGTGACAATGACATCTCAGCAAATGAAGATGTTCCTGATGCCTCATCTTGCCCATGCTAGGCTTTTAAAAAACTCATTGAGCGGAGGGAAGGAGGCAGATACTTTGCCAAAGAGAATGAACTTTATATATCTGGTTACAAACGTATAAACGTGAGTAAAATAGCAAAATTGGGGTCTGCCGGCAGATAATGACAATTCACCAGTTTTTTAATAAGGTGGGCATTCCCTTAGGGAATTGGACTATCTCTCTGACAGAGTTCTTTTTTAATTGGGCGGGGGGGGGGAAGAGAGGAAGAGAGAATTAAAGGTATATCTCACCATCATTTTAACTTATGCTTTAGTGTAGGGGACCCTATCCCACCCAAACAGTCAGTTGTTTGCAAAAATATATAATCAGAAAAGGTAATTGCAAAGCTTCGTTTCCCCGGCATTTCTGATCGGCCCTGTTGCAGGAAATTGCAAGCAGGGGCCGGACTGGCGCAAATTAGAGACGCGGCTTCCAACAGTGCAGAAACACCTGGGGAAACAAGCTCTGTAAGTACATTACTGATTCCTACTGATACTGAATTTTTTGCAAATGAACACGGTGGTTGGATAGGGTTCCTACACACAGCAAAAGATTTAAAAGGTGGGCACCAGGCAGCAAAACAGGGAGGGAGGGCTGCAGTGGGCAAGCCAGAAACCTCTCAGAGGAAAGGTAAGAGGCGGAAACTTTTCACTCACAGTTTTCAATGATCAATAAAGCAGTAATATAAAGGGATCTACTCATAAATTTATTTTTTCCCCCGGTTTAATTGCAGAGGCGGGAGGTAAAGGAGCGTGCTATGTCTTACCTACCATTTCTTTAATTAAACGATTCAGCGAGCAGGCAGGGAAGTTAGAGTACTTACTTGCAATCGCGCGCCAGAGCTGGCTTCTTGAAGGTCCCGCTGTAGCTGGCATTGTATGCGTGCACAAGTGCCAGCTCAGTCGGGACTATCAGCGAGAAGAAGCATGATCTGGGGTAAGTACTCTAACTTCCCTGCCTGCTCCTGATAGTTCAATCACGTATTCTTTTAATTTGTGTATCTCAGGACAGAAAGGGAAATGAAGAAAGTAAACACCTGGGGGTTGGGGGGAATTATAGAACAATATGAAAAAGAATATATAGATGCCCTTTAAAGTATATTCAGGGTTATTCAATAAAAGTTCTTATTGTTAAAAATGGTGCTAATTTTGCCCCAACCAATCAGATGTATCTTTCAACTGTTAAATATCTGATATTGTTGGGGCAAAATTAGCACCATTTTTAAACAATAAGAATTTCAGTGAATCTCCCTGTTTATCTTATTAGAAATAAACATTGCACAAGTTTCTCAGGTTCACAGCAAACATGTTGCAAGTACATTACATAAAGCTATAACAGTCTTAGATAATCAGAATATTATGTGTAACAGAACTCAAGGCCTCATAGCTGCTACAAGGCCTAATGAACAGTTACCATCGGGACAGGTAACATCCCTGGTGTGAATTATTACCCTGTTCGTAGGGTTCATCCACGGAACACATGCCATACATAGGACAAGGCCGATACTTACCCTCCGGGTGCAGTTCGTGTCTGAGTGGTCTCTGATACACTTGAGGTGTGGTGCCTCCTACCATATTGGAGTATGAATAACAGTGGAAGAGGAAGTAAGTATGGCAGTTTGGTCAGATGACATCTGCTCTGTTTCAGTAAAAAAAAATGTTAGCAGTTTGGAACTGGGAGGATTGGAGAATAAAAGAAAGATACAGGCAGTCGTATAAAAAGGGGGTGGGTGGATAATGGTAGATAAAGGGCATTTATTTTTTAAATAAAAAGGACAGACAAAAAAACATGTGGTTTAATCTGGGGCAACAGGGTTGGGGCAAGTGTTAAAATACTTACAATGCCACCATTAGGTCATTCATCATTCCGAACATATCAATGAACCCTCCTCCCTAGGAAGAAGCAAACAATGTGTTCAGTCTCCATTTCATTAAAGAATAAAGAGCAGTAAAATTTCTAAAAGGGAGTATCTCCAATCCCCCTCTGTTTAATTAAAATCCCCAATCCTGGGCTAGAACATTGGGATTTAAAGGTAAAATAGAGCGGATTTTACTATCCCCAGTAGCAGCAATTCTGCGAAGTGATTATAGAATTGTATAAATAAGCGAGTTAGACAGTGCAATAGCATGGTAAAGGCAACAATAAGTTATAAGACATTGCTACTGAAAGGACACTCTAACAATCAGGAATCTCAATCAACCTCTCCTCATTTAATTCACATTTTCCATTCACTGTTATTTATTTAAAAATATCCATCCATACATATCTACATTCCCCCCACACTAAAAGGGATACGAGAAGTGCCAGCCCCCGCCTTATGTTGTTATGAGCAATGTGAAGTTTTGATGGAATTGGTGGGATGTTAAACGTTTTATAGTAAATATATGCAGATGTGTGCTATGGCCAGCCTAATGGCAGAATTCACAGTGATCACACAAAGCCGGATCTATTTAAAACTCAGGTCTGCCTCTGTTACTGCCTGAATTTTATTTGTATTCGGTACATGGGCACCAGCTCACAGCCTCTACCCGCTGCCTGCCTATTCTAAAAGGGATGCCTCTCATGTTAAAGCTGTATGAGCCTATTGGTTCACCACATCAGCAGAGGCAAATCAGGCCACAGCAGTCAGAGTGATTAGCTAGAATGTAAGCAGGCTCCTCCAAGACACTCTGCTCTTACCAGAGTCAGCCTTCCACTTTGCCAGAGTGGGCGCAGGCCTGGTTGTGATGATTGGTCGGAATAACAATGTACCTGCGGTACAATGCGATCGTAGTCATGTGTATGGGAACCTAGAGTCAACCAAACAATCTAGGCTCATTGTCTTCCCCAACTTTAAGTGCCTTCCACCCTATTCTATTGCACTTCCTACCTCTATTGACTACCCAGTTCCTAAGAATAAGAAAAGTGGTCAAAACTAAAAACTGCTTCAGCAAACCCATGATGGAGTAGTCCAATCCCAACGTATACATAAAGCGGATTTAGAATGCGGATAATCCCTAGGCCATTTTGCTGTTATATGTTGAATATATCAACGATAAAAAACTATGATGGAACACATTCAGTAAACAAAAAAAAAAAAGTGTAAAACGTTCTTAACATAAACACCTTTTATGTCATTCTTGCAATCAGATTCATGGGGTAGTCAGCTGGAATTGGGTTTCCAACAGTCAGAAAGGAGTGAGTATCAGGAACTTGTTATTCACTTTGCAGCCCCAACTACCCCAAATGATCTCATACGGGTTTAGAATTCCACCGCTCTCCTTTTTAGCCAAAAAACTATATACCCCAGCACCACACTTCCTCCAGCTTCATGGTGGCCGTAGCCGAGGAACACATACATGAGAAAACTATGATCCACACCCCAAAGGCATGCCAGGGTACCCCCCGTAGGTACGACACATTTACAGTTATTTATATGCCTACTTTTCGTGGGGATAGCACTTTTAATGAGAGTAAGCCCTTCCCTTACAAAACAAACCATCACCCCTTTCTTCTTATTAGCAGTCCATAAGGGGAGTGGTTTGTTTGTAGGGCAGGGCTTTTCTATAGATAAGAATTGATGTTAATGTTTGATCTAAGCCTGATAAAGGTGCAGTATGCAACGAAAATCATTAAAAGTTTTTGTATTCATAAATCACAGGTGGTTATTATCCATCACAGCATGACAGACTGCTTGATACTGAAATAAACAGGGAAGACAACAGAAGTGGGGTGTTCAAACAACTGTAGTAGAATGCCATCAGGAATGTCTACAAGTAATCACTGAGACTACTCGGTTCATAGCCAAAAAGCATGGTTCTTTGAAACAAATATGTGGTTGTCACCATTTTGAAAAGCCCCTTGGGCAGACAGGAATGCTTTCCAGTGAAATCCTAGGCAGTAGATTACTAATATACCATTTACAAGTTGCAGTAATTATACAAGTCAAGGGATTTTTTAAAAGTTTCATTCTCCTTTAAAAAACACACAGAACTTATAATGATGTCTATGTCCTGTCATACAGAAAATACATGTGTAGGATGTGACCATACAGAGTCAGCACAAACTATGAGAAAATCAGGGGTGGCTACGCAAGTATCTGTACTTCTACTGTACTCTGCCATTTTGGAGATTTTTCTGGTGACCCACCCTAGTATCACAGAATGAAAGCATCAATGACAAGGCGTCAATAGGCCATTAGAACTAAAGACCAAGTTGACTTTGAATAATTCTCCCTGCCTTTAGGAATTGAAAACTCCCACCAATCCCCTAACAACATGTGGTGTCCAATGGAAATTTTATTGAAACAAGACAGATCAATCAACCAAAGGGATTCTCATTGGCTTACAAGCCCGTACAAGCCTGCGCTTGCTCAGGTGGACCACCAAATCTATTGTCTGGGTGACTGGAGAAGTAACGGATGTTGGTATCCTAGTAGGCAGTTCTCCACCTGCCCACAAATATGAATGGGCATCTACTCCGATTAACTTCTAAAACTGCTCTGAATACTGATTTCCTAATTAAAACTTGCAAATTACAATGAGACAATGACCCACCCTAAAACCCATTTAATTGAGTTGATACTAAGTATGGCCCTATTCCTTATATTAACCCAGAAATCGTTATGTTCCAGTCTACGCCTATCAACATACATATTATAACACTGCTCCCTCTAGTTTGTGGTCAAGCAATGAGATGATTCAATGTATTTTATTATACATTACAGTGGGTGGTTGCCCCATATTTTCTTAAAGAGTGAATGGACACCGCACCAGAATTTATTCAGATTCTTTATATAAATATTGAAACAGCCATGGGGTTTTGTTTATTTAAATGCGAGTGTCAGGGGTGTTGAAAACGTTGTAAAAAATTCTACTACTAGAGCAGTGTTTGAAAGTTTTACCACGGAGGTTGTAAGTTTCTCCCGGAGGATATTCAAATGGTCACTTCATCATCAACGGCGTAAGTCTCATCGCGTAGTCTAAGCCTCATCCGCGTCAGATGTCTAAGGTCCTTCATAGGTTGTCTTGTCTTTCGCGCAGATGTCGTAATGGGTTCTTCTCCGGTGTCTGAATGGTCTCTACCGGCTCGGTTATGTCGTAATAGCCTCTCATATGTCTTAATGTCCTTCATCCCGGTCACGGATGTCTGTAGGTCCTTCATCCACGGGCACGTATTGTGTAATCCTTACACGATCATGCGTATCCTTTCATGCACGGTATGTCTGTAATGGTCCTTCATACGCATGCGTCACTGGTCTATCCCGGCACGGTATGTCTGTAATAGTCCTTCATCCCGGTCACGGTATGTGTAATGGTCCGTCATCACGGTATGCTAATGGTCCTTCTCCCGGGCAGGTTATGTCTGTAATGGTCCTTCATCACGGTATTTTTAATGGTCCTTCATCCCGGGCACGGATAGTCTGTAATAGTCCTCATCACGGTATGTCTGTAATGGTCCTTCATCCCGGCACGGTATGTCTGTATGTAATAGTCCTTATCCCGGGCACGGTATGTCTGTAATGGTACCTCACCGGCAGTATGTCTTAATCTGTCCTTATCCCGGGCACGGGTTGTATGGTTCTGTAATGGTCCTATCCGGGCCACGGTATGTCGTAATAGCCTTCTCCGGCACGGTTATGATCGTATGTCCTTCATCAGGGCACGGTTTGCGTATGAATCCTTCATCCCCGGCACGGAGTCGTATAGTCCTATGCTCTGGTAATAGTATTCGATCGGGTTATGTCTGTAGTTAAGTCTTCATCCCGGACGAGTATGTAGCCTCCATAGTCTATTCTACGGGCACGGTACGTCTGTAATAGCCTTCATCCCGGGCAACCGCGTATCGTCTGTAATATCCTTCATTCACGGGCACGGTTGTCTCGGCCGTAATAGTCCTTCATTCCCGGCACGGTATTTATATGTTGTTTAATATGTCTTATCCCGGGCCAAGGTATGTCTTAATAGTCCTTCATCCGGGACACGGGCTATGTTGTGAATGTTATTCCCTCCCTCGTAATAGTCCTTATCCCGGGAACCGGTATGTCTGTATAGTCCTTCATCCGGTCACGTGTTGTCTGTAATAGTCCATATCCCGGTCTACGGTAGTCTGTAATACCTTCATCTCGGGCACGGTAGTGTCTGTATATTATTCATCCGGCACGGTAGTCTGTAATACTCCATCCATGGTCTGATATCGTCTTTCATCCCGGTCACGGTATATCTGTAACCTATCATTCATTTCGTCACGGCATGTCTGACTGTTATCCGTAACTCGAATCATTAGTCAACTTAGTACTTTGTCATCACTAAGGTTGTCTTGAAGATTACTTGAGGAGATACCTTTCCCCTCAAGCCTCTCCACATGAAAAATCCATGAATATTGCATTACTGAGCGGTGAACTTATCCTTCAGATCATCAATCACTGGCTTACACTTCTGTTTATTCAAACAAGATCTGTTTTATTAGTCAGCTTCAATAACGCTCCCTCAAACTATTAAACAGCAACTACCATCCACACAGTGTAAATGTAAGGGCATTTATTATACAACACGTTATTACCTGCTCTATTTATAAACATAATATTTCTAGTTAAGGCGGAGGGTGTGAATGCGCTGGACAGATATACATTTGCAATAACATTGCTTATAATTTACAATCATTCAAAGACCTCTGCATGTCTGGTTTGTGTTACCACTTCCTCCCCTACTACTGCACTCTAGACTACCATTCCCATCATGCCATAAGGGTCACTGCGCCTGGCTGGAACATCGATTCACAACAGCATAGAGCAATAGCATGGAAATAAAGGAAAAAGAAAAATAAGTCAGAGAGGAATTCTCACCGTTCACAGAACCTTAATACAAAGTAAAACAAAATAGTGATCTTGCAGTTTAGCACATTACAATAAACGCTTGTGACTGTGTGTACTTCTATCTTTCTTGCAAGATTCTGCATGTCATTTTTGAAAAATTGGTACAGTGGGTACCCACCTTATTGAGTGGTCAGTGTTTCCTGGGTTTTAAAGGGGAACTGTGGCCAAATATGACTTTAGGTAAATTGATAGGAATTGCTCCTGAGAATTTTGCAATTTATTTCATTGTTTATTTTGCATAGTTTTGAAGATATTTACATTTTGGGTGTGAATGTGCAGCGGCCATCACCAGGTCCTGATCCTGCTCTGAAACCATGTCAATCTGCCTTGTTTCTCCCCCTCCCTCTTGCAGACCCCTGGTCCCTCCTACTCACGGCCCCATGGTCCCTCCAGTTGCAGGCCCCCCTTGAGAACTCTGCTGAAACGGCTGTTTTCACATAGAGGGAGAGAAGGGCTGTAGATTCCCTTACTCTCTTGCCAGGATTCACAACAGAGAGAAAGGAGGGATTCCGTCTCCCTCACACACTGAGGGAGTCTGAGGTGTGTTCGCCGGCGGCACTGGCAGGAGAAGCTCTAGGAATGTCACGTCACAGCTCCCACCCATTAACTTTCTGGTCAGTCATTTCTTTATATCTTGGGCTGTGGAGCACAGTAGAGAGGTGGTTGATGGCTCGTTTTAAAGGTAGGAAACTGGCCTTCTTTTAAAATCAACTTATTTGAGACCACAGTTCCCCTTTAACAATAACATGGAGTCTGCATTGATTGTCTGAAGGTTTCATTTACCTTAGATAGTGGAGGTTATGTTTATTTTCAAATAGGTACGCTATTGAGAAATACATTGACAGAGCAGTTCGAAAATAAGTTCACTTCATTATCCTCCACCTGCCCTCTGTTTTCTCAAGGTGACCATACATATGTCGATTTTACTTACCCGACCGAGCAATCCCGCGACATTCGATCGATCCTGCCGGAACCGCCTCTCCTGTTCTACTATGCGGCACAGACATGCAATCGCAAAATGAATGGGCTTTTACGACAATTAATCATGACAATTAATGTTTAATTGCAATCACTGCAGCCCTACTAATTACATTTATTAGAGTGTCCCTATTAGGCCAAATGATCTGGCAACCTAGTATCCCTACAAGAAACAAACATACATGAATTCTAGACCCAGAAAGGTATTATATTAGAACAGACCTGGGCAAAGCAAGTCCACATGCGCGCCCTTGGCTGCCCCTGACTGGCCCCTAATACTAGACATGTACTTATAGAATTCTTAAATGAATTGATTAGGCTGGGATATTGTTTTATTTGTATTAGTTTCTTTTATAAACAAATGATGGCCTGATCAATTGATAATTGAATTGATGGAACGGATCTAAACATATTACACACCTTCAAAACGGCATTTTATATCTTCTATAATGAATGAATGGATTGAATTGAACCTATTGGTCCAGCCCATCAGACAATCCAGATTCTCATGCGGCCCCTGTGAATAACCCAATATTAAAAGCATGATGCAGGCTGTATTGATTTCAATGCAGCCATTCATCAGGTCATGATGAACTGCTACATAGCTCTGTAAATTGTAGTTTCATGGTTTTTAGGCTCAACTGTCACAGATTACTTTTAACCTCCACATTCTGCCGAGTAGTGTTTAATTACCGTTTCTAAACATTGCTTTAAATCTGCCAAAGTCTCTCCACTCTGCATATCCATCAACATTACACAATATAGGACTTTAATTGTTCGGACAAACTCTGAATTTTTAGAACTTCACTTAAGTTTGTAGTTCTGGGTTTTCTGAACTGGACATATTTTCAATAATTATCGACTTTTCAATAACCATCGAATGCGGAGTTTGTGTGATAACCCTAGAATTTGGCGGTTTGGGACACCTCGAACCCTATAGTGGTTCATTGGTAACTCTCAAATGTAACGTTCGTCAACCCTAGAATTGCCGATAACCCTGGAATGTAGCAAAAACCCAACACAATGCGGAAACCCGACAATTGCCCGATCGTGAGGGAAAGTTAGTGTTTACGCAAGTTTGGTGTGTTCCCAGACCATTTCCCAGGTCCCAGAGCCAATTACAGTAAGTTACCATTGTGTTTTTACTCTATAACTAGAACTTTTTGAACTATAGAACTTTTACTGAGTCCTTTAGTTTGGAAACAAAGTTGGCCATCTCTATAGTGCACCTATTTAAAGGGAATTAAACTTCATATCAGATCAATCCGGCTCCACTTTTTTTGTTTAATATACAAATTGAGAACCTCAGACACTGACTAAGCTAGAATGAGATCTCACTGAAATCCATTGTGTTGAGACTCCTCCTATATGACGAATTTAGAAAAAGTGATAAATCTACTAACACTACAAATTCCCGTTTCCTATTTAACATGAAGGGGAAGTTCAGCACAAATAAATTACTTTCAGGGAAAAAAGGGAGTTTTTCTCTCATTCAACTGGCCAAATTTGACCATTCAGTAATTTCTGTGTATATATAATGCAATAAAGTATACCGGACATACTGTCATTATGGTTCAATCCAGTTCCTCAGTAGAGATTTGGCCCATCCAATAGGCAATCAGTAGAAATTACCTCATTGTGGTTTGAGACATTCGTTTATGATAGCACTTAAAATTCCACCACATCTATTGCAACGCCCTTTTCTCCAGCCAATCTGTTACAGATTTGCTGGTGTGTTAATGTTCATTGTCCTGCTCCATTAAAGGGGAAATTCCATTTTAATGATTCTCTTGCCTTAACCCAGTCCTGGGTTGATTCAGTTGCTCAGTAGAGATCTGAGCATGTTTGAACCATTCAACAGCCAATCAGTAGAAATTACTGTTAGGAACATTCCAAGGCAGAGTGCATTCGGGAAGGACAGTACAGAACTGAAATGGCATAACTAATGTCAACAGCGTGGGAAAAGCAAGGTGTATAAATTCAACAGATTTTCAAAATGTAAGAGAATTTGTAGAATAACTAGGCATGCATTTTTAATCTAACTAAAGCCTCAGAACAACACTGAATCAGTAAGCAGCACCTTGACATAAAACTAGTAATGTTGTATCTGGGAAAATTATAAATTTACTAACATCAGTTTTGCTGCTTTACTTCCCAACATCCAGTATCACACATTTTGATCAACGACCATGTGTGTTTTACACATGCTCAGTTCTAAAGCTGGGTACACATATTAGATATTTCGGTCCGATCGACCGATAGTTAGTGTATCCGTCGATCGGACCGAAATTATCGCATTCGAAGGTGCCCATGTCCGATCGAACCGTTCGTCCAAATCGGACGAAAGGACGATCGGACAGGGTGGAAACACCTCGTCCGATCGTGCGGTCCTATTGGACCGCGCGATCGGTCGCGGTGGTGACTATCGACGCGGTGCTTTGCCGACGACGACAGTCCTTCTCCTGGCCGACCGGTCGAAAGTATCGACGGTCGGTCAGGAGGAAAAATCGCTAGGTGTGTACTACTGTTTAGTTACGTCAGGAACGTGTTACAGTTGGTCACACCACACTAGTAGTCTTTAGCCAATCCTTTTACATGACAGATTAAGCAAGGGAGCATGTGACAGGAGGTGTGACCAGACACTGCACATACTCCAATATGTGCAGATCCAGTTCTTCAGAGGCTTTCATGTAATTTAATGCAATTTATTGAGTGGGATTGTTTTTTTATAGTTTATTATAGTTTCTTGGGGAGTTGTTTTCAGATTCTGGGTATAAAAATTTGGGTTTAGTTCTTCTTTAATAATAATTACTGCCAGATATTTAAGAATAAATCATAGTCCCCATTCTTCAGCGTAAGCTGGCCCCTCCTGCATGCAGTCAATGAAGACTGTGACAACTGACATCACACCAATAATTGACGTCTGTTTCAGTGGCTGTCCTTCTGCACATGCTCAAGCTTAAAAAGCTCATTAAGAAGAGGAGGAGCAGATACCTTTGCCAGAAAGGAACAGAACGTCTCATTAATATTGGTTTCAAATGCATGTAATAAACTGGCAAAAATAGCAGTTAGGGTTGTGCGCGCATAATAGTTTTTTGGTTTTAAGATAATCAGCTTTGGTCGTTGAGAAAGGAACAGTTGGTCCGAACATGTTGTACGCGTGTTTTTCTAAATAAAGCTTTTCTTCACAGCAACAGCCGTGCATTTGTATGCTACGTGAAATAATCTATTACACCGATGTCTGACTCAGAATTGTGGCAACTGGAAACAGTGTAGCCTACGAGCATTTCTGCTCGGTACCTGGGCAACCTCTAACCACAAAGATGGTTTAAGGTGGAAATGCCCTTCAATACACAACAGGCTAACAGAGGACAGTAGAGCCTGAGCTTTCTTATTTTATTTTTTTCTCTAAGCACTGCAAACATACACTCTTAATGCAGTTTAAATAAACAATAACATAGTGGATTTTGTTTTGTGCGGTTTACACCTGAGGATAGATTTAAATGATGTTAGAAGCCGATATGAAAGATGTTTGTTTGTTTTTTAAAATGCCCTGATCAGGGTTGCCATTATAGGAGGTCAGGGTGGGGGTGAGTGGACCTAAACAGGTGGTGGGAGCCCTACACCTGAATAAAACCTTAGAACTCACAAACCAAATGTAGCCTATACATTTTTAAATTAGCATGCATGCAGCCAATGAGAAGAGGATTTTACTGGCAGAAGACAGAAGACTTTAAGGACAAGAAATACTATTTTAAAATGAGGATCATCTAATGTATACATTTTCCTTATATAACGCTCATACTCCTAAAACTACATTAGAGTCAGAGTAGGACCTTCAGCGACATTGCTTACTATTCAGCAAGTAGAACCAGTCCAGTGACATATATGTTTATATAGGACATACTATGTCTAATATACATCTGTTTAATTAAAGAGCATGTCCACCCTTAAAACAAAAAACTGGTCACATGTCCGTTATGACCCCAATCCTCACTGATATATTCAGCACACTATTAGATTATTATTAACCAGATATTTAAAGGACAACTGTGGTCCAAAAACAAGTGAGGGGTAAATGAAAGCCTGCAGTATTTCATTTACAATGAGCCAACAATTACATCTCTGTCGGAGGCCTGTGAAATTACTTTGGGGTGAATGTTCAAACTTCCTGCTTTCAGTAGGTTGAGGGACATCACCTGACCTCTGACCCCCCCCCCACCCCCCCCCCCCGTCTGCCCGGGGGAGAGCATGCTCAGTTAGACTTAATGGAAGTACCTGGGGTAAAAATTGACAGTTGAGAAGGGGCCATTTAAAGCAGACAGAGGCTCGTCACAAGATTACAAGTTGGTCACATGGCTGAAAACAGGAAGTGTTCAACCAGGAAGATACATTGCTGAACCTTTCCAGCAATAACCTCTAAAAAATGTTATCTAGAGATGTGATTAGGTTTTATTTAAAGGTGTTATCAAGGCTTATTATATCATACTAGTTTGGAAGAATTTGAGACCACAGTACCCTATAAGGACAATTATTGCCTCATTGTGGCAAAATAAGCGGTTCTCCTCCTCGTGCGTCAATCAACACTGTAACTGCTGACATCACAACCAATGATTGCCTGCTGTTTGTTTCACTGCTGCCTCCTCTGCACATGCTCAAGCTATTAAAAAGTCATTAGGTAGAGGAAGGAGGCAGATACCTTGCCACAGAGGGAAGAGGAGGTATCATTAAATATCTGGTTGCAAATGCATATAATAAAATGGAGAAAATGACAGTTGTGGCTGCAGGCAGATAACTGACAGTCACCACTTTTTAAGGAAGACCCAAGTAGACAATCAAGGTTCCTTACCTGCATGTTGCGGGTTGGGGCAGGGCGGTGAAGAACCGAAACTCTCCCATCAGTTATGCCCAGAAATGGAGATAACCCAAAACCCCAGGAAAACATGCGCCTCATATGTTGGCGATGCAATCAAAGGGGTCCCTAAAAGACACAACCATTACTAACAGTACAGGGCACAATATTATTGGAAATGGAGACACACATTGTAAACAACTTACATCAAAAACTAGCTGGGTCTTGTGGTTCAGTGGCTCTTCGTAAACCGAAACATGATGTTCCCCTTTAGATATCTTCTGTACTTTTCTGTTTAAAGTATAATATGCATTTGGTAGTACAAATCTATCTGTATTTCTAACTGCCCTATTGTTGTTACATGGGAGCTCTGCAGTTATATTAAGTGCCTTGTTACCTCTCTATGCCTATACACAGACACCCTTGATCGTTCCTGTATGTAGTATAGGCCGTGATTGTTAGGAGGTATGGCAGTCCCCTATACTTAAAGGAAGATCATTTGGGATGTGTTAGCCACCTTAAAGGGCATGTTCACTGGAAAAAATTGTTTAATTGCTGTTACTGCAAATAATTAATCTATTATATAACTATACTATAATACTATTTACTGTACATTTTTCTGTTGATCTTACATCTACAATTTCTTTAGGGTGGGTACACACTAAGATATTTTCAGCCGATGGATAGTGACGTATATGGTTGGTTGGCAATATTGCATGGTGTAGGGGGCCAACTGAGACCGATCTCTGTCACCCGTTCGTCTGTATCGGACGAACGGACTGTTGGTAACCGCACAATCGGCACGTGAACGTTTTGGCAGCCACATAATTCCACCCTACAGTCATTTGTCCCAGCCGAACACTCGGTTGGGACACTAAGTCCCGCCATGTGAACCCAACCTTACATATATAATCGAAACATGAATTGCTAAGCTGTCAATCTAACCTATCTTTGTAGCAAATACTGAATTTTGCTGTAACTAGAAGGGTGTTACTGCAAACTGGATTGGTGATAGTTGGGGAATTCATCTCTCAGTGCTAGATAGTGATTGCGGGCATGTCAGTTTTAAAAAAAAAGTCAGGTCTGAGAAAGGAGCAGGCGGTAAGAGAGGGAAGGGGAATACTTAACTGAGCAAAACCAGTCATGACAGCAACACACACACCTCAGAGTAATTGCTACTTACATGTATTTATAGATTAAGATGAGGCAAAGTTATTTTTTTCAGTGTACATACCCTTAACATCTCACTGTCCCCAAAATAACGATGACTCTGAATGTATAAACTATCCAGCTGGGACACATCTATACACCAACCTGCAGTCTGTTCCCATCATTCTACACATACATACACTGTATGTAATGTCCTGCCCTATAATTTCTGCATTGTGCATCCCCAACCCTATATATAATCTGTAACACTATTAAAAGAGAACTACTGTGTAAAGTTTTTTCAAAAATTAAGTGAAAATGAAAAAGTACCTGGGGCAGGGAGGTAGTATTGGAATTTTCTACCTCCCAATATTGTTTCTATGAGGAGCAACGCAGCATAAAAAAAAAAAGTGTTGCCGGCACCCTGAGTGCTTCAGCACTATCTTTTTATACAGGAAGGCCAAGGAAACTAACCTGGTAGATAAAAACTAGCAGGGCGATGCACGGGTGCTCAGAACATCGCTACCTGGTGCTGTTCTATTCCAGCTTATAGCTGGCATTAAGTGCCCGCAATAAAACGCCAATTTCGGCAATATAACATGCTTACAGCGGCTGCGAGGTTAATAGCCCGCAGCCGCGCAAGGAAGGATTTAAGTCACGCTATCCGATATAACATCGGTTAGCGTGACAAACTCCAAAACAGGAGCGGTGATATGCCTTGTAGATGTGCTGTAGCTCCTCAACAAACAATACTGGGAGGTAGGAATAATGAATCCTACATCCTGCCCCAGGTTCTATTCATTTTTATAGTATAGTTGTCCTTAAAGCCGTGTTAGTGGTCCATATCCCGAGTGGCTCTGTGAGGCCACAGGTCAGGATGCGTGGGGTTAACCTTCTGTACTGATTGTCCTCATGCTGGAGGCTGGTGGGTATTTTCCATCAGTAGCACAATGCTGGTGCATGGGTTTCTGGGTTGCCAACTGGATTCCCCCCATGACCTGGTACTTAGCCTTGCAGCAAGGAGATGATTGTGAGTTTGGTTTTAAACCGTTTTAAACTGTGTTCAAGTTATAAAGGGACATATGGCAACCCCAACACTACCCATGAATCATTGCACTTATAACAACACAGCTGAAACTGTAACTCACACCATCCATAGTATCCTCCCTCCCCCAACACCCCGATAACACACACACGACACCCAGCTTGCCCCTCCCCACTGTCACCACTCAATATTGAGGGTCACTGCAGCCACCCAAGCTCCTCACCCGAGATAAAGCACCACAACTGCGCATCCATACACAGGAAATGACGGCAATAGCCAGCAGTTCCCATAACAAGAGCCTCTCACTGCGCTGGTCTTCCTTACCCAGCCTGCACCAGGGCAACTGTGACATCGGGCGGAAGTTGAGGTCGTCGGATCAGCGAATCAGAGGAGCGGGGGGGAGGGCTTTATCCAGCTGTGCGTTTTGATTGGCTATTGTGTGCACAGGCGATCTGGGATTGGCTTTTGTGGAGAGATAGTGGAATGGAGACACATTAATATAGGCGCAGCTTGGTCATAGGGAAACCAGTACTACACAGCTGTTTAAAAAAAACTACACATTCCCAGCACCTTGGTTGGTGTAATCTTAATAAACATCAGGGGGGGGGTTATTGGCTGAATGACACCCTTTTATAGTATTTTATTATTATTATTATAGGAATTTATTAAACAACCAATCTAATATTTACATTGTGGCCACCAATTTAATAAAAGGCAAAACTGAAATGTATATGGACGTGTATGGAGTCGGTCACTATCATTAGGTGTATGTCAGTCACACAGCGATCTCCCCGTACTACAGTGTATGGAGTCGGTCACTACATTAGGTGTATGGCAGTCACAGCGATTCCCCGTACTACAGTGTATGGAGTCGGTCACTATCATTAGGTGTATGTCAGTCACAGCGATCTCCCCGTACTACAGTGTATGGAGTCGGTCACTATCATTAGGTGTATGTCAGTACAGCGATCTCCCCGTACTACAGTATATGGAGTCGGTCACTATCATAGGTGTATGACAGTCACAGCGATCTCCCCGTACTACAGTATATGGAGTCGCGTCACTATCATAGGTGTATGGCAGTCACAGCAATCTCCCCGTATACAGTGTATGGGTCGGTCACTATCATTAGGTGTATGTCAGTCACAGCGATCTCCCCCGTACTACAGTATATGGGTCGGTCACATATCATTAGGGTGATGTAGTCACAGCGATCTCCCCGTACACAGTATATGGAGTCGGTCACTATCATTAGGTGTTGTCGTCAACATCGATTTCCCGTATACAGTGATATGGAGTCGGTCACTATCATTAGGTGTATGTCAGTCACCTCGATTCCCGTACTACAGGTATGGAGTCGGTCACTATCATTAGGTGTATGGCAATCACAGCGATCTCCCCGACTACAGTGTATGGAGTCGGCCACTATCATTAGGTGTATGGCAGTCACAGCGATCTCCCCGTACTACAGTATATGGAGCGGTCACTATCATTAGGTGTTATGTCAGTCAAGCGACTCCCCGTACTACAGTTATGGAGGCGGTCACTATCATTAGGTGTATGACAGTCACAGCGATATCCCCGTACTACAGTATTGGAGTCGGTCACATCATTAGGTGTATGGCAGTCACAGCAATCTCGTACTACAGTGTATGGAGTCGGTCACTATCATTAGGTGATGGCAGTCACAGCGCTCCGTACTACAGTATATGGAGTCGGTCACTATCATTAGGTGTATGACAGTCACAGCGATCTCCCCGTACTACAGTATATGGAGTCGGTCACATCATTAGGTGTATGTCAGTCACAGCGATCTCCCCGTACTACAGTTATGGGAGTCGGTCACTATCATTAGGTGTATGGCAGTCACAGCGATCTCCCCGTACTACAGTATATGGAGTCGGGTCACTATCATTAGGTGTATGTCAGTCACAGCGATCTCCCGTACTACAGTATATGGAGTCGGTCACTATCATTAGGTGTATGTCAGTCACAGCGATCTCCCCGTACTACAGTATATGGAGTCGGTCACTATATTAGGTGTATGTCAGTCACAGCGATTCCCCGTACTACAGTGTATGGAGTCGGTCACTATCATTAGGTGTATGGCAGTCACAGCGATCCCCGTACTACAGTGTATGGAGTCGGTCACTATCATTAGCAGGGCGCATCAGAGGGGGGTACAGGTGATACTTCGTACCGGGCCCGAGAGGCTTCTGGGGCCGGAGAGGGAGACTAAATGGGGGGTCGGGCCCTGCGGGCCGCTTGTTAAACTTGTTGCAGCTGCGCGGAGCACGTCCGGCGTATGCAAACTTAGTTGAGACCTTTAAGACCTGGCTCCTCCTCTTTTTCCTCCTCCATTCAGGACACGGGGGAGGTGGAGGTTGGATTGGAAGGAGGAGGAGCTGCCCGAATCCCCACGACTTTCCCTTCAATATCCGCCGGCCACTGCGGCGCGTAGCCGTGACGTCAAAGCGCCGCACAAGTAAGGACAGGGACTGGCTGCCTAGGAGCGGGCGGGCGGCAGCGGCACCACTGAGTCTCTGAGTTGACTGACCTCTATGGGGAGTCACTGGAGGAGGCTCTTGGACTCTCTCTGGAGGACTTATACATACCTGGCTCAGGCTGGCTGACTGAGGTGGCGATCTCATAGATAGATAGATAGATAGATAGATAGATAGATGATAGATAGATAGATAGATAGATAGATAGAGATAGATGTGATGATAGATAGATGAAGGATAGATAGATGATAGCTCGATAGATGTGAGATGATGATTGTATAATTTAAGATGATGATAGATGAGATAGATAGCAAGATAGATAGATAGATGATGATAGATGAGAGAGTAGAAGATAGATAGATAGATAGATGCAGAGTAGAGAGTTAGATAGATAGATAGATAGATAGATAGATAGATAGATCAGATAGATGATAGATAGAGAGATAGATAGGAGGTAGATAGTAGAAGATAGATAGCAGAGTTAGATAGATAGAGTAGTATAGATAGATAGCAGAGTTATAGTTAGATGATGGATAGATAGCAGAGTAATAGCAGAGTTAGATAGATAGGAGTTAGAAGAAGAGCAGCAGAGTTAGATAGATAGATAGATAGATAGATAGATAGTCAGAGTTAGATAGATAGATAGATAGATAGAGAGATAGATAGCAGTAGATTAGCTTAGATAGATAGATAGTAGCAGAGTTATATAGATAGATAGATAGATAGCAGAGTTAGATAGATAGATAGATAGAGAGTTAATAGATAGATAGAGAGATAGAGGTTAGATTAGCAGAGTTAGATAGATAGAGTTAGAAGATAGATAGCAGAGTTATATAGCAGAGTTAGATAGATAGAGTTAGATAGATAGATAGATAGATAGATAGATAGATAGATAGCAGAGTTAGATAGCAGAGTTAGATAGCAGAGTTAGATAGATAGAGTTAGATAGATAGATAGCACGAGTTAGATAGATAGATAGCAGAGTATGATAGATAGAGAGAGATAGATAGTAGACAGAGTTAGATAGATAGATAGATAAGCAGAGTTAGATAGATAGATAGAGAAGTAGATAGAGAGTTAGATAGATAGTAGGTAGATAGATAGATAGATAGATAGATAGATAGCAGAGTTAGATAGATAGATAGATAGATAGATAAGAGTTAGATAGATAGATAGATAGAGTTAGATATATAGATAGATAGATAGATAAGAGTTAGATAGATAGAGTTAGATAGATAGAGTTAGATAGATAGATAGCAGAGATAGATAGATAGATAGATAGATAGCAGAGTTAGATAGCTAGATAGATAGATAGATAGCGAGTTAGTAGTAGATAGATAGATTAGTAATAGAGAGCAAGTAGATAGATAGATAGCAGAGTTAGATAGAAGCAGAGTTAGATATAGAAGAGTTAGATAGATAGCAGAGTTAGATAGATAGCAGAGTTAGATAGATAGCAGAGTAGTAGATGATAGCAGAGTTAGATAGTAGCAGAGAGATGATAGAGAGATAGATAGATAGATAGATAGTAGATAGATAGATGGTAGATAGATAGATAGAGAGTTAGAAGATTAGATAGAGAGTAGAGGATAGATAGCAGAGTATACGATAGATAGCGAGTTAGATAGATAAGAGTAGATAGATAGCAGAGTTAGATAGAAGCAGAGATAGATAGTAGATTAGATCGATAGATAGATAGATAGGATTATAGATAGATAGATAGATAGATAGCAGAGTAAAGATAGATAGATACAGAGTTAGATAGAGATAGTAGACAGAAAAGTTAGATAGATGCAGATAGCTAGTAGCTAGATAGTGAGATAGATAGGCAGTTAGATAGATAGATAGATGATAGCAGAATTAGATAGATAGCTAGATAGGTAGATAGATAGCAGTTAGATAGATAGATAGATAGATTATAGATAGATAGTAGATTATAGATAGAGATAGATGATAGATAGATAGATAGATAGCAGAGTAGACAGATAGATAGAAAGCAGAGTACATAGATAGATGAGATAGATAGATTAGATAGATAGATAGAAGATAGTAGTAGATAGCAGAGTTAGACAGATAGCACAGCAGAGTTTAGACAGTAGCGAGATCGATAGATAGGTAGATAGCAGAGTTACATAGATAGATAGATAGGAGACACATGAGTAGACAAAGAAGAGATAGACATTGTTAAATAGATAAACAAGAGGCAGATATAAGATAGAAGATAGATATACAGAGAGAGAGAGGGACAGATAGAGATAGATATACAGAGAGAGAGGGACAGATAGAGATAGATAGGGGCAGAGGTCCAGTAGAGGTACAAGAAGGTTCCCTGGCCAAGTGTGGCAAGCTCTGACTACAAATGAACACAAACAGTAAGTTTAAAATCACCAAATTGCTACCAGTATATAATGAAATTGCCAGTTTACTGTGCCTTTGTGTCATTAATTTGTGTCTTCTCTGTCCAATCTTGATCTCTATCTCTGTCGTCTGTCATTTCACTGTCTTTCTGTTTATCACTATTGGGCTGTGTTGTCTATGTTGTGGTTGTCGTCTGTGTCTTTTTGGCCATCTCTATTAAGTACATAGTGGGTGTGGCCTAATTGGGGCAGAGAAAGGGGCGTGGCCCCTAATCTTTTAGTAAAGGGGGGGGGGTCTCTTGTTGTGCGGACTGGTGTTCCAATGGCAGGGCAGGCCTGGCAGGTATTATGTGTGGGGAGGTAATTAATATGGGGGGGGGTTGGTGCACTGGGGCCGGCTGGGGCCCAATAATTTATCTAGTATGGGCCCTGAAAATTCTGAGGCGGCCCTGATCTTAGGTGTATGGCAGTCACAGCGACTCCCCGTACTCAGTTATGGAGTCGGTCACTATCATTAGTGTATGTCAGTCACAGCGATCTCCCCGTACTACAGTATATGGAGTCGATCACTACATTGGTGTATGTCAGTCACAGCGATCTCCCGTACTACGTATGATCGGTCACTATCATTAGGTGTATGTCAGTCACAGCGATTCCCCGTATACAGTTATGGGCTGGTCACTATCATAGTGTATGTCAGTCACATCGATCTCCCCGTACTACAGTAATGGAGTCGGTCACTATCATTAGGTGTATGTCAGTCACAGCGATTCCCCGTACTACAGTTTGGAGTCGGTCACTATCTAGGTGTATGGCGTCACAGCGATCTCCCGTGCTACAGTATATGAGTCGGTCACTATCATTAGGTGTATGGAGTCACAGCGATCTCCCCGTACTCAGTATATGGAGTCGGTCACTATCATTAGGTGTATGTCAGTCACAGCGATCTCCCGTATACAGTAGATGGAGCGGTCACTATCATTAGTGTATGTATGTCAGTCACACGATTCCCCGTACACAGTATATGGAGTCGGTCACTATCATTAGGTGTATGTCAGTCACAGCGATCTCCCCCGTACACAGTATATGGAGTCGGTCACTATCATTAGGTGTATGTCAGTCACAGCGATTTCCCCGTACTACAGTATATGGAGTCGGTCACTATCATTAGGTGTATGTCAGTCACCGCGATCTCCCCGTACTACAGTATATGGAGTCGGTCACTATCATTAGGGTATGTCAGTCACAGCGATCTCCCGTACTACAGTATGATGGAGTCGGTCACTATCATAGGTGTATGCAGTCAGCGATCCCCGTACTACAGTATGGAGCGTCACTATATTAGGGTATGGCAGTCACAGCGATCTCCCCGTACTACAGTATATGGAGTCGGTCACTATCATTAGGTGTATGGCAGTCACAGCGATCTCCCCGTACTACAGTGTATGGAGTCGGTCACTATCATTAGGTGTATGTCAGTCACAGCGATCTCCCCGTACTACAGTATGGAGTCGGTCACTACATTAGGTGTATGTCAGTCACAGCGATCTCCCGTACTACAGTGTATGGAGTCGGTCACTATCATTAGGTGTATGTCAGTCACAGCGATCTCCCCGTACTACAGTGTATGGAGTCGGTCACTATATTAGGTGTATGTCAGTCACAGCGATCTCCCCGTACTACAGTGTATGGAGTCGGGCACATCATTAGGTGTATGTCAGTCACAGCGATCTCCCCGTACTACAGTGTATGGAGTCGCGTCACTATCATTAGGTGTATGTCAGTCACAGCGATCTCCCGTACTACAGTGTATGGAGTCGGTCACTATCATTAGGTGTAGTCAGTCACAGCGATCTCCCCGTACTACAGTGTATGGAGTCGGTCACTATCATTAGGTGTATGTCAGTCACAGCGATCCCCGTACTCAGTATATGGAGTCGATCACTATCATTAGGTTGTATGCAGTCACAGCGATCTCCCCGTACTACAGTGTATGGAGTCGGTCACTATCATTAGGTGTATGTCAGTCACAGCGATCTCCCCGTACTACAGTGTATGGAGTCGGTCACTATCATTAGGTGTATTGTCATTCACAGCGATCTCCCCGTACACAGTGTATGGAGTCGAGTCATATCATTAGGTGTAGTCCAGGTCACAGCGATCTCCCCGTACTACAGTATATGGAGTCGGTCACTATATTAGGTGATATGGCATCACAGCGATCTCCCCGTACACAGTGTATGGAGTCGTGCACTATCATTAGTGGTATGGCGAGCACAGCGATCTCCCGTACTACAGTGATGGAGTGGTCACTATCATTTTAGGTGTATGTCAGTCACAGCGATATCCCCGTACTGACAGTATTATGGAGTCGAGTCACTATCATTAGGTGTATGTCAGTCACAGCGATCTCCCGTACTAGGTATGGAGTCGGCTCACTATCATTAGGGTATGTCAGTCACAGCGATCTCCCCGTACTACAGTGTATGGAGACGCGATCACTATCATTAGGTGTATGTCAGTCACAGCGGATCTCCCGTACTACAGTATATGGAGTCGGTCATATCATTGGTGTATGTCAGTCACAGCGATTCCCCGTACTAAGTGTATGGAGGCGGTCACTATCATTAGGTGTAGTGCAGTGCACAGCGATCTCCCCGTTACTACAGTGTATGGAGTGTCACTATCATTAGGTGTATGTGCAGTCACAGCGATCTCCCCGTACTACAGTGTATGGAGTCGGTCACTATCATTAGGTGTATGTCAGTTCACAGACGATCTCCCCTACTAAGTGTATGGGAGTCGGTCACTATTCATAGGTGTAGTTCAGTCACAGCGATCTCCCGTACTACAGTATATGGAGTCGGTCACTATCATTAGGTGTATGTCAGTCACAGCGATCTCCCCGTACTACAGGTTATGAGTCGGTCACTATCATTAGGTGTATGCAGTCACAGCGATCTCCCCGTACTACAGTATATGGAGTCGGTCACTATCATTAGGTGTATTAGTCACAGACGATCTCCCCGTACTACAGTGTATGGAGGGTCACTATCATTAGGTGTATTGCAGTCACAGCGAATCTCCCCGTATACAGTTATGAGTCGGTCATATCATTAGGTGGTGTAAGTCACAGCGATCCCCGTGATACAGTGTATGGAGTCGGTCACTATCATAGGTGTATGACAGTCACAGCGATCTCCCCGTACTACAGTATATGGAGTCGGTCACTATAATTAGGTGTATGCAGTCACAGCGATCTCCCCGTACTACAGTGTATGAGTCGTCACATCCATTAGGTGTATGGGAGTCACAGCGATCTCCCCGTACTACAGTGTATGGAGTCGGGTCACTCTACATTAGGTGTATGTCAGTCACAGCGATCTCCCCGTACGTACAGTGATATGGAGTCGGTCACTATCATTAGGTGTATGGCAGTCACAGCGATCTCCCCGTACTACAGTGTATGGAGTCGATCACTCTCATTAGGTGTATGTCAGTCACCAGCGATCTCCCGTACTACTAGTATGGAGTCGGTCACTATCATTAGGTATGTCAGTCACAGCGATCTCCCGTACTACAGATATGAGTCGTCACTATCATTAGGGTATGTCAGTCACACGATCTCCCCGTACTTACAGTGTATGGAGTCGATCACTACATTAGGTGTATGTCAGTACACAGCGATCTCCCCGTACTACAGGTATATGGAGTCGGTCAATATATTAGGTGTATGTCAGTCACAGCGATCTCCCGGACTACAGTGTATGGAGTCGGTCATATCATTAGGTTGTATGCAGTCACAGCGATCTCCCAGTACTACAGTATATGGGTCGGTCACTATCATTAGGTGTATGTGCAGTCACAGCGGATTCTCCCCGTACTACAGTGTATGGAGTCGGTCACTATCATTAGGTGTATGGCAGGTCACAGCGATCTCCCCGTACACAGTGTATGGAGCGGTCACTTCATTAGGTGTATGGCAGTCACAGCGATCTCCCCGTACTACAGTGTATAGGAGTCGGTTCACTCTTCATTAGGTGTATGGCAGTCACAGCGATCTCCCCGTACTACAGTTATGGAGTCGGTCACTATCATTAGGGTTGTATGGCAGTCACAGCGACTCTCCCGTACACAGTATATGGAGTCGGTCACTATCATTAGGTGTATGGCAAGTCACAGCGATCTCCCCGATACAGATATGGAGTCGGTCAATATCATTAGGTGTATGGCAGTCACAGCGATCTCCCCGTACGTACAGTATATGGAGTCGGTCACTATCATTAGGTGATGGCAGTCACAGGATCTCCCCGTATACAAGTGTATGGAGTCGGTCACTATCATTAGGTGTATGGCAGTCACATCGATTCCCCGTACTACAGGTATGGAGTCGGATCACTTCATTAGGTGTTGCGGTCACAGACGATCTCCCGTACTACAGTGTATGGAGGCGGTCACTATCATTAGGGGTTATGGCAGTCACACGATCTCCCGTAATCAGTGTATGGAGTCGATCACTATCATTAGGTATGGCAGTCACAGCATCTCCCGTCTACACGTTATGGAGTCGGTCACTATCATTAGGTGTATGCAGTCACAGCGATCTCCCCGTACTACAGTGTATGGAGTCGGTCACTATCATTAGGTGTATGGCAGTCACAGCGATATCCCGGACTACAGTATAGGAGCGCGGTCATATCATTAGGTGTATGGCAGTCACAGCGATCTCCCCGTACTACAGTATATGGAGTCGGTCTATCTTAGGTGTATGGCAGTCACAGCGGATTCCCCGTACTACAGTTATGGGTCGGTCACTATCATTAGGTGTATGGCAGTCACAGCGATCTCCCCGTACTACAGTATATGGAGTCGGTCACTAGCATAGGTGTATGGCCAGTCACAGCGATCTCCCCGTACTACAGTGTATGGAGTCGGTCACTCATCATAGGGGTATGGCAGTCACAGCGATCTCCCAGTACTACAGTATATGAGTCGGTCACTATTCATTAGGTGTATGGCAGTCACAGCGATCTCCCCGTACTACAGTGTATGGAGTCGGTCACTATCATTGTGTACTGCAGTCACAGGATCTCCGTATCAGTATATGGATCGGTCAACTTAGTTATGTCAGTCACGCGATCTCCCGTACTACAGTATATGGAGCGGTCACTATCATTAGGTGTATGTCAGTCACGCGATCTCCCCGTACATACAGTGTATGGGTCGGTCACTTTTAGGTGTATGTCAGTCACAGCGATCTCCCGTACTACAGTATATGGAGTGGTCCATATATGGTGTATGTCAGCCAAGCGATTCTCCCGTACTAGTGTATGGAGTCGGTGTCACTATCACCTTAGGTGTATGTGCCGTCACAGCGATCTCCCGTAACAGTACTATGGAGTCGGTCACTATCATTAGGTGTATGTCAGTCCACAGCGATCTCCCGTTTACACAGTATAAGGAGTCGTCACTATCATTAGGTGTATGTCAGTCACACGATCCCCGCTATACAGTCTATGGAGTCGGTCACTATCATAGGTGTTATGTCAGTCACAGCGATCTCCCCGTGACTACAGTGTATGGAGTCGGTCACTATTCATTAGGTGTATTCAGTAACACCGATTTCCCGTAATACAGTACTATGACGACGTCGGTCACGATCATTAGTGTAATGTCAGTTCCAGCATCTCCCGTTACTGACGAGATGTGAGTCGGTCACTATCATTAGGTGTATGTCCGTCACAGCGATCTCCCCGTACTACAGTTTATGGAGTGTCGGTCACTATCATTAGGTGTATGTCAGTCACAGCGATTCTCCGTCTATACAGCTAGTATATGGAGTCGGTCACTATCATTAGGTTGCTAGTCAGTCACACGATCTCCCCGTATACCAGTATATGGAGTGGTCACTATCATTAGGTGTAGTCAGTCACAGCGTCCCCTCTATACCCGTACTACAGTATGGAGTCGGTACTATCATTAGGTGTTATGTCAGTCACAGCCCCGATTCCCGTTACTACAGTATTGGAGGTCGGTCACTATCATTAGGTGTATGCAGTCACAGCGATCTCCCGTACTACAGTTATGGAGTCGGTCCACTATATAGGGTATGTCAGTCACAGCGATCCCTCCCGTACTACAGTATATGGAGTCGGTCACTATCATTAGGTGTATGTCAGTCCACAGCGATCTCCCCGTACTACAGTATATGGAGTCCGGTCACTATCATTAGGTTATGTCAGTCACGCGATCTCCCGTACTAAGTTATGGAGTCGGTCACATCATTAGGTGTATGGCAGTCCAGCGATTCCCCGTACTACAGTATATGGAGTCGGTCACTATATTAGGTATGTCAGTCACATCGATCTCCAGTACTACAGAGTATGGAGTCGGTCACTATCATTAGGTGTATGTCAGTCACTCGATCTCCCGTACTACAGCCTATATGGAGTCGGTCACTATCTTAGGTGGTGTATGTCAGTCACACGATCTCCCCGTACTTACAGTTATGGGTCGGTCACTATCATTAGGTGTAGTCCAGTCACTCGATCTCCCCGTACTACAGTATATGGAGTCGGTCACTATCATTGGTGGATGTCAGTCACATAGATCTCCCCGTACTACGTATATGGAGTCGGTCACTATCATTAGGTGTATGTCAGTCACCGATCTCCCGTACTACAGTATGGAGTCGGTCACTATCATTAGGTGTATGTACAGTCACACGATCTCCCCGTACTACAGTATATGGAGCGGTCATATCATAGGTGTATGAGTCACAGCGATCTCCCGTACTAAGTATATGGAGTCGGTCACTCTCATTAGGTGTATGTCAGTCACAGCGATCTCCCGTACTACAGTTATGGCGTCGGTCACTATCATTAGGTGTATGACAGTCACCGCGTCTCCCGTACTACAGTATATGGAGTCGGATCACTATCATTAGGTGTATGGCAGTCACAGCGATCTCCCCGTACTACAGTATGATGGAGTCGTCACTATCATTAGTGTATGTCAGTTCACAGCGATCTCCCGTACTACACGTATATGGAGTCGGTCACATCATTAGGGTGATGGCAGTCACACGATCTCCCCGTACTACAGGTATGGAGTCGTCACTATCATTAGGTGTATGGCAGTCACAGCGATCTCCCCCGTATACAGTGTATGGAGTCGTCATATCATTAGGTGTATGCAGTCACAGCGATCTCCCCGTACTACAGTATATGGAGTCGGTCACTATCATTAGGTGTATGTCAGTCACAGCGATCTCCCGTACTACAGTGTATGGAGTCGGTCACTATCATTAGGTTGATGCAGTCACAGCGATCTCCGTACTACAGTGTATGGAGTCGATCACTATCATTAGTGTATGTCAGTCACAGCGATCTCCCCGTAACAGTATATGGAGTCGGTCACTACATTAGGTGTATGTCAGTCACAGCGGATCTCCCCGTACACAGTGATATGGAGTCGTCACTATCTTAGGTGTATGTGCAGTCACAGCGATCTCCCCGTATACAGTGTATGGAGTCGTCACTATCATTTAGGTGTATGGTCAGTCACAGCGATCTCCCGTACTACAGTGTACTGGAGTCGGTCACTATCATAGGTGTATGCAGTCACAGCGATCTCCCCGTATACAGTTATGGAGTGGTCACTATCATTAGGTGTATGACAGTCACAGCGATCTCCCCGTACTACGTGTATGGAGGGTCACTATCATTAGGTGTAGACAGTCACAGCGATCCTCCCGTACTACAGTGTATGGAGTCGGTCACTCTAATTAGGTGTATGCCAGTCACAGCGATCTCCCCGTATACAGTGTATGGAGTCGGTCACTATCATTGGTGTATGTCAGTCACAGCGATTCCCCGTACTACAGTGTATGGAGTCGGTCAACTATCATAGGTGTATGGGCATAAGTTCCACAGCGATCTCCCCCCCGGTACACAGTGTATGGAGTCGGTCACGATCATTAGGGTATGCAGTACAGCGATTCCCCGTACTGTACAGTATATGGGTCGGTCACATACTAGGTGTATGTCGTCCAGCGGATCTCCCCGTAACAGGTATGGAGTCGATCACTATCATTAGGTGTAGTCTGTAGCACAGCGATCTCCCAGTACTACAGTGTATGGAGTCGATCACTATCATTAGGTGTATGTCAGTCACGCGATCTCCCCGTACGACAGTTATAGGGAGGAGTCGGTCACTATCATTAGATGTATGGCAGTCACAGCGATCTCCCCGTACTACAGTGTATGGAGTCGATCACTATCATTAGGTGTATGTCAGTCACAGCGATCTCCCCGTACTACAGTGTATGGAGTCGATCACTATCATTAGGTGTATGTCAGTCACAGCAATCTCCCCGTACTACAGTGTATGGAGTCGATCACTATCATTAGGTGTAGTGACTTGACCAGAATGGGTTGACCATTGCAACCAGAACTACAGTATATGTATTAATACCAGTAATTCTCAATATTTTTTAGTTTTTGAAACTTATCTAGGCTACTCAATGAACTTGCCATTATCACATCTGCTAGAAGACAGTTTCACCATTCTCACTGTAAAGAAACCTTTCCTAACCTGAAGACGAAACTTCTTTTCTTCCAATCTTAAAGGATGTTCATGTGTCCTCCGATATGACCAATTAGTAAACAATGCACCAGAGAGTTCATTGTATGGCCGATTATTATATTTGTATAAAGTGATCCCATCCCCACGCAAACATCGCTTCTCCAATGTAAACAGCCTTAACTTGTCTAATCTGCCTGCATATTCAAGCCCTCTATTCCCCTTATTAATTTAGTCGCCCTTCTCTGAACTGCTTCCATTTCCAAGATGTCCCTTTTGTATATGGGATTGCAAAACTGCACTGCATATTCCAAATGAGGCCTTACCAGTGCCTTGTAAAGAGAGAATTAATTTTTTTCTTGAATCTATTCCCCTCATTATAGAGGATAATATCTTGCTAGCTCTGTCTGGCATGGCTGTCTGGCACTGTTTGCTACAGCAAAGTCTGTTATCTACCAAAACCCACAAATCTTTTTCCATTAGAGATTCACTTAACAGTTATTTATGGTGTAGGTGGCACCAGGATTATTAAACCCCAAATGCATCACCTTACATTTATCAACATTGAATCTCATCTTCCATTCTGCTGCCCATTTTGATAATCTATCTAGGTCTGCTTGCAGCACTTCATCATTTAAAGTTTCCAAAGCTCTGCATAGTTTAGTGTCATCAGCAAAGACAAAGACCTTGCTCTCAATTCCCCCTTGCAGGTCATTTATAAACAAATTAAAAAGAAGTGGCCCCAGTACGAAACCCTGAGGCACTCCACTTAGAATTTAGTCCACATACATGTAGCTCCATTGACCACCACTCTCTGTTTGCAATCCAATAACCAAAAAATCCAAATAAAGTTTTGGAGCAGTGGGATCTTTTTGTACAGTTTTTTTTTCAGAGTAAAGATACCCTTTAAACTTCAAAAGTTAAAATCTAAAGAGATCATAGTGGACCAGTATTTCCATGCAGAGGGACATATTCAGAATCCTGAGGTATCGGGAACTAATACACAATGGAAATGTATAGGTGATGATACATACATTACAATTGCAGCCATAAAAAATTGTAATCAAATGAGTGCATTGTGCTTGAGAAACAGGAAATAATTTTCCCAGTGGGGAAAGACCAGCCAGCTATAAAGATACGTCTCCCTTCAAATCAGGAAAATTTAAAGGGCATGTTCACACCTCAAATGAAAAATTATATATAGGTAAATAACCCCCAAAACTACAAAACATGCAGGCCCAATTAGTTATGCAAAAAAAATGTTGTTCTCTCCTTTACCTCTCAGAAGGTTTCATGAAGTGATGTTACTTCATGAATTGATACAAGGCTTATCTTTGTATGTAATCAATTTTGCTTGAGAAAGGTCAAACCAAGACCTAAACGTGGCAGACTGCACTAATAAAAAGTTTATTATGAAGAGTCCATATGAGTGCACTGGATTTCTAGCAATATATGTACTACTGTGCCCACACCTTACCACATCATATGTACACATGCATGATAGTATATAACATGAAGTAGTAAAATGTTTATTTTTGCAGACCCTGCCAAATCTCAGTTTCACCGGTTAACTAAAAAAAAACAGCGCATAGCGTACAAAATCCTTCTCCTAACATTTAAATCCCTTCGCTCTGCTTCTCCTCCTTATATTTCTTCTCTAGTCTCCCCATATGTTCCTGCCCATACCTTTCACTCATCGCAGAACCAGCTCCTGTACAGACGCCCCACTCGTACTGCTTCCTCTCGCCTTAAACCTTTCTCTCTCGTAGCTCCCGTCCTCTGGAATTCTATTCCCCTCTCTCTACATCAAGAAACCTCAATTAGCAGGTTTAAATCTACCCTTACATCCAACCTATCTGGTAACCAGCACAGTATATGGTATCTATATATGATAAATCTACCCTTACATCCTACCTATCCGGTAACCAGCACAATATATGGTATCTATATATGATAAATCTACCCTTACATCCTACCTATCTGGTAACCAGCACAGTATATGGTATCTATATATGATAAATCTACCCTTACATCCTACCTATCTGGTAACCAGCACAGTCTATGGTATCTATATATGATAAATCTACCCTTACCTCCTACCTATCTGGTAACCAGCACAGTATATGATATCTATATATGATAAATCTACCCATACATCCTACCTATCCGGTAACCAGCACAATATATGGTATATATATATATATATATATATATATATATATATGATAAATCTACGCCTTACATCCTACTATCTGGTAAACACACAGTATATTATATCTATATATGATAAATCTACCCTTACATCCCACTATCCGGTAACAGCACAGGTATGAATCTATATATGATAAATCTAGCCTCACATCCACCTATCCGGTAACCGCACAGAATATGAATCTATATATGATAAATCTAGCCTTACATCCTACCTATCTGGTAAACAGCACAGTATATTATATCTATATATGATAAATCTACCCTTACATCCCATCTATCCGGTAACCAGCACAGTGTATGATATCTATATATGATAAATCTAGCCTCACATCCTACCTATCCGGTAACCAGCACAGAATATGATATCTATATATGATAAATCTACCCTTACATCCTACCTATCCGGTAACCAGCACAGTATATGGTATATATATATATCTATATATGATAAATCTACCCTTACATCCTATCTATCAGGTAACCAGCACAGTGTATATCCATCTATATATATGATAAATCTAGCCTACTTCCTACCTATCTGGTAACCAGCAAAGTGTTTGATTGTTTTATTTGCACTGCATACATCTCACTCCAGCACTTATACCTATTCTATTGTATCTGTGTGTTCCCCACCTAACTAGATTGTAAGCTCTATGGAGCAGGGACCTCATTACCTCTTGTGGCAAAGCCCTAGCACTTTTATTTATACAGGTTATATATTTATGTACTGATCTATGTATTTATCCCCCTTTTATGGCTTTATTGTATTTTAATACTGTACAGCGCTGCGTCCCCAAGTGGGGCTATATAAATAAACATACATACAACAAAAAACTAAAAAATACCAAACTTGAATGGATACACATCTTGGCTTGATTTTATTTCACTCTTCTACAAAGATTGCTACAAGAGGAACATACATACATACATGTACAACACATACAGAGTAATACATGGTCTTCAGCTACCAAGATACAACATATATATATATATATATATATATATATATATATATATATATATATATATACCTTATAACCCAACAATTTTACCACATCTGTCTCATACTCAGTCTTTCAAGAGCACAAATGTTAAACTTGCAGGGCACCCAGATGCTTGAAACTACAACTCCCAGAATTCCCTTGTTGCAGTTAATGCTGTAGAGTTGTCGTTTATAAAACATATGAAGGGCTGCCAGTTTGACACCTGTGTTGTAGAGAATCCTATTTCAATGTAAGGTATGTGGCTTGGCTTTCTAATAAAGATTCAAATTTATTAGAAAATTACCTTTAGTGGTGGGCCACACATCTTCTAATCTGACCGTACAATTTCAATCCAATCCTACAATCTGACCGTACAATCTGCATACAATCCTTCCAATCTGACCATACAATCGCCATGCAATCCTTCCAATCTCACTGTACAATCTCCATATAATACTTCCAATCTCACTGTACAATCTCCATATAATACTTCCAATCTCACTGTACAATCTCCATATACTTCCAATCTCACTGTACAATCTCCATACAATCCTTCCAATCTCACTGTACAATCTGCAACCAATCTCACTGTACAATCTCCATACAATCCTTCCAATCTGACCGTGCAATATGCATCTAATTCTTCCAATCTCACTGTACAACCTCCATCCAATTCTATGACCATGACTGTAACACAATGAAGCCCAGTTGGATGGGACCCTATACCAGTTGTGAACATGGACCAGCACCTGTAGATCTATCAGTGAGTTTCCATCCCGACCCCCCACACGGTTATTATGGGTCTACTCCCTATACAATGGCCCATCGATATCGACAGATATCGGCCGCCCATTCCTCGCCACACACACTATATCCCCCGACTTCATCCCCTTACATGGGCTCCTCCTCTCGTTCCCTACCACCAGCATTTCCCCGCCCCGATATTGGGGTCCCTGTAGGCGGCCCAGCACTCACCTCGCTCTCCCTCAGTCTCCGGTTCTCCCAGCTCCTCGCGCCGCTTCCGCTTCCGGTCCCCCTCTGTGAGGGGGAGGAGCGCGTTCACCAGACGCAAGTTCCAGTCTGTTCCCGTCGCGCGAACGCGCAGTGGTTCATGGGAAAGAGCCGCTGACACGTTTCGATTCGGTTCAAATTGGGCTTCATAGCGTCGGGCTCCCTTGGTACATCGCTTAATGGCGATAAAGTTATAAACCAATCAAGTCACTAGAGATCTCTTTTCGCTTCCAGAAACCAAAATGGCCGCGTCGCCCTCTGAATGACCAGAGTCTCGCGAGATCCACAGTCCCTAGTCCTGACCCGCCTTCCCTCCAGGTCTTTTATGAGGCGGGTTTTTTTTCCCCACTCCGCCATTTTTTTTTTGCAGCAAATTAACTTTATTGACAAAATGAAATATTGATCCACTGAGCACCCAGTTATGGGTATCAAGGATTTAACTGGACAGGACACAGCCCTCCCAGCAATCCCCTAATGACAGAGTGCTTGTAAAGGAATGCTGGGAGTTGTGTAGTTTTCAAACATCTGGAGACCTACCGGTTTCCTATTCCTGCTTTAAGGGGATAGGCAACTGGTAGATCTCCAGATGTTTGAAAACTACAACTCCCAGCATTCCTTTACAAGCCCCTGTAATTAGGGGATTCTGGGAGTTGTAGTTTTCCAACATCTGTAGATCTGCTGTTTGCCTATCCCTGCCAAACTGCAATGCAATCTGGGATATCATGTTATTATTGGTCCAATAAATGGTCATTTGCAAAAGTCTTAAATATGGTATTCGTTATATTCTTATAAACAGTGCTTAGCTATGTCATTGGTTAAAATTAACTTTAACTTTGTTTGCAAAAGCCTTAAATATGGTATCTGTTATATTCTTATAAACAGTGCTTAGCTATGTCATTGGTTAAAATTGGTACTTAATGATGTCATCCGTGTCACACGACTCAAGCCCCGTACACAGGTACAATGTGAACCTGCTAAACGACGCAAAAGCGTGGGCGATAATCTCATGTGTATGCGTTCGGTATGCGTTTGCTAATCTGCAATGACACCTAACCAAACGCATACACACGTGTGATTATCAACGAAAACGGTTTTTCAACGCCCGTGTGTTGGGGTTTCTTGGGTCGTTCATCGGGTTCAACATGATACGTGCGTACAGTCTGAAACTTGTCTATAGGAAACAGTGCACTCCAGGTATCCCTCCCGGGAGTCTCCCTGATTTTTAGGTGGTCTCCCACACACCTGCGACCCAAACCTACCAGGTAAGTCCGCCTCTGGAATGCTGTTACGCCCCTAACCATGCCTCTTATGTGATGTAAATTACTAGGGGTTTAATATGGGTTAATTTTCATGCTACTATATAGCAAAAGAACTTGAAGTAGCCTATATTGAACAGGCAATGCAGCGCTATTTCAACAAAGTATTGGAAACGGCACTGCCACCGCAATCAAGGAAACTTTCCCCCTTACCCCCCTCTTCAAATAACAGACACTTACCCCCTAAACCCTCCTTTGCAGTAACAGACCCACATTCCCCCCCCCTTTGCAGTAACAGACCCCTTATGCCTTACCCCCCCCACTGCAGTAACTGACACCTTACCCCCTTTCCAGTAACAGACACCATTCCCCCTTCCCCCCCCCCTTTGCAGTAACAGGCACCTTTCCCCCTTACCCCCCATTTGCAGTAACAGATACCTTTCCCTCTACCCCCCTTTTGCAGTAAAAGACACCTTTCTCCCTTACCCCCCCCCCCCCCTTTGCAGTAACAGGCACCTTTCCCCCTTACCCTCCATTTGCAGTAACAGATACCTTTCCCCCTTACCCCCCTTTTGCAGTAACAGACACCTTTCTCCCTTACCCCCCCCCTTGCAGTAACAGGCACCTTTCCCCCTTCCCCCCCCCCCCTTTGCATAACAGATACCTTTCCCCCTTACCCCCCCTTTGCAGTAATATACACCTTTCCCCCTTTGCATTAACAGACACCTTTCCCCCTTACACCCCCCCTTGCAGTAACAGACCCTTTCCCTTACCCCCCTTTGCAGTAACAGACACCTTTCCCCTTAACCCTCCTTTGCAAGAACATACACCTTCCCCTTACCCCCCTTTGCAGTAACAGAAACATTTCCCCCTTCCCCCTTGCATTAACAGACACCTTTCCCCCTTACACCCCCCCTTTGCAGTAACAGACACCTTTCTCCCTTACCCCCCTTTGCAGTAACAGACAACTTTCCCCCTTAACCCCTCCTTTGCAGTAACAGACACCTTTCCCCCTACCCCTTTGCCAGAAACAGAACATTCCCCTTACCCCCCTTGATTGAACAGACACCCTTCCCCCTTACACCCCCCCTTTGCAGTAACAGACACACTTCTCACCTTACCCCCTTTGCAGTAACAGTCACCTTTCCCTCTTACTCCACCCCTTTGCAGTAACAGACACCTTTTCCCCTTACCCACCCCTTTGCAGTAACAGACACCTTTCCCCCTTACCCCCCCCTTTGATCTAACAGAAACTTTCCCCTTCCCCCTTAACCCCCCCTTTTTGCTTACAGACACACCTTTCCCCCTTACAACTCCACACCAACAACCCCCCCCTTTGCAGTACAACAACCTTTCTCCCCTTACCCCCCCCCTTTGCAGTAACAGACACCTTTCCCCCTTAACCCCCTCTTTGCAGTAACAGACACCCCTTTTCCCCTTACCCCCCTTTGCAGTAACAGAAACATTTCCCCCTTACCCCCCCTTTGCATTAACAGACACCTTTCCCCCTTACACCCCCTTTTGCAGTAACAGACACCTTTCTCCCTTACCCCCCTTTGCAGTAACAGACACAACCTTTCCCCCTTAACCCCCTCCTTTGCAGTAACAGACACCTTTTCCCCTTACCCCCCTTTGCAGTAACAGAAACATTTCCCCCTTACCCCCCCTTTGCAGTAACAGAAACCTTTCCCCCCTTACCCTCCCTTTGCAGTAACAGACACCTTTCCCCCTTACCCCCCCCCCTATTTGCATTAACATACCCTTTCTACCTACACCCCCACTTTGGCAGTACATTCACCTTTCCCTCTTACTCCACCCCTTTGCAGTAACAGACACCTTTTCCCCTTACCCACCCCTTTGCAGTAACAGACACCTTTCCCCCATAACTCCCCCTTTGCAGTAACAGACACCTTTCCCCCTTAACCACTCCTTTGCAGTAACAGACACCTTTTCCCCTTACCCCCCTTTGCAGTAACAGAAACCTTTCCCCCTTACCCCCCCTTTGCAGTGACAGAAACCTTTCCCCCTTACCCCCCCTTTGCAGTAACAGACACCTTTCCCCCTTACCCCCCCATTTGCATTAACATACACCTTTCCACCTAAACCCCCACTTTGCAGTAACAGTCACCTTTCCCTCTTACTCCACCCCTTTGCAGTAACAGACACCTTTTCCCCTTACCCACCCCTTTGCAGTAACAGACACCTTTTCCCCTTACCCCCCTTTGCAGTAACAGAAACCTTTCCCCAACCCCCCCTTTGCAGTAACAGTCACCTTTCCCTCTTACTCCACCCCTTTGCAGTAACAGACACCTTTTCCCCTTACCCCCCCCTTTGCAGTAACAGACACCTTTCCCCCATAACCCCCCCTTTGCAAGGGAAGGGATTGTGTGACTCTGTAAATCACCAAAGGCTGGGGGAGGAGGGAGCCTGGGAGGGGGGGAGGAAAAGGACCCAATGGGCCGGAAGAAGGAGAACGCAGGTTTTACTTCACACGAGTGAGTGGGCAGGACGTAGTAGGCAGTGTGGTGACTGACTGTACGCAGGGTTATATACAGGAATTTCGTGGATGGTGGGGATTTACTGTACCAGGTTAATACATATGGGATGTGGGGGATTGACTGTACCAGGGTTATTACATATGGGATGTAGGGGTGGATTGACTGTACCAGTACCAGGGTTATATACATATGGGATGTAGGAGGGATTGACTGTACCAGGGTTATATACATATGGGATGTAGGGAGGATTGACTGTACCAGGGTTATATACATATGGGATGTAGGAGGGATTTACTGTACCAAGGTTATATACATATGGGATGTAGGAGGGATTGACTGTACCAGGGTTATATACATATGGGATGTAGGAGGATTTACTGTACCAGGGTTATATACATATGGGATGTAGGGGGAAATTGACTGTAGCACTTGCACTTTATTGTTGAACCCCCTACCTACTGCACTTTAATATATGTATCCGTACTACAGGTATGGAGGTCGGTCGCATATCATTAGTTGTATGTCAGTCACAGCGATCTCCCCTTACTACAGTGTATGGAGTCTCACTATCTTTAGGTGTATGGCAGTCACACGATCTCTCCCGTACTACAGTTATTGAGTCGGTCACTATCATTAGGTGTTATGGCATCACAGCGATCTCCCCGTACTACAGTATAGTGGGGTCACTATCATTAGGTGTATGTCATTCACAGCGATCTCCCCGTACTACAGTATGGAGTCGGTCACTATCATTAGGTGTATGTCAGTCACACGATCTCCCCGTACTACAGTATATGGAGTCGGTCACTATCATTAGGTGTATGGCAGTCACAGCGTCTCTCCCCGTACTACAGTGTATGGATCGGGTCACATCATTAGTGTATGTCATGTCAGCAGCGATCTCCCCGTACTACAGTATATGGAGTCGGTCACTATCATTAGGTTGTATGTCAGTCACAGCGATCTCCCCGTACTACAGTATATGGAGTCGGTCACTATCATTAGGTGTATGTCCAGTCACAATCTCCCCTACTACAGTATATGGAGTCGGTCACTATCATTAGGTGTATGTCAGTCACAGCGATCTCCCCGTACTACAGTATATGGAGTCGGTCACTATCATTAGGTGTATGTCAGTCACAGCGATCTCCCCGTACTACAGTGTATATGGAGTCGGTCACTATCATTAGGTGTATGTCAGTCACAGCGATCTCCCCGTACTACAGTAGTATGGAGTCGGTCACTATCATTAGGTGTATGTCAGTCACACGATCTCCCCGTACTACAGTATATGGAGTCGGTCACTATCATTAGGTTGTATGTCAGTCACAGCGATCTCCCCGTACTACGTATATGGAGTCGGTCACTATCATTAGTGTATGTCAGTCACACGCGATCTCCCCGTACTACAGTATATGGAGTCGGTCACTATCATTAGGTGTATGTCAGTCACAGCGATCTCCCCGTACTACGTGTATGGGTCGGTCACTATCATTAGGTGTATGTCAGTCACACGATCTCCCCGTACTACAGTATATGGAGTCGTCACTATCATTAGGTGTATGTCAGTCACAGCGATCTCCCCGTACTACATGATATGGAGTCGGTCACTATCATTAGTTGTATGTCATCACAGCGATCTCCCCGTACTACAGTATGGAGTCGGTCACTATCATTAGTTGTATGTCAGTCACAGCGATCTCCCCGTACTACAGTATATGAGTCGGTCACTATCATTAGGTGTATGTCAGTCACAGCGATCTCCCCGTACTACAGTATATGGAGTCGGTCACTATCATTAGGTGTATGTCAGTCACAGCGATCTCCCCGTACTACAGTATATGGAGTCGGTCACTATCATTAGGTGTATGTCAGTCACAGCGATCTCCCCTACTACAGTTATGGAGTGGTCACTATCATTAGTGTATGTCAGTCACACGCGATCTCCCCGTACTACATATATGGAGTCGGTCACTATCTTAGGTGTATGTCAGTCACAGCGATCTCCCCTACTACAGTATATGGAGTCGGTCACTATCATTAGGTGTATGTCAGTCACAGCGATCTCCCCTTACTACAGTATATGGAGTCGGTCACTATCATTAGGTGTATGTCAGTCACAGCGATCTCCCCGTACTACAGTTATGGAGTCGGTCCACTATCATTAGTGTGTCAGTCACAGTACAGCGATCTCCCCGTACTACATTATGGAGTCGGTCACTATCATTAGGTGTATGTCAGTCACAGCGATCTCCCCGTACTACAGTGTATGGAGTCGGTCACTATCATTAGGTGTATGTCATTCCACAGCGATCTCCCCGTACTACAGTGTATGGAGTCGGTCACTATCATTAGGTGTATGTCAGTCACAGCGATCTCCCGTACTACAGTATATGGAGTCGGTCACTATCATTAGGTGTATGTCAGTCACAGCGATCTCCCGTACTACAGTATATGAGTCGGTCACTATCATTAGGTGTATGTCAGTCACAGCGATCTCCCCGTACTACAGTTATGGATTCGGTCACTATCATTAGGTGTATGTCGTCACAGCGATCTCCCCGTACTACAGTTATGGAGTCGGTCACTATCATTAGGTGTATGTCAGTCACACGCGATCTCCCCGTACTACAGTATATGGATCGGTCACTATCATTAGGTGTATGTCAGTCACAGCGATCTCCCCGTACTACAGTATAGGAGTCGGTCACTATCATTAGGTGTATGTCAGTCACAGCGATCTCCCCGTACTACAGTGTATGGAGTCGGTCACTATCATTAGGTGTATGTCAGTCACAGCGATCTCCCCGTACTACAGTTATGGAGTCGGTCACTATCATTATGTTAGGTCAGTCACAGCGATCTCCCCGTACTACAGTATATGGAGTCGGTCACTATCATTAGGTGTATGTCAGTCACAGCGATCTCCCCGTACATACAGTATATGGAGTCGGTCACTATCATTAGGTGTATGCAGTCACACGATCTCCCCGTACTACATGTATGGAGTCGGTCACTATCATTAGGTGTATGTCAGTCACAGCGATCTCCCCGTACTACAGTATATGGAGTCGGTCACTATCATTAGGTGTATGTCAGTCACACGATCTCCCCGTACTACAGTTATGGAGTCGGTCACTATCATTAGGTGTATGTCAGTCACAGCGATCTCCCCGTACTACAGTATGGAGTCGGTCACTATCATTAGGTGTATGTCAGTCACAGCGATCTCCCCGTACTACAGTATATGGAGTCGGTCACTATCATTAGGTTGTATGTCAGTCACAGCGATCTCCCCGTACTACAGTTATGGAGTCGGTCACTATCATTAGGTGTATGTCAGTCACAGCGATCTCCCCGTACTACAGTATATGGAGTCGGTCACTATCATTAGGTGTATGTCAGTCCACAGCGATCTCCCCGTACTACATGTATATGGAGTCGGTCACTATCATTAGTGTATGTCAGTCACAGCGATCTCCCCGTACTACAGTATGGGATCGGTCACTATCATTAGGTGTATGTCAGTCACAGCGATCTCCCCGTACTACAGTATATGGAGTCGGTCACTATCATTAGGTGTATGCCAGTCACAGCGATCTCCCCGTACTACAGTAGTATGGAGTCGGTCACTATCATTAGGTGATGGCAGTCACACGCGTCTCCCCTACTACAGTATGGAGTCGGTCACTATCATTAGGTGTAGTCAGTCACAGCGATCTCCCCGTACTACAGTTATGGAGTCGGTCCACTATCATTGGTGTATGTCAGTCACAGCGATCTCCCCGTACTACAGTATATGGAGTCGGTCACTATCATTAGGTGTATGTCAGTCACAGCGATCTCCCCGTACTACAGTATATGGAGTCGGTCACTATCATTAGGTGTATGTCAGTCACAGCGATCTCCCCGTACTACAGTATATGGAGTCGGTCACTATCATTAGGTGTATGTCAGTCACAGCGATCTCCCCGTACTACAGTTATGGAGTCGGTCACTATCATTAGGTGTATGTCAGTCACAGCGATCTCCCCTACTACAGTATATGGAGTCGGTCACTATCATTAGTGTATGTCAGTCACAAGCGATCTCCCCGTACTACAGTTATGGAGTCGTTCACTATCATTAGGTGTAGTCAGTCACAGCGATCTCCCCGTACTACAGTATATGGAGTCGGTCACTATCATTAGGTGTATGTCAGTCACAGCGATCTCCCCGTACTCAGTGTATGGAGTCGGTCACTATCATTAGGTGTATGTCAGTCACAGCGATCTCCCCGTACTACAGATATGGAGTCGGTCACTACATTAGGTGTATGTCAGTCACCGCGATCTCCCCGTACTACAGTTATGGAGTCGGTCACTATCATTAGGTGTATGGCAGTCACAGCGATCTCCCCGTACTACAGTATATGGAGTCGGTCACTATCATGGTTTATGTCAGTCACAGCGATCTCCCCGTACTACAGTATATGGAGTCGGTCACTATCATTAGGTGTATGTCAGTCACAGCGATCTCCCCGTACTACAGTATATGGAGTCGGGTCACTATCATTAGGTTATGTCAGTCACACGCGATCTCCCCGTACTACAGATATGGAGTCGGTCACTATCATTAGGTGTATGTCAGTCACAGCGATCTCCCCGTACTACAGTATATGGAGTCGGTCACTATCATTAGGTGTATGTCATTCACAGCGATCTCCCCGTACTACAGTGTATGGAGTCGGTCACTATCATTAGGTGTATCAGTCACAGCGATCTCCCCGTACTACAGTATATGGAGTCGGTCACATCATTAGGTGTATGTCAGTCACGCGATCTCCCCGTACTACAGTTATGGAGTCGGTCACTATCATTAGGTGTAGTCCAGTCACACGCATCTCCCCGTACTACAGTGTGAGTCGGTCACTATCATTAGGTGTATGTCAGTCACAGCGATCTCCCCGTACTACAGTGTAATGGAGTCGGTCACTATCATTAGGTTTATGTCAGTCACAGCGATCTCCCCTGTACTACAGTTATGGAGTCGGTCACTATCATTAGGTGTATGTCAGTCCACAGCGTCTCCCCGTACTACAGTTATGGAGTCGGTCACTATCATTAGGTGTTTCAGTCACAAGCAGCATCTCCCCGTACTACAGTTATGGAGTCGGTCACTATCATTAGGTGTATGTCAGTCACAGCGATCTCCCCCTACTACAGTGTATGGATCGGTCACTATCATTAGTTATGTCAGTCACAGCGATCTCCCCGTACTACATTTATGGAGTCGGTCACTATCATTAGGTGTATGTCAGTCACAGCGATCTCCCCGTACTACGTTATGGAGTCGGTCACTATCATTATGTATGTCAGTCACAGCGATCTCCCCTACTACAGTTATGGAGTCGGTCACTATCATTAGGTGTTGTGACAGTCACAGCGATCTCCCCGTACTACAGTGTATGGAGTCGGTCACTATCATTAGGTTAAGTCACAGCGATCTCCCCGTACTACAGTATATGGAGTCGGTCACTATCATTAGTGTATGCAGTCACAGCGATCTCCCCGTACTACAGTATATGGAGTCGTCACTATCATTAGGTGTATGTCAGTCACAGCGATCTCCCCGTACTACAGTGTATGGAGTCGGTCACTATCATTAGGTGTATGTCAGTCACAGCGATCTCCCCGTACTACAGTGTATGGAGTCGGTCACTATCATTAGGTGTATGTCAGTCACAGCGATCTCCCCGTACTACAGTATGGAGTCCGATCAACCACTAAATTCCACACTACAGTCATTTGTCCCAGCCGAACACTCGGTTGGGACAATAAGTCCCGCCATGTGAACCCAACCTTACATATATAATCTGAAGATGAATTGTTAAGCTGTCAATCAACCTTATCTTTTGGGCAAATACTGAATTTTGCTGTAACTAGAAGGGTGTGTTACTGCAACTGGATTGGTGATAGTTGGGGAATTCCATCTCTCAGTGCTAGATAGTGATTGCCGGGCATGCTCAGTTTTAAAAAAAAGTCAGGTCTGAGGAAAGGAGCAGGCGGTTAAGAGAGGGAAGGGGGAATAATTAACCTGAGCAAAAACCAGTCATGCAGCAACACACACACCTCAGAGTAATTGCTACTTACATGTATTTATAGATTAAGATGAGGCAAAGTTATTTTTCAGTGTACATACCCTTTAACATCTCACTGTCCCCAAAATTAAACGCATGACTGCAATTGTATAAATCTATCCAGCTGGGACACATTATACACCAACCTGCAGTCTGTTCCCATCATTCTACACATACATACACTGTAGTAATGTCATGCCCTATAATTTCTGCATTGTGCATCCCCAACCCTATATATATCTGTAACACTATTAAAAGAGAACTACTGTGTATAAAGTTTTTTCAAAAATTAAGTGAAAATGAAAAAGTACCTGGGGCAGGGAGGTAGTATTGGAATTTTCTACTCCCAATATTGTTTTCTATGAGGAGCAGCAGCATAAAAAAAAAAGTGTTTGCCAGGCCTCCTGAGTGCTTCAGCACTATCTTTTATAAAGGAAGCCAAGGAAACTAACCTGGTAGATAAAAACTAGCAGGGCGATGCACGGGTGCTCAGAACATCGCTACCTGGTGCTGTTCTATTCCAGCTTATAGCTGGCATTAAAGTGCCGCAATAAAACGCCAATTTCGGCATATAACATGCTTACAGCGGCTGCGAGGTTAATAGCCCCGCAGCCGCCGCAAGGAAGGAGTGTTAAGTCACGCTATCCGATTAACATCGTTAGCGTGACAAACTCCAAAAACAGGAGCGGGTGCTTGCCTTGTAGATGTGCTGTAGCTCCTCAACAAAACAATACTGGGAGGTAGGAATAATGAATCCTACCATCCTGCCCCAGGTTCTATTCATTTTTATAGTATAGTTTTCCTTAAAGCCGTGTTAGTGGTCCATATCCCGAGCTGGCTCTGTGAGCCACAGCGTCAGGATGCGTGGGGTTAACCTTCTGTACTGATCTGTCCTCATGCTGGAAGGTGGTGGGTATTTCCCTCAGTAGCACAATGCTGGCTGCATGGGTTTCTGGGTTGCCATACTGGATTCCCCCCAGACCTGGTACTTAGCCTTGCAGCAAGGAGACTGATTGTGAGTTTGGTTTTAAACCTGTTAAACTGTGTTCAGAGTATAAAGGGACATATGGCAACCCCAACACTACCCATGAATCATTGCACTATATAACAAACACAGCTGAACTGTAACTCACACACCATCTAGTATCCCCCTCCCCCAACACCCCGATAACACAACACAGACACCCAGCTTGCCCCTCCCACTGTCACCACCTCACTATTGAGGGTCACTGCAGCCACCCAAAGCTCCTCACCGAGATAAAGCCACACAACTGCGCATCCATACACAGGAAATGACGTCAATAGCCAGCAGTTCCCATAACAAGAGCCTCTCACTGCGCTGGTCTTTCTTACCCAGCCTGCACCAGGGCAACTGTGACATCGGGCGGAAGTTGAGAGTCGCTCGGATCAGCGAATCAGAGGAGCGGGGGGGAGGGCTTTATCCAGCTGTGCGTTTTGATTTGCTATTGTGTGCACAAGGCGATCTGGGATTGGCTTTTGTGGAGAGATAGTGGAATGGAGACCACATTAATCTATAGGCGCAGCTTTGTCATAGGGAAACCAGTAGCTACACAGCTGTTTAAAAAAAACTACAATTCCCAGCATTCCTTGGTTGGTGTAATCTTAAAAACATCAGGGGGGGGGGTTATTGGCTGAATGACACCCTTATTATTATTATTATTATTATTATAGGAATTTATTAAACCAACCAATCTAATATTTACAATGGTGGCCACAAATTTAATAAAAGTCAAAACTGAAATGTATTATGGACAGTGTATGGAGTCGGTCACTATCATTAGATGTATGGCAGTCACAGCGATCTCCCCGTACTACAGTATATGGAGTCGGTCACTATCATTAGGTGTATGTCAGTCACAGCTGTCGCGTGAATGCCCATACACCTAATGATGTGACCGACTCATACACTGTAGTACGGGGAGATCGCTGTGTGACTGCATAAACCTAATGATAGTGGACCGACTCCATACACTGTATACGGGGAGATCGCTGTGACTGACATACACCTAATGATAGTGACCGACTCCATACACGTAGTACGGGAGATCGCTGTGACTGACATACACCTAATGATAGTGACCGATCCTACACTGTATACGGGGAATCGCTGTGACTGTCATACACCTAATGATAGTGCCGACTCCATATACTTAGTACGGGGAGATCGCTGTGACTGCCATACACCTAATGATAGTGACCGACTCCATACACTGTAGTACGGGGAGATCGCTGTGACTGCCATACCTAATGATAGTGACCGACTCCATACACTGTAGTACGGGAGATCGCTGTGACGCACATAACCTAATGATAGTGACCGACTCCATACACTGTAGTACGGGGAGATCGCTGTGAGACTACACCTATGATAGTGACCGACTCCATATACTGTAGTACGGGGAGATCCGCTGTGACTGACATACACACTAATGATAGTGATCGACTCCATACACTGTAGTACGGGTGAGATCGCTGTGACTGACATACACCTAATGATCGTGACGACTCATACACTGTAGTACGGGGAGATCGCTGTGACTGACATACACCTAATGATAGTGACCGACTCCATATACGTAGTAGGGAGATCGCTGTGACTGACATACACCTAATGATAGTGACCGACTCCATACACTGTAGTACGGGGAGATCGCTGTGACTGCCATACCCTAATGATAGTGACGACTCCATACACTGTAGTACGGGGAGATCGCTGTGACTGCATAACCTAATGATAGTGACCGACTCCATAACTGTAGTACGGGGAGATCGTGTGACTGCCATACACCTAATGATAGTGACCGACCCCATACCTGTAGTACGGGGAGATCGCTGTGACTGACATACACCTAATGATAGTGACCGACTCCATATACTGTAGTACGGGGAGATCGCTGTGACTGTCATACACCTAATGATAGTGACGACTCCATATACTGTAGTACGGGAGATCGCTGTGACTGACCATACACCTAATGATAGTGACCGACTCCATACACTGTAGTACGGGGAGATGCTGTGCTGCATACACCTAATGATAGTAACCGACTCCATATACTGTAGTACGGGGAGATCGCTGTGACTGACATACACCTAATGATAGTGACCGACTCCATATACTGTAGTACGGGGAGATCGATGTGACTGACATACACCTAATGATAGTGACCGACTCCATATACTGTAGTACGGGGAGATCGATGTGACTGACATACACCTAATGATAGTGACCGACTCCATATACTGTAGTACGGGGAGATCGATGTGACTGACATAACCTAATGATAGTGACCGACTCCATACACTGTAGTACGGGGAGATCGCTGTGACTGCAGTACACTAATGATAGTGACCGACTCCATATACTGTAGTACGGGAGATCGGGTGACTGACATAACCTAATGATAGTGACCGACTCCATATACTGTAGTACGGGGAGATCGCTGTGATCTGACATACACCTAATGATAGTGACCGACTCCATATACTGTAGTACGGGGAGATCGCTGTGACTGCCATACACCTAATGATAGTGACCGACTCCATATACTGTAGTACGGGGAGATCGCTGTGACTGACATACACCTAATGATAGTGACCGACTCCATATACTGTAGTAGGGAGATCGCGTGACTGACATACACCTAATGATAGTGACCGACTCCATACACTGTAGTACGGAGATCGCTGGACTGACATACACCTAATGATAGTGACCGACTCCATATACTGTAGTACGGGGAGATCGCTGTGACTGACATACACCTAATGATAGTGACCGACTCCATATACTGTAGTACAGGGGAGAATCGCTGTGACGCATACACCTATGATAGTGACCGACTCCATACTGTAGTACGGGGAGATCGCTGTGACTGGACCATACACCTAATGATAGTGACCGACTCCATATACTGTAGTACGGGAGATCGCTGTGACTGACATACACCTAATGATAGTGACCGACCCCATATACTGTAGTACGGGGAGATCGCTGTGACTGACATACACTAATGATAGTGACCGACTCCATACACTGTAGTACGGGGAGATCGCTGTGACTGACATACACCTAATGATAGTGACCGACTCCATATACTGTAGTAGGGAGATCGCTGTGACTGACATACACCTAATGATAGTGACCGACTCCATATACTGTAGTACGGGGAGATCGCGTGTGACTGACATACACCTAATGATAGTGACCGACTCCATACACTGTAGTACGGGAGATCGCTGTGGACTGACATACACCTAATGATAGTGACCGACTCCATAACCTGAGTACGGGGAGATCGCTGTGACTGACATACACCTAATGATAGTGACCGACTCCATATACTGTAGTACGGGGAGATCGCTGTGACTGACATACACCGAATGATAGTGACCGACTCCATATACTGTAGTACGGGGAGATCGCTGTGACTGACATACACCTAATGATAGTGACGACTCCTACACTTAGTACGGGGAGATCGCGCTGACTGACATACACCTAATGATATGAACGACTCCATATCACTGTAGTACGGGGAGATCGCGTGTGACTGACATACACCTAATGATAGTGACCGACTCCATACACGTGAGGGGTGGAGATCGCTGTGACTGACATACACCTAATGATAGTGACCGACTCCATACACTGTAGTACGGGGAGATCGCTGTGACTGACATACACCTAATGAAGTGACCGACTCCATACACTGTAGTACGGGGAGATCGCTGTGACTGCATACACCTAATGATAGTGACCGACTCCATACTACTGTAGTACGGGGAGGATCGCTGTGACTGCCATACACCTAATGATAGTGACCGACTCCATACACTGTAGTACGGGGAGATCGCTGTGACTGCCATACAACCTAATGATAGTGACCGACTCCATACACTGTAGTACGGGGAGATCGCTGTGACTGCCCATACACCTATGATAGTGACCGACTCCATATACGTTAGTACGGGGAGATCGCTGTGACTGCCATACACCTAATGATAGTGACCGACTCCATATACTGTAGTACGGGAGATCGCTGTGACTGCCATACACCTAATGATAGTGACCGACTCCATATACTGTAGTACGGGGAGATCGCTGTGACTGCCATACACCTAATGATAGTGACCGACTCCATATACTGTAGTACGGGGAGATCGCTGTGACTGCCATACACCTAAGATAGTGACCGACTCCATATACGTAGTACGGGGGAGATACGCTGTGACTGCCATACACCTAATGATAGTGACCGACTCCATACACTGTAGTACGGGGAGATCGCTGTGACTGCCATACACCTAATGATAGTGACCGACTCCATACTACTGTAGTACGGGAGATCGCTGGTGACTGACAACACCTAATGATAGTGACCGCCTCCTACACTGTAGTACGGGGAAGATCGTGTGACTGACATACACCTAATGATAGTGACCGACTCCATACACTGTAGTACGGGAGATCGCTGTGACTGCATACACCTAATGATAGTGACCGACTCCATATACTGAGTACGGGGAGATCGCTGTGACTGCCATACACCTAATGATAGTGACCGACTCCATACACTGTAGTACGGGGAGATCGCTGGTGACTGCCATACACCTAATGATAGTGACCGATCCATCAACTGTAGTACGGGGAGATCGCTGTGACTGCCATACACCTAATGATAGTGACCGACTCCATATACTGTAGTACGGGGGATCGCTGTGACTGCCATACACCAATGATAGTGACCGACTCCAATACTGTAGTACGGGGAGATCGCTGTGACTGACATACACCTAATGATAGTGACCGACTTCATACCTGTAGTACGGGAGATCGCTGTGACTGACATACACCTAATGATAGTGACCGACCATACACTGTAGTACGGGGAGATCGCTGTGACTGCCATACACCTAATGATAGTGACCGACCCATAACTGTAGTACGGGGAATCCTTGACTGACATACACCTATGAGTGACCGACCCATTACACTGTAGTACGGGAGATCGCTGTGACTGACATACACCTAATGATAGTGACCGACTCCATACACTGTTAGTAGGGGAGATCGCTGTGACTGACATACACCTAATGATAGTGACCGACTCCATATACTGTAGTACGGGGAGATCGCTGTGACTGACATACACCTAATGATAGTGACCGACTCCATACACTGTAGTACGGGGAGATCGCTGTGACTGACATACACCTAATGATAGTGACCGACTCCATATACTGTAGTACGGGGAGATCGCTGTGACTGACATACACCTAATGATAGTGACCGACTCCATACACTGTATACGGGGAGATCGCTGTGACTCATACACCTAATGATAGTGACCGACTCCATACACTGTAGTACGGGGAGATCGCTGTGACGCCACACCTAATGATAGTGACCGACTCCATATACTGTAGTACGGGGAGATCGCTGTGACTGACATACACCTAATGATAGTGACACGACTCCATACACTGTAGACGGGGAGATCGCTGTGACTGCCATACACCTAATGATAGTGACCGACTCCATACACTGTAGTACGGGAGAGTCGCTGTGTGACTGCATACACCTAATGATAGTGACCGACTCCATTACTGTAGACGGAGATCGCTGTGACTGACATACACCTAATGATAGTGACCGATCCTATACACTGTATACGGGGAGATCGCTGTGACTGACATACACCTAATGATAGTGACCGACTCCATACACTGTAGTACGGGGAGATCGCTGTGACTGACATACACCTATGATAGTGACGACTCCAACAACTGTAGTACGGGGAGATCGCTGTGACTGTCATACACCTAATGATAGTGACCGACTCCATATACTGTAGTACGGGAGGAGTCGCGTGTGACTGTCATACACCTAATGATAGTGACCGACTCCATATACTGTAGTAGGGGAGATCGCTGTGACTGACATACACCTAATGATAGTGACCGACTCCTATACACTGTAGTACGGGGAGATCGCTGTGACTGACATACACCTAATGATAGTGACCGACTCCATACACTGTAGTACGGGGAGATCGCTGTGACTGCATACACCTAATGATAGTGACCGACTCCATACACTGTAGTACGGGAGATCGCTGTGACTGCATACACCTAATGATGTGACGACTCCATACACTGTAGTACGGGAGATCGCTGTGACTGCATACACCTAATGATATGACCGACTCCATAAGTAGTACGGGAGATCGCGTGTGACGACATACACCTAATGATATGACCGTACTCCATATAACTGTAGTACGGGAGATCGCTGTGACTGACATACACCTAATGATAGTGATCGACTCCATACACTGTAGTACGGGGAATCGCGTGTGACTGACATACACCTAATGATAGTGATCGACTCCATACACTGTAGTACGGGGAGATCGCTGTGACTGACATACACCTAATGATAGTGACCGACTCCATATACTGTAGTACGGGGAGATCGCTGTGACTGACATACACCTAATGATAGTGACCGACTCCATACACTGTAGTACGGGGAGATCGCTGTGACTGGCCATACACCTAATGATAGTGACCGACTCCATACACTGTAGTACGGGGAGATCGCTGTGACTGCCATACACCTAATGATAGTGACCGACTCCATATACTGTAGTACGGGGAGATCGCTGTGACTGTCATACACCTAATGATAGTGATCGACTCCATACACTGTAGTACGGGGAGATCGCTGTGAATGACATACACCTATGATAGTTGACCCGACTCCAACCACTGTAGTACGGGAGATCGCTGTGACTGACATACACCTAATGATAGTGACCGACTCCATACACTGTAGTACGGGAGATCGCTGTGACTGCCAACAACCACTAATGATAGTGATCGACTCCATATACTGTAGTACGGGAGATCGCTGTGACTGCATACACCTAATGATAGTGACCGACTCCATACACTGTAGTACGGGGAGATCGCTGTGACTGACATACACCTAATGATAGTGACCGACTCCATACAACTGTAGTACGGGGAGATCGCTGTGACTGACATACACCTAATGATAGTGAACCGACTCCATACACTGTAGTACGGGGAGATCGCTGTGACTGACATACACCTAATGATATGACCGACTCCATTACACTGTAGTCGGGGAGATCGCTGTGACTGACATACACCTAATGATAGTGACCGACTCCATACACTGTAGTACGGGGAGATCGATGTGACTGACATACACCTAATGATAGTGACCGACTCATACACTGTAGTAGGGGAGATCGCGTGACTGACATACACCTAATGATAGGTGACCGACTCCATATACTGTAGTACGGGGAGACGCTGTGGATGACATACACCTATGATAGTGACCGACTCCATACACTGTAGTAGGGAGATCGCTGTGACTGACATACACCTAATGATAGTGACCGACTCCATAACTGTAGTACGGGGAGATCGCTGTGACTGACATACACCTAATGATAGTGATCGGCTCCATATACGTAGTAGGGGAGATCGCTGTGACTGCATACACCTAATGATAGTGACGACTCCATATACTGTAGTACGGGGAGATCGCGTGACTGACATACACCTAATGATAGTGACCGACTCCATATACGTAGTACGGGAGATCGCTGTGACTGACATACACCTAATGATAGTGACCGACTCCATATACTGTAGTACGGGGAGATCGCTGTGACTGACATACACCTAATGATAGTGACCGACTCCATATCACTGTAGTACGGGGAGATCGCTGTGACTGACATACACCTAATGATAGTGACCGACTCCATATACTGTAGTACGGGGAGATCGCTGTGACTGACATACACCTAATGATAGTGACCGACTCCCTATACTGTAGTACGGGGAGATCGCTGTGACTGACATACACCTAATGATAGTGACCGACTCATATACTGTAGTACGGGGAGATCGCTGTGACTGCCATACACCTAATGATAGTGAACGACTCCATAACTGTAGTACGGGGAGATCGCTGTGACTGCCATACACCTATGATAGTGACCGACTCCTACTACTGTAGTACGGGGGATCGCTGTGACTGACATACACTAATGATAGTGACCGACTCCATATACTGTAGTACGGGGAGATCGTGTGACTGACATACACCTAATGATAGTGACCGACTCCATATACTGTAGTACGGGGAGATCGCTGTGACTGACATACACCTAATGATAGTGACCGACTCCATATACGTAGTACGGGGAGATCGCTGTGACTGACATACACCTAATGATAGTGAAGACTCCATATACTGTAGTACGGGGAGATCGCTGTGACTGACTACACTAATGATAGTGACCGACTCCATATAATGTAGTAGGGGAGATCGCTGTGACTGCCATACACCTAATGATCAGGGCCGCCATCGAATTTTCAGGGCCCCATACTAGATAAGTTATTGGGCCCCAGCCGGCCCCGCTGCACCAACCCCCCCCCATATTAATTACCTCCACCACATAATTACCTGCCAGGCCTGCCCTGCCATGTGAACACCAGTCGCGCACAAACAGAGACCCCCCCCCTTTACTAAGAAGATTAGGGGCCACGCCCCTTTCTCGCCCACATTAGGCCACACCACTATGTACTAATAGAGATGGCCAAAAGACACAGACAGAAACCACAAACATAGACACACAGCCCAATAGTGATAAACAACAGAAAGACAGTGAAATAGACAGACAGACAGAGATAGAGATCAGAGAGTTGGACAGAGAGACACAAAATTAAGACACAAAGGCACAGTAAACTGGCAATTTCATTAATACTGTAGCAATTGGTGATTTTAAACTTACTGTTGTGGTTCAGTTGGTAGTCAGAGCTTGCCAACATTTGGCCAGGGAGACTTCTTGTACCTTCTACATGGACCTGCCCTATTATCTCTATCTTGTCCTCTCTTCTCTGTATATCTATCTCTATCTGTCCCTCTCTCTCTCTGTATATCTATCTCTATCTATTATCTGCCTCTTGTTTATCTATTAACAATGTCTATCTGCTTCTGTCTATCTCATGTGTCTCTCTATCTATCTATCTATGTAACTCTGCTATCTACCTATCTATCTATCTCTGCTATCTGTCTAACTCTGCTAGTGCTATCTGTCTAACTCTGCTATCTATCTATCTATCTATCTATCTATCTATCTATCTATCTATCTATCTATCTATCTATGTAACTCTGCTTTCTATCTATCTGTCTAACTCTGCTATCTATCTATCTATCTATCATCTATCTATCTATCTATAATCTATCTATCTATCTATAATCTATCTATCTATCTATCTATCTAACTGCTATCTATCTATCTATCTAGCTATCTATCTAATTCTGCTATCTATCTATCTATCTACGTATCTATCTATATCTACTGCTATCGATCTAATTTGCTATCTATCTAACCTCTCCTTCAAACTCTGCTATCTATCTATCTATCATGCTATCTATCTAATTATCTATAGATCTATCTACTATCTATCTATCTAACTCGATCTATCATCTCTGCTATCTATCTAACTCTGCTATCTATCTAACTCTGCTATCTATCTAACTCTGATCTATCATCTACGTGCTATCTATCTAACTCTGATATCTATCTAACTCTGTATCATCTATCTACAATCTATCTATATCTATCTATCTATCTATCTATCTATCTATCTCTGCTATCTATCTACCTGCTATCTATCTAACTCTGCTATCTATCTAACTCTGCTATCTATCTAACTATGCTCTATCTATCTAATCTCTATATATCTAACTCTGCTATCTATCTACTCTGCTATCTATCTGATCAACTACTGCTATCTAATCTACTACTATCTAACATCCTATCTATCTATCTATCTAAACTCTGCTCATCTGATCTATCTATCTAGCTATCTAACTCTGCTATCTATCTATCTATCTATCTATCTCTGCTATCTATCTATCTAACTCTATCTATCTAACTCTATCTACTCTAATCTATCTATCTATACTATCTATCTATATATCTAACTCTATCTATCTATCTATCTAACTCTATTATCTATCTATCTATCTATCTAACTCTGCTATCTATCTATCTATCTATCTATCTATCTAACTTACTATCTATCTAACTCTGTTATCTATCTCTCTACATACTATCTAACTCTGCTATCTCATTATCTATCTAACTCTGCTATCTATCTATCTATCTATCTATCTAACTCTGCATCTAGCTACTATCTAACTCTGACTATCTATCTATCTAACTCTATCTATCTAACTCTGCTATCTAACTAGCTATCTAACTCTGCTATCTTCATTTCTATCTTTATCTATCTATCCTTTAAAAAAAATCTTCATTATCTAACTATCTATCTAACTCTGCTATATAAACTCTGTATCTATCTATCTAATCTAACTATCTACTTCTATATAACTCTGCTATCTATCATCTATTATCTATATAACTCTGATCTATCTATCTATCTAGCTAACTCTGCTATCTATCTATCTAGTCTAGCTATAATCTCTATCTATCTAACTATCTATCTAACTCTGCTATCTATCTATCTATCATCTATCATTCTAACCGCGATCTATCTATCTATCTATCATCTATCTATATCTGTCTATCTATCTATCTACTAACTCTAGCTATCTAACTCTCTATCTAACGCATCGATCTATCTCATCTACTAATCACACCCTATCTACATCATGCTATTCTATGCTATCTATCATCATCATCTGCTTACTCATAACTATCATCTATGCATCATCTATCATTCTATCATCATCTATCACTACACTATCTATCATATTCATCTATCACTATCATCTATCATCGATCATCTCATCTATCTATCGATCATCTATCTATCATCTATTATCTATCTATCTATTATTATCTATCTATTATCTATCTATCTATCTAATCTATGAGACTGCACTCAGTCAGCCAGCCTGAGCCAGTATGTATTAAGTCCTCCAGAGAGAGTCCAGAGAGCCTCCTCCTATGACTCCCCATAGGTAGGTCAGACTCAGAGACTCAGAGTGTGCCGCTGCCGCCCGCCCGCGCGTCCTAGGCAGCCAGTTCCCTGTCCTTACTTGTGCGGCGTTGACGTCACGGCTACGCGCCCGCAGTGCCGGCGGAGATTTGAAGGGAAAGTATGGGGATTGGGGCAGCTCCTCCTCCTTCCGAATCCAACCTCCACCTCCCCCTGTCCTGAATGGAGGAGGAAAAAGAGGAGGAGCCAGGTCTTAAAGGTCTTCAACTAAGTTTGCATCACGCCGGACGTGCTCGCGGAGCTGAAACAAAGTTTAACAAGCGGGCCCGCAGGGCCGACCCCACATTTAGTCTCCCTCTCCGGGCCCCAGAAGCCTCTCGGGCCCGGTACAGAAGTATCACCTGTACCCCTGATGGCGGCCCTGCTAATGATAGTGACCGACTCCATACACTGTAGTACGGGGAGATCGCTGTGACTGCCATACACCTAATGATAGTGACCGCCTCCATACACTGTAGTACGGGGAACTGTGACTGACATACACTAATATAGTGACCGACTCCATTACTGTAACGGGAGATCGCTGTGACTGACATACACCTAATGATAGTGACCGACTCCATATACTGTAGTACGGGGAGATCGCTGTGACTGACATACACCTAATGATAGTGACCGACTCCATATACTGTAGTAGGGGAGATCGCGTGAATGCCATACACAATGATAGTGACCGACTCCATATACTGTAGTACGGGGAGATCGCTGTGACTGACATACACCTAAGTGATGTGACCGACCCATAACGTAGTACGGGGAGATCGCTGTGGACTGTCATACACCTAATGATAGTGACCGACTCCAATACTGTAGTACGGGGAGATCGCTGTGACTGCCATACACCTATGATAGTGACCGACTCCAACACTGAGTAGGGGACTGATGTGATGCCATACACCCTAAGATGTGACCACTCCATATACTGTAGTACGGGAGGATCGCTGTGACTGTCATACACCTAATGATAGTGACGACTCCATATACTGTAGTACGGGGAGATCGCTGTGACTGACATACACCTAATGATAGTGACCGACTCCATATACTGTATACGGGAGATCGCTGTGACTGCCATACACCTAATGATAGTGACCGACTCCATACACTGTAGTACGGGGAGATCGCTGTGATTGCCATACAACCTAATGATAGTGACCGATCCATCACTGTAGTACGGGGAGATCGATGTGACTACATACACCTAATGATAGTGACCGACTCCATATACTGTAGTACGGGAGATCGATGGACTGACATACACCCTAATGATAGTGACCGACTCCATATACTGTAGTACGGGGAGATCGCTGTGACTGACAACACCTAATGATAGTGACCGACTCCATATACTGTAGTACGGGGAGATCGCTGTGACTGACATACACCTAATGATAGTGACCGACTCCATACACTGTAGTACGGGGAGATTGCTGTGACTGCCATACACCTAATGATAGTGACCGACTCCATATACTGTAGTACGGGGAGATCGCTGTGACTGTCATACACCTAATGATAGTGACCGACTCCATATACTGTAGTACGGGGAGATCGCTGTGACTGACATACACCTAATGATAGTGACCGACTCCATACACTGTAGTAGGGGAGATCGCTGGACTGCAGTACACCTAATGATAGTGGACGACTCAACACTGTAGTACGGGGAGATCGCTGGGGGTAGGAGAGGGGTAATGGAAGAGGGACAAAGCGGAGAAATGCGGTCTCAGTTCTGCCAATCTAGTACAAAATAAGCAAAAGGACGAACTTTCCAGATCTTGGCAGCAAACTTTATTGAAGTATACATACAATTTAAAACACAGAACACAGGATGATTCATTCGACTTGTTTAAGGACTGCCCCCTTAGTCATAGATAATGTCATAAATGGTTTTCTCACACCATCAACACGTTTCGGCCGCCATCATCCTGATGAAGGCCAAGTTGGCTGCCGAAACGCGTTGATGGCGTGTTGTAACCAAATTAAAATAGTTGTTTGCATCACAAGACCCAGGAGTGCTCTGTCTATTACCCTACACTAACCTAGGTTTTGTCCGGTGAGCACCTAGGCAGATAGTGCCACGTTCCTTACTACTATTTATATATATATATCTTAAAAACATCTTTGATAAGAGTTTATTAGACTTAAAATATCTCTAACAATCATTATTCAAATGAAATGGGTCAAAATAGTAATTGGAAAATCCAGAAAACTTCCCTTTTCCCTATGAGTTTGAGATAGTCTCCCCCTATTAAAGAGAAGGACACATTTATTTACACTCAGGTATTTTCAATCCAAGACTGCAAATAGCAAAATGTTTACCAATCAGCAATGATACACTGTCATCTTTAATGGACATTAGGCGTTCTCTGATTCTGCACTTTGCAGAACCCACATATTGTACACCGCATTCGAACAAGTAAATCATGATTTAATGTTACTATTTGCATAGTATTCGTTTATATAGCTTCTTCCAGTGACAGTTGATTGGAAGGATGAGCTGACAGCAACAACCCCACTAGAATAATCCCTAGCTTGGGGGCTTTCCTGGAAACAAACTTTTTCGAACATTCACTAAGAATGCTTTCAGTCAACAGATTTTGTATAATATGGGGTTATTTTAGTTCGACACATCCCCTTCTATATATGGAAGGGGGTGTAAGATGACATCATCTATGAAGATGTTCCCAAAATGCGTCAGATGATGCATCCTTATGTGCTGTATTTTTATGGTGTTTACCATGATAACTTTTGCTGCAAAGATCTGGAATTGTGGCCTTTTGCTTATTTGTTAAGCTTGCTGTGTTCCTTCCTCTCTCCTGTTCAATTAATTGAAGAACAAAAGACAAAGCTCCTTTACTTCACGTTCTTCAGTTGAAGTGAAAAAATGTAAGTATGATTTTTAAATGGAGAATCCTTGAAATACAAGGTAAAGCAGATCAGTGAATCGCAATACACTTACTTTTTTTGCCTTTGCTAGAGCAGCTATCATAGTCACTTGACTCAATATGTTTCTCTTTTAGATCAGCTTCAAAGCGTGCAAGGTCTGTATCTAACCTCCTAATGTGTTTGTCTACCTGAAGAAAAAGAGAAAATTGCAGACAAGGAATGGGTCAATAAGAAAGAGCCAAAGAGTGGCATGTTCTGCACATAGAAACATTTTACTAGGAAAAAAAAAAATACACGTTGATATTACCTTTAAACTAAATTCTAGATATTTCCCACAATGTAAAGTACACCACTTGCAGGTCATAATGCCTATAAGTTTTGAAATACAGGAGCATTAGGAGCAATTTTATAAAATGTCACACACTGTAGCTTTAGACTCATATGTTATTTAGCATAAATATTTTTCCTTAAGTGCCCTGTAGTTGAAAAAAAGTGTCAGTTTAGTGTTTCCCAATAGTTAATATGCCAGGGCAGGATAAAAGTGGTGATATCATTAGTCATGTGCATTACTGGTCTGGAAAAGCCACAAACAGAAATCAAATGTATATACACTTAGGGCTAGGCCACACTAACGAGTTTTTCACGCATTTGCGCTTGCGATTTTGATTAGAATGGAAATCACTGGAAAGCAAAAATCCACCCGATTTCTGATGCGCGCACGTTTCCTTATTACAATCACCATTTTCTTGCGCAAATGCATGCGTTTCTACATTTCTAAATAGCAAAATCGCATGCGCAAATGTGGGACAATGTGTGACAACGCAGAAGAATTGCACACACAGTCACCTGTGATTATGCGTGCACTTCGGTGCATTGTAGTGGGGCCTCAGCCAAAAATAGCACAAACACACTTTATATCAGGGATAGGCAACCAGTAGATCTCCAGATGTTTAAAAACTACAACACCCAGCATTCCTTTACAAGTACTCTGTAATTAGGGAATGCTGGGAGTTGTAGTTTTCAAACATCTGTAGATCTACTGGTTGCCTATCACTGCTTTATATGTGCTGCTGACTGCATGTCCAACTGTTTGCACAGTTCTCACCATCTCATATGTCTGCATAGCAAGTTGTACTTTGTCATCTCCATATTCCTTGCATTTCCCATAAGCCTCTTGCACTTGTCTCAGGAGCTGCAGCTTTTCTTCAGAACTCATTGACCGGGCATTGCTCATATACTGACACGATAACCGATCGATGTGACATTTCAGGTCTGCGGAGCAAGAGAAACACAATAGCAGAGGAAAGTGTGACAAGTCAGGGAGCCCCCATCAAACACCATAAATGACATTTCTGCTATAGAAAGCTTACCTTCTGTTCGCTGGTCCAGGTCTCTCATCAGCTGAAAATTTCTCTGGAGTTCAAATGGTAAATTTTCTATACCTACAAGATCACAGGAAACTTCTGTAAACATTGAAAGGCATCAAAATATTATAATATAGAAAGGGAACGTTTTCATTGCAGTACAATAAATCATGCCATTAGTCTGGTGCGCATAGGGATACATACACTTTATGAAGACACATACAGCTACAGGCATCTTTGTGTGCCCAGTATATCATTATTATATCCTTCCAAAGGAGGGATGTCCAACCTGCGGCCCTCCAGATGTTTCAAAAACTACAACTCCCAGCATTCCTTGGGTTCTTCTACAATGGAGGAATGCTGGGAGTTGTAGTTTTCAAACATCTGGAGGGTCGCAGGTTGGACATCCCTGCTCCAGATGTTTAGAAACGACATCATCCACCATTCTCTGGCTGCTCTTAGCTTAAAGAGAAATGCTGGGAGTTGCAGTTCACAATGGTTTCATATGTCTGCTGTGGCATATTAATTGCCCCATAGCATCTTACTGTATGTGCCCTCATTAGAGGAAAAAGACAGTGAGCATTATAGGGACAGACACTGCTGTGAATAATTAAACATAAGAGACATTGGTAACATTACATGTTCACATACACACGCTGCACACATACTGACATATAACTATATAATACATGTATGTGTATGAGTTTAATGCACAGCAAGGCATAGTCTGCTCCACTCAGCGCAATGCATACACACAAACACACACGTGCACAAATAACAACACTAGGAAAGCCTTACTGTCCAAATAATGCTCCAGGTACATCCCAGCCGCCATTTTCAGCGACAACAAACCCACTTCCGATTTTCACCGGAAACGTACAGAACTCCAATGTTCCCTTCGTTCCGCCATCTTGCTTGGGGCGGAAGTCTTTGATCTGAAATGGAATTAGCTCCCCCTGCAGGTATTTCCGGTGTAAGATACTGGACAGGAGGTGAATTCATTTATTTTACCTAGTTTTACCTAGGTACACTATAAATAAAACCAATGTGAAATGTATTGGATGTTCTATGTATCACTATTCCATTACCCAATATGTCGGACCGAGCCTCTGCCCTTCTGCTCTGCTATAGGCTCTTTTGCACGTTGGTTCTCTACCTATACCGCACTGCCATTGGTTAAGCTGTTTGCCAATCATTTCCAACGTATTTTAACGTACGATAGATTTTTTTCAATATAATGCCTGCGTCCTTACGTACCGCTCACTTCTTACGTGCTGTGTGATTGGTTGGCTGAGCACGTCGCTGCTTTGTGATTGGTGGAATTTGGGCGGGAGGAGCCAGTTTGAAGCACTTGGTACGTTTCCTTTGGTTAAAAGGTTCGCGGGGTTATTTTCCCACTTGAGTCGCTGTGAGGAGAGTCAGACCGGGTAACGAGGGACTGTGGGTCGCCTGGTCAGGTAACGTGTGTCTTTACATCCCTGTGGCCTACACACCTAGCTGGTCTATCGAGTGTAGAACATCCGCACGGCACCTGGGTTATTCTGTGTGTAAGGGCACCGTGGGGTGGACTCAATGTTATCGGGAAGCCTCCAAAGACCTGTCTGGGATTCTCCAACAATGTACCTCCAGATGTTTTTGAAACTACAACTTCCAGCATTCCCTGGGTCCCCCCTGTAGTTGAGCAATGTTGGGAGTTGTAGTTGTAAAACTTCTGGAGGCACATTGTCAATCCCATGCATGGGGGGTACTTGCTGTTTTTTGTTGCAGTAGATTTAAGTTATTTTTGTATTGGATCCGTCCAGGAATTGGGGTGCTGTTAGGGAAAGCTGGGAGTTGTAGTTTGCAAACTTATGTAAGTTCAGGTTTGACTCCCCTGCTCTAGAGAGGATGAACATGGGCTGGCATCATTTAATGGTTACTACTGGGTTAGGATTGTGACCAGGTTTGCCCAAATTAATGGGTAACGTCAGTATTGTAAAAAGTGCTGTGATTATTTTAGTTGACTAGCTTTTCAGGGTTCAACCCTCTAACAGGCATCATTACTAGATGGAAACCTACAATTTAATCCAGATGTAAAGAAATCAACCTAACCCTGTGTGTGTTTATTGGGGAAATTTCAAGTTTTTTATAGTAACTGTAGGTGTCAATTCTTCTTTTTCTAGGTAGGCAGTTCTTTAGATATTGATAGAGAAATTCCTCAATAACAGTAGATGCCAGGGGTAAATTACTAGACAGTTTAGTTTTTTGGCGCCAGGTAATTCTGGCTCTAATGCAGAGTGTGTTTTGTTGCAGTGGCTAAATGGTTTAAAGTTTGACTGGGCATCTGTCCTGTGCTTAGATATTAGACAACATAGCCCATGTTGCTAATTTGTAGCAACCAATCAGATCCCACTGCTTTGCTGGACTACTACAGTTTAAAAAAATAAACAAACACATTTGGTAACATCTGATTGGTTGATGCAGATTAAGGACTAGGCCACACTAGTGCATTTCTCAAGGGCTTATGGTCGTGTTTTGCAATCCGTTAGCGTGTGAGAAATACATGGACGGTTAACACGATGTGCAAATCCCACTGATAACGGAATATTGACAGAATTGCAGAGCAAATGCATGGTAAAACGTGTAACATTGCATTTGCACATTTCACGTGGGTTGTAGTGTGGCCGCAGCATTGACAGCAGAGGCAAAATTGTGCACCTTATAACTTCCCTCCCAACTCTTTGAGATTTATCGCAATTGGCAATTTATCGCAATTGGTTTATTTACCCTATTTCATTTTGGACATCAGCAAAGCTATCCTGTGTGAGGCAAGTTTATTTGAAAAGGAAGTAATTATGGTTTGTTTTTTTGTAGGCTGCAACCATGACTTTCCAATTTCACATACCCTTGGCATTTGGGGATCTGCTAAAGAGTGGGGGCATTGGGCAATATGTGGTGCAAGAAGTCCAACCTCTGCGACAGTTGAACATACAGTTTAGTGGTAAGTCTATAAAAACTTGTATGTGCAGTCTGTATATTGTATTTGTAGTGCTGAAAGACTGAGGCAAGTGCATCCTCCACTTACCGGAGTGTGGTGTGAAAATGTTGTATTTAGAGTGGGTACTGAAGTACCCACTCATTTCATTTAGCTTTCCAATTTAAGAAAACATCCTACGTTTTGACATTAGAGATGTTCCGTTTTGGTTTTTAATTCTCTATTTGTCAAATATTTTCCTGAGTTGATATTTTGCAGTTGATATTTTTGTCTAGACCTTCTGATCTATATGCGACCACAAACCAGAAGTATACAAGCTACAAATGTAAACGATAGGAAATCGTTGTATTCATTCTCACTCAGCAATTTTAAATAAATGATTTGCTGTTCTGTGAACACGTCACCCTAAAATCATTAACCCGAATAAGATGACACATGGGCACCCTAAAAACATTAACCCCAATGAGATTGCACAAGGGCTCATTTTAAGTATTATGTGTTTCCACCTCTGTGCCATCTTGTTAAGGAGATATATACGGGGAAAACTTTGTTTACAAACATGAATTGAAAAGCTCTTTGTAAAGGGCGGTCTGCAGGCCAAGAATGGAGTCCTCAATAATATGCTAATTCTACCCTTTGAAATTGGAAGTGATATGCAGAACAGGACATTGTTAAGCGCTGTGCTCTTCTGAGAAAACAAACTATCGTAATGAAGCACTATATAGTTCTGTAAACAGATGTTGCCTGCAGGTAATATCATGAATATGATAATTGAGATTAGATGCACTAAACCCAAAGAAAGTTCATACTTAAGGTTACAATGTTAGTGTAAATGTTTCTTTTAACAATTTAAGAGGTTTATCAAAACTTTTTTTGTTTCAGCATTCCAAAGCTCGTTTCGTGTCGAAGGTCCACTTTCAATCCTTCAGTACTTTGATACACTCTATAGCATGTTACAGTAAGTATGAATAGCCCTTGTCCAATATACTTTGGACAAGTGTATAAAAGTACACAGAATGGAGTAATAGACCAGTGATGTGCATTTGAATCTGTGCTGTGATGCTTTCAGTCCATCTCCCTGGAATTTTTTTTATTATGGATTTACATAGCACCAACATCTTCCGTGACACTTTACAGTGGTAATGCATATTACCTTTGCAAAGTAAGGGTTGTAGTTAACCAAGCTTCAATTTGTTAACCAGCTCAGATCCCACTCCACCCACATCCTTGGTGGTCAGAAATCCAAAAGTGTGAGAAATTAGGAGAGCCACAGGCAGAAGTCAAAACTGCAAAACAACTTTTTATTTTGTGCAACAAGTTTCAGAGCTGTGTGCTCCTTTTATTAAGCATGCTTGATGAACGGGCACCAACTACACAGATCTGGAAGAGCACAGCCCCATCACTGACCATGTGGAGCACTGTAAATCCTGTGGTGCTTAGAGGGGATTACTGCAACTAAAAAAACAACCTTGTTGGAGCTACAGAGAGCTCCAAGCAAAGAGATCCCACAATAAAACTGGCGCATCCACATGAGCTGTCAAAAATAAGTAAGGCATTTATTTGCATCCATATATCTCACATACAGCACAAACCACCCCAACCTGAACAAAAAGCAGAGACAAAATAAAATATCTTATATAAAAAAAAAACCCGTGGTTGGGCGTCCTCAAGCAGTGTAATAGTCCGCAATTTGCCGTTTGGTCCTGGTATCTTTCATCTGCTAATATAATGGCACTCATCCCAATTTGGGCAGGGCACGGTCATATCGGAGGACATGTGGACATCCTTTAGGATTGAAAGAAAAGAAGTTTCATCTTCAGGTTAGGAAAGGTTTCTTTACAGTGAGAACGGTGAAACTGTGGAACTGTCTTCCAGTAGATGTGGTAATGGCAAGTTCATTAAATAGCTTTAAAAATGTGCTGGATAAGTTTCTAAAACTAAATAATATTGGGAATTACTGGTATTAATATATATACTGTACTTCTGGTTGGTACGGGGATACTATATAATATTGAGAATTACTGGTATTAATACATATACTGTAATACTGGTTGGTACAGGGATACTATATAATGAGAATTACTGGTATTAATACATATACTGTAGTTCTGGTTGGTACAGGGATACTATATAATATTGAGAATTACTGGTATTAATATATACTGTAGTTCTGGTTGGTACAGGGATACTATATAATATTGAGAATTACTGGTATTAATACATATACTGTAGTTCTGGTTGGTACGGGGATACTATATAATATTGAGAATTACTGGTATTAATACATATACTGTAGTTCTGGTTGGTACAGGGATACTATATAATATTGGGAATTACTGGTAATATATATACTGTAGTTCTGGTTGGTACGGGGATACTATATAATATTGAGAATTACTGGTATTAATACATATACTGTAATTCTGGTTGGTACAGGGATACTATATAATATTGAGAATTACTGGTATTAATACATATACTGTAGTTCTGGTTGGTACTTTCCAATTGCCATTTGGAGTCAGGAAGGAATTCCCCCCCCCCCCCCCCCCCCCCCTTTTTTTTTTTTTTTTTTTTTAGCTGGGGTTTTTTGCCTTCATCTGGATCAACTGTTAGGTAGGGTTAGAAAGGAGAGTGAAAAGGTTGGAGTTGGTGGACGCATGTCTTTATTCAACCTCAATCACTGTTACGAAAGGACGCCCAGGGCTATAGTGAATAGTCTTGATCCACACACAAACTTCCATGGGGCGGGAGAAACGGCCTTACAATCCAAACAGGAGATGAATCTAACCTGCAAAGCGGACCGGGTGAAGTGTTGTCATCCAGCAAGGAAGGTGGGACCTGGCTTCTCGTGCAAGTCCCGGTAGGGTGAGTGATATATCTCCTGTTGTCGGATTGTAATGATGTTTCTTCCACCCCTTGGAGTTTTTTGTTTGGATCGAGACTGTTCACTAAGTAAAGTCTTGTCAGTGTTGAGTTTAAGGATGCAGGAGGACATGAAGTCAGGGATGGCAGTCAGGGACCCAGGAAGTCAGTGTAGGGAGTTTAGAAGAAGGGCGACAGGCCATTTGGTTATTGACGGGACAGATGACACAAGTAAATTTGAGGAGATTGTTAAATATCCAACTTCTCAAACTCTCCCTTTCCTCTATCGGATCACAGAGGAGAGTGAAGACTAAATCCAATGTATACCCCTACGTGCAGAGGTTCTGTGCTGGGGACCATTGAGTAAGGCTAAAGGAGGAGGAAGAGTTTAGTGGCACCAGAATTGTTTCTCCACAAACATCCCCGTGGTCGATAAAGAACTGCCATCTGTAGGGGTGTGGGAGAGTAAACACAGAGTGGGAAAGATACAGATGGCTGGTAAAGATGTGATTGGTATTCTTCTCTGAGCACCATTTTAAACCTGTCGGTGAGCTGAACCATGTCATGTTGCCACTTAGTATCTGCATGTTAAGTCATCTACAGAGCTCTTCACTAAGGCTTTTATAATGTATGAATGGAGGAAGCAGAATTAGGGTAAATGTATAATTTGTCGTCTTTCTGCTTTTGCCATTTTTTGCAGCCATTTCCGGTCACTGGATTCTGCATTGAAAGAGGATGTTCTTGAGGTTATGGTAAAAGGTATGGGCATTACTATGTGTGTCTCTAATACATTGCATGCTGAATCTATAAGGAATGTGTGGGCCAGCCCTCTCGAATTACAATACACCAGATAGGTTGATCTTTATCTAAGAAGTAAATACAATGTATGCAATCCACATGTAAAAATGTATCCATTTACATAGGAAAATTTTAACTTGAGGTCTTGGGCCCTTTTGGACTGTGGTGACAAACACTAAACTGATCAGGGGTAGAAGTCTGTATTGGTGTCAGTGAGGTGCTACACATCTCTCCATAATGCTACTTATCCACATATTTTTATAGACCAGCCTTGTATTTTTTACACGTGGGCTGCTGCCAAATGATGAATCCATGGCAAATGTGACTCTTTGTTTTACCTGATTTTGACTTCTGGTCTCTTCCCCTGGTTTGTAATCTTGGTGTTTGTGGGAAAGTCCACACAAACACTGTAAGGCCAGACCTACATAAGGCAGAAGCTGCTGGTCTCCTCGTATAGTTGATCTGCCCACTGAAGTACTGTTTGTGCAGATACCCGGGTGACCTACAGTCAATGAGCGCGAGTTGGGGAATGGGACTAAAAGTCTTAATTATAAAAGGTAAAAGGGAGAAATGAGCTTGTATCTTTGGTAATCTGATGGCTGTTTCCTATTTGGGTGGCATTGTGTCCTATTAACTTATTGGTATATTGTTTGTGCCTAAGACTGGGTATACACAGGTTTTTATTTACTGTCCCTGTGGCCTTGGTGGATGTAGAACAAATTAATCCTCATTGCAGCACTTAAGCACGTGTACAAATATTGGACACAACTTTTCCATTTTCCGTAGAGTTTAATGTATTTGTAGCTTCAAGTGTGGCGAATAGACCTATGGCTTTCATCTTGCAAGGCCTTTGCCTCCTGGTAAATGTAGCATTAGGTAACGCAACCTGTAGACTGGGCATATATACTTTTGGAAAAATGGATTTGTTGCTATAAAATCATAAAGAGCCAGACACTGACTGCATTATTTTCCTAATCTTTGTAACTTTTTTTTTTAAACCACAGTTGCATCTCGTCATGCCAGTGAACTTTCTGCTATACTAGAGGATCTTAATCTGTCTCCTCTCCAACGTAATTCCCATCTTAATGCCCTCAAGATGAATTGTTTCATCCTTGCACAGTTGATCGGATCCTTTGAGGCAGAAACCTATAAAGCCTCACTAGGGAACATAGAGCCAAGTGGAAAGGTGAAATATTAGGAGCATTGCATTTCAATTTTTTTTTTCCCTTGGTAGAGTGTTAAACTTTGTATGTTTTGCAGGGTAAGAGGGCTAAATCAAGAACAGAAGGATTCTCTTGGGAGGTGGAGAGAGAGAGTGTCCTGCAAGCCATCACCCATCTCTTGCAATTAGAAATTCGCCGTCTGTGGAGCATGTCGGTGGTGGAGGAAGAGTTTGTCAGGTCTGTTGGAGGAGTGTTTGCAATAATTAAGTGGCATAATTGAAACACACACAAACTTCTGATTTAATAGTAAGGAATATTTATCCGCACATGTCAAATGATGATTCCAAGGCAAATCGGATTCCTTCCTCGTGTTATAGCCATCCTTTTGCTTTCGGTCTGTAATCTTGGCAGTTGTAGAATAGTTTCTCTCACCTGCTGTAAGGCCAGACCAACAGAGGCTGTTAAGCTGGTTTCCTTTGCAAACCTTTCTGCCCGCCAGAGTGAGCGTGCAGAGACAAAGGGTTCCTACATTCAGAGCGAGTTAAAAGCAGAAGGTTGGCTTAAAATGGAAGGTATGAAGTATCATCTTTGGTAATCTGATGGCTAGTGGAAGCATTCATGTCTCTAGATGGATTCTATAATGCTTATTTTTGATAAAGTTGGTCTCTGAAACAAGTTAAAAATGTTCTAAATGAATTTGTTTATAAACGTTAAGTGTAAGCCTTGAGGTTTTTGCCTAAATGTTTCTCTCTCTTTAGCTTGGTTACCAGTTGTTGCTACAAGATGATGGAGAATCCCAGTATTGTACTCGCAAAAAACAAGAACACGAGAGAGGCCTTGGGACATTTGCTTGGTGTTACTGTGAAACGCTATAACCACATGCTGAGTGAGTTTAATTTAAAACTGATGGGTATTTTAAGGGTATGGAAAGTATTGGCTTGGTTGAAGGCCTTTCATTAAAAGGATAGGAGTCTATGGCTGCCAAATGATGAGTCCAAGGCGAATGTGACTCCTTCTCCTTAGGATGTGGCCTCTGCCTTTTTACCCTTGGTCTGTAATCTTGGTGACTGTGTAGAAGTAGCTCGCTGTCACTGTAAGGCCAGACCAACATCAATTGCTGGTCTCCCAAACACCATAACGGTGATCTGTCTATCAGAGTGGGTGGATAGAGTCCCAGGAGACCTACAGTTTGACCGGAAGGAGCTGGAAGGGAACTGGTCAGAGGTCATGACCTAAAAGAGGCAAGAAGGTGAAATGAGCACATATCTTTGGTAATCTGATGGCTTGCAGGGTAACTAAAATCTGAAACATTCTCAAGCTCCTGATACAATGTAAATGGCAGATATTCAAGGAAGTTAAAAGCTGAACTAATGAATGTTAAATACTATATTGGGTGACGGGCATGTTTACCCCTCAAATGAAATATGTAAATCGCACCCAAACACCCTTAAAGGTTATGTCCACCCAAAAATAAACTTTTTATTTGTTCTTTATATAATAGCACCAACCTCAAAGGCCATGTTCATTTTTCTAAAAATCATTTGCCTTGCCCGATCTTTAATGAGATATATATATCAGGCTGCACTTCCTCTCCACTTCCTCTTTAGATGACCCCCAAGCTGCAGCTTAGGGGGGAAAAAAAATTTGTTTGTCTCTCCCTCACCCCCCCCCCCCCCCCCCCGTTCTCACTGCTGGATGTTAAGACATGCTCAAGAGCATTTAATAAATGGCACATCCGGATGGCCTCAAGGGCACCTCACTTTTCTGCTCCCAGACTTGCAGGCAATAAGTTATACTAAATTTATGAAATGAGGCGGCGTCCACTCAGCTATTATCTGCTGATAATTTTAATGCGACATGTTTCGGGTCCACATTGACCCTTTCTCAAGCACAAAAAAAAAGCATAAAAACAACAGAGGCAAGGTGAGGTAACTATTGGTCCATGCTGCAGGATTAAGCCAGCTACAAAGGTCTAACTTTTGAACCACTGGACCAATTTACATGCTGTAAAGTTTGTTTTGGAGCACTTATTTGGGCCAAATATAAAAAGTTAGTTTTGGGGGTGGACATGCTTAACATATTACTTAAACTTTTTGGATATGACTTGGGGAATAGCATTCAGTCATTGGCTGTGATGGCAGCAGTCAATCATGGATGCTACAGGTGATGACAAAGAACAAGGAAGCAGAAAGGTAACATTGGGCAGTGTTTTGGGTTAGACTTACATCCGAGTTCTAACTATTGCAGGTTGGGGGTGATTTACCTATACCATTTCTTACAAGGGGTAAACTTGCCTTCTAAGGGTATTAAAGCACATTGAATAGTATTCATAACACTGAACTGTGCCTATATTGTGGTGCTATTAGAGCTTGTGCTTCCCATGCAATGGCCAATAGTAGATGGATTCCATGTAAAATGGCAAATTGATCTAAATGTTGTGCCTAACGCTGTTACCTGCCAATACGTACCATTATGCAGCAGACCCCCGATCACGACTTGCCTGCGCTGAACAGACAATAGTCCAAACACGTACACACGCGCGGCTATCAACCGAAATGGCCGTTCGTCATGGGTGTGAGTTGTGATCAGGGGTCTGCTGCAAAATGGGACGTGTGTACGAACCGTAACATCTGGAAATGAATTGTCTAGGGCAGGGAAGTTAATGGGCAGTATAAGGACTGTGCTGATCAAAGCAATAGTTGAGGTTTGTACCGTGTTAGCCATAAATAAGAGAGGAGGAGTAGAGCTGTGAAACCTTTCATTGGCTAACTAGATAAAAAAAAAAAAAAGCTTTTGGGAGTCCTAAGCCCCTTCATCAGGCTGAATGTTACAAAAGAACCTGAGAAACTTCTATACACATTGGGACACCTGCTCTGTAGGGTTTTACTGTTTTATGATTGTTGTCCATTGTTCTGTAGGTGCCAGTGTGAAGGTGATTCAACTTCTGCAGCACTTTGAGCATCTGGCTTCTGTCCTGGTGCCAGCGGTGAGTCTTTGGGCTGTGGAATATGGAATGAAGCCTGTGGTGGGTGAGATAATGAGGTAAGGGATCTTGCCCCTTTGTTGTGCCAAACTTTCTATGTTAACCGATGATGGGGGGAATTGTTTTTAATGGTTAATATCCTTTGAAGGGCATTCCACCTCCCCCACCCACCCTTACTAAAATTTCCCCCACTATTGTCTCACTGTGCAGTGTTTAAAAATCCTTACCAAACCTTTCTGCTCCAAATGGTTCTCCTGTAATGTCTGTCCAAAGTCCCAGAAAGTGAAGAGCCTGTTGGTGAGTGAGAGAGGTTTCCGCCTTTTACCTTTCCTCTGAGAAGATTCTGGCTTGGCCCCTGCAGCCCTTTTCCCCTCCCTCCCCCTCAATGTTTGCTGCCCTGGGCCCTCGCTTTAAATCATTTTGCTGTAGTGGACCCTCTCCCAACCGCCATATTCGTTTGCAAAAAGATTCTGTAATGTACTTAGAGAGCCTAGTTCCCCTGGTGTTCTGCATTGCCTCTCAGCCAATCACGGACGCGGCTGCAGGTCCGGCCCCCTGCTTGCAATTTCCCGAATGCCGGGGAAACGAAGCTCAGTAAGTACCTTTCTGGTTTCATTTTTTGGCAAACAAATATGGGGGTTGGAAAGGGTCCGCTACACTACAGCAAAGGTGTGTATGAGAGGTGAAGATACCCTTTAATCTACAATTCTGGGTGTGGGGGAAGAGATGGACGTTTCCTACCTCACTGCTTTCTTTAAAAGTTATTAGCTTTGTTCGAGTGTTAAAATGTCTTGGTGTGGCCTTGGCCGTATTGTCCTTGGTGTTTTTGTTGTCTCTCTAAGGCTCTATACCAACCAGCCATTATTGGATCCACAACAGAGTTTTATAGAAATTGTAATTCTTTTTGCTTGTGGGTTAATCGTTTTTCAATTCTATTCTCCCCCTCCTGATTTCAGGGAAATTGGCCAAAAATGTTCCCTGGATCTCTCCCGAGAGGCCTCTGGAGTTAAGTCCTTTGCCACTTTTCTAACCGAGTTGGCAGAACGAATTCCATCCATCATGATGCCCAGTATAAGCGTCTTACTGGATTACCTGGACGGGGAGGTAAGACTTGAATTGAGAACTGGTTCAGTTTAGTGTTATGGATGTGGTGACTTTCCTCTTCCACCTACTTTGTTACTATTTTCAGAATTACGCGATGAGAAATGCAGTGTTGACAGTGATGGGCGAGATGGTGGTTCGTGTACTGAGTGGAGAACAGCTGGAAGAAGCAGAAAGGGGCACCCGTGATCAGTTCCTAGATACCCTCCAAGAACACATACATGATGTGAACACGTATGTGCGCAGCTGTGTCCTTCAGATTTACAACCGTATTGTGCAGGAAAAGGTAAAAATTTTTTTTTTTTTTTTCCCTTTTGTCTTTTTAGACTTGACTTAATTGTTGTCCCGTTTCTCCAGGCTCTTCCTTTGAATCGTTTCCAATCCGTGGTCACACTTGTTGTGGGTCGGCTGTTTGACAAATCGGTGAATGTTTGTAAGAATGCCATCCAGCTCCTGGCGTCATTCCTGGCAAACAATCCATTTACATGCAAGGTGGGATTTTTTGCTTAGTTGGGCACAAAAGCTTTAGACGGGCTTCATCATAGCTGATCATGTGATGTTAAAATAATCATCCTGAATTGTCTCCTACTGACCTGTATCTTGGACTTTACAGCTGAGTAGTGCAGACCTAAGGGAGCCTCTAGAAAAGGAAACCAAGAAACTACGAGAGTTAAAAGAAAAGCTCCAGGGACCCAAACCTGGTAAGGATTTCCCTGCTATAAGTGTCGGTTTGTTTGGGAAACATGAACTGTTAAGATGTGCTGTGTACATTTTTTTTTCTGCAGTTGTAGTAATCTCCCCAGAGGAGGAATGGGAAGCTATGTTGCCCGAGCTGCAGGAAGCCTATATGATATTGCAGGAGGAGGATGAAGAAGACTGTGGCACTGAAGGGGAGATTGAATTTTCCCAACAACTGCAAGAGCAAATATTGCTGCTTCTTCAGAAAACCAGCTACAAGTAAGCAACTGGTCGAACTATCACAAGTAAAATTCACCCTGAAACAACAAACGTAACTTTTGGCTTCACCTTGGTTTTCTTTTCCAGGAAAGCCATCCGCCTGGCACAGAAAGGCATCTCGCAGTTCCAACAGGATTCATTATTTTCGGAAGTTAATTCAGAAGATGCAGAATCGTTGTTGGGTGTTCTGGAGAAGATATTCACAGGTACAGGTGTTATTACAAGATGGAAATAACCCACTCACTATATCATTTTTAGTCCTAAAGCAGTAGGAGTATTTTAAATAGCTGATTCAGAGGGTTACGAGTAGAATCTTGGGAGCTAGGACATTTGACAAGCAGCACGGTCTTTAAAGCCAGGAACACCAGTGCATACACCTTCCTTCGGTACATTAACCCCCTCATGTCAAACTTTAATACAGCTTAAAATTCGGTCTCTTTAAAATTAAATTTAGTTATGGTAATTTTTACTGCGTATTTACCTCTTTATGCAGACCGGGAAGCCGGACCAGAGATTCCAAACTCCAACAAACCGGATGATCCTTCTGTTAATCCGTCCCCCGAAAATGATCTCCCCTCCCAGGAAGTGCAAAAGTCTGAAATGGACAAGCAAGAGATGTTGGTCCAGTACCTGACAGATGCTCATCATTTCTCGCTGAAGATAGAGGAGGCCATTGACGTGGTTAGCAAGATGATGTATGAAACTGCCGTGTCAGGTACCTTTTTGGCCTATGATGCTTTTAAGGAAACTGTATTGATGTAAAAATAATTGGGCCTAAATATAAAATTCCTTACCCTGTGTATCTTGTTTAGTGGTGCAGGAAGTCATTGAGTTCTTTGTCACGGTATCACAGTTTGGAGTCTCTCAGGCTGTGCTTGGAGTTCGTCGTATGCTACCCCTGGTGTGGTCCAAGGAGCCAGGTGTTCGTGACGCTGTGCTGAGCGCCTATCGCCGTCTGTACCTCAGCTCAAATGGAGAATCGGAGAGGTAAATCCTCCCCCAGTTAATACATTTTAATTCATTTCAAATTACCCGAATCTGTACTCTGGTTCTTTTGACTTGTAATCTGAAAATTATACAAAAACAATATGAATGTATTGTATGTTATTGAACGTTATACAGCAGGTGATTTGTTAAACACACTAAGGCCATAACTGGGTGGAGTGCAACATTTAAATAACCAGTTCATGCTACACCAAGATAGAATGTCCGTTTGCAGGGAAAGAAGATGAATCTGACCCTTATCACATCCATCTTCCTTACTCCACAGAGCACACTTTGCTTGTCTAGCATGTTATTTTAATGTTACTATGCAACATTTCCTGGGTTTCCCTTACAGGGTAAAAGCACAGGGATTGGTCCGTAGTTTCTCTCTCCTAATGGTCGACTCATCCGCAGGAATACTGCAATGTCTGGAGGAAATAGTGAGTATAAACACAACTTTAAAAAAAAAAGTTTTGGAGAAAATAAACACAATGATGCAAATTAAGTTTAGATTTACATTCTGTGACCACAGCCAATTGGTGTTGCACGACAGATGGGTTAACACTGGTGCAGTAGTGTTTTTCAGTTTTTTAATGGACACCTGCAATATGCAAATATCAGACATATCCCCATGTGGGTAGGACCTTTTTCTTCACAGCAATCTGGTGTTTGTTATATGCTGTCCCACCAGACACAGTTCCCTGATTTACATGGTCCTACTCATAGAGCTGGTGTATAATCTCCATCTTGCTTTAGGGAGGTGGAGATGCATTTTACATGGTCAACAACTGTAATGCTAGTTACTGTACACCAGTACTGACTGGGAGTCTGTTTTACAGAACACGAGCTCTGAATACAAACTGTTAATGGTTCTCGTTTCCTTGATTTGTACAGGAACGGGATTTTATTGGGTGACTACTAGTTATTGGTTTAAACGCCAGATTTGTGTAATGAACATTTAATGAACAAATGTGGGTTGTGTTGGGATAGAACCATATTAATCAAGTTTTACTCACCTCTGTCCTATTTCTGCCTTTCCATTGTTCTTTATAAAAGGATTTGTTTTTGGGTTTTTCTTACTTGCTTTCCTCTAAAAGGGAATGTACACCTCTCTGGACACATCTGTAACTGCTACATAAGAACCCAAAAGCTGGACATTGTTTTGCTAGAAATCAGTAATTCAGCTCCCAGACTAAGATTTTTTACTTGCAAGCTTCTCGATCCACCGCCGCTTCAGGTTTCCTCACTCTCTCTCCACTACGGCTGCTGTGTTTTTTTTTTTTTTTTTTTTTGTGTTCCTGGGCAGCCACAGTGGAGACTGCTCCGGGAATGGCAGTCGGTGATTGGCCGTGACATCAGGGCCGACACAGGCTGCCTTACTTGGAAGTGTAGAGCCGCGGAGGTGGATCGAGCAGCTTGTAAGTATAAAATCTCAGTCTAGGAGCTGAATTACTGATTTTAAACAAAACGATGTCCAGCTTTTGGGGGTTTTTGTAGTGGTTACAGATTTGTGTCCAGAGGGGTGGACAATTCCTCTGGACACGGGGAGTTCAGGATAAAATCTCCTCTTGCATCTCTAATGTTCATAATAACTTACGTTCTTTCTTTAAATTGAGAGAATAGCTTGGGGCAAATTCTTTTCAGCCTGCAGGGGGGTCCAGGAACCATGGGGTTGATGCACCAATCTCCAGGAGCAGACCCTTAAAATAAAAGATGTGAGGCTCTGGTGCTCCTCCTACTAAGGGCATACATATCTGAGCCTCCTCCAGTCTTTTAGTGTCTGCTTCAGAATATAGATCCTACCTTCTGATTCAGACACCGGCTCCCGACATTGGAGAGCATGCTGATAGGCAGAGGAGCTGCACATCATGCCCCTTGGGGCTAAAATGTGCAGTCTCTCCTCTGCCATGCAGGCAACAAACCAGAGGCATTGCTTCCTGCAAACTGCATACCAGTTTATTCCCTGGTACTTGGCTGCACCTGTTACTTCCACCTACTTTCTGGGCTCCAAATGGGGAGGGATTCCCCCCCCCCCCCAGCTCTCCTGGGCTTTTAACATCTCGGGGGTGGGACATCCTACTTCTGTGGCTCTTTGGCTCCAGACTACATCAAAATCCTCCTTTCAAACCTTTACATTCGATTTCTCTAGCTCTCCTTGCTTGGAAGACTTTCTGCTGGCCGTATTCTCCATTGGGAGAGCCTCTGAACTGGCTGTCTTATCAGTGGAACCTTCATGCCTGACTTCTGTTGTGCAGGGCAATCCTCTGGCCTGTGGTTTCTGCCTTCTTTCCAAATCCTTCCTCTTCTAGAGAGCCCAAGTTGCATTCTCTTGACATGGTCTGATCAGAGCGCCGTCCTCATCAATCCCGGCTCTTTCACACTATGTTCCCCTTCCCCAAGGCAGACATAGATCCATGGGCCTCTCCTCCTATAATAGACCCTCGAGTGGCTTTAAGACCCACCTTTGCCTCTGCTTGGATGGCAAAGCGATGGAGGTATGGCTCAAACAATTAAACAAAGATATCCGACCCAGAAAAATCCCATCTATTCGATATAATTCAGGATTTATCCGATGCGGCAGTTTGTGTTGGAGGCGCAGCTGTAAAATCCAGCTGACTAATCGCTCGGGCTTCTGCCTCAGTAACGGGGACGCAAAGGGTTTTATGGGTAAAAGTCTGGGCAGCTGATGCTGCTTAAAAAAAGGAATCCAAATTCGTCCAATAGAGTACACTCAAGCACAGTCCCTTTGGCACAGCCTTCAATTAATAGGTGCAATCCTCCCAGCCCTCCACCTTAAGGGCCACAGCAATACCGCAATGCAAATAAGTTGGAGGAGCACACTACTTCATATTCAGTGGTTTATTAAGCTAAAAACATACGTTTCGGGGGATATGGCTTTCCCTTCCTCAGGTATAACTGTGTACACACCCCTTCCACCTTATATACCCTAAATCCCACCCATTTGTTATGTGGCATAAGTGACTGGGGAATGGTCCCTTCATCAGGAAGTGTTCTCGAATTTAACTCGTCTGGGGAACTCCGGAAATAGACATCATGGCAGCGTGTCTTAACTGCAAGGTTCCCCTCTTTTGTGCGAGAACGCGACATCCTCTGATGCACTGGTAGTTCCATGGCGGTCCCAGTTAGTGTATGCCTTCCCTCCAATAGCCATGATTCCGTGCGTGCTGAAAAAGATCAAGTTGGAAGGAACCACGACCATATTCATAGCTCCCAGGTGGCCAAGGAGGGCTTGGTTCACAGATCTCCTAAGAATGTCACGGGACAAACCATGGCCCCTACCCCTCCATCCAGACCTTCTTTCTCAGGGTCCATTCTTCCACCTGGATCTTCAACAACTAAATTTAATGGTGTGGCTATTGAATCCACCATTCTGAAAGAGGCATTCCCTCCTCGTTCATCCCCCACCATGATGGCCGCACGTAAATTATCGTCCGCAAAAGTCTATCACCAAATATGGCAGAGATACATAAATTGGACGTCTTCCAGGGGTTTTACCTCTAGGACATTCGTCCTATCTAGACTGCTGCGTTTCCTACAGGCAGGATTAGATAAGGGACTGTCTCTCTGTCCCTTAAAGGTTCAGATTGCAGCTCTGTCAATTTTCTTTCACCGGCGATTGGCATCACGGAAAGATGTGCAAACCTTCTAACGGGGTGGCTCACATCCGTCCTCTGCGCAGACAGTCTGTACAACCTTCGGATCTTCCCCTGGTTCTACAAGGACCACCCTTCGAACCTCTAAGGTCGGTAGCCCTCTCTCTACTGCTGGCAGCTCTGTTGGTGGAACCATCCTGTCTCTCCTTCCACAAGGATAAGGCAGTTATTCGGCCTCACCCAACTTTTCTACCTAAAGTCGTTTCCTCCTTTCACCTAAGTCAAGAAATTGTCGTCTCGGCTCTATATCCTCAGCCAGTTTCTCTATAACAAGAGGTTGCATTGGCTGGACGTATGCGGAGCTCTCTGGATATACATCTCCAGAACGGAATCTTTTCGTTCATCCTCCTAACAGGGCCTCTCAAAGGCTCCAGAGCGTCTCCTCAAACTCTGGCGAGATGGATTCGGAGCGTCATCTCAAGATGTTATACTGAAGCTGGGGCTGCTCCTCCCTTGTGGGTTGCAGCTCACTCTACCAGGGCACTGGGAGCTTCATGGGCAGCTCGTTGGGGAGCCTCAGTAGATCAAATTTGCAGAACAGCCACCTGGTCTTCAATCAACACATTCATAAAGTTCTACAGGTTGGATGAGTTTGCTTCTGCAGAGACGACCTTAGGTCCAGCAGAGGATTAAATTCTTCTGCCCCCCCCCCCCTTTACTGTTTGGGACGTCCCCTGCTGTGCCTGGGTCTCCCAAGGCTGAAAGAGAAGGAGATTGTTTACTCACCGTAAAATCTTTTTCTCTGAAGCCGAAGGGGAACCCAGGCACTACCTTCCCTATGGGTTATAACTACCAAGTTGTTAAACTCTTATTCTAGTTAGTTATTCTGTGTTTTTATATCCGTTAAATTGTGATTTAATAAAGTTGTAAGTTCTTATGGCAACTCCTTCGCTCCCTTTTGGGACATAACTGAAGCAGGCTGCTGGTGCTGCAGAATATAAGGTAAGGGGAGGAGCACCAGAGTCTGTGCAAAACTTCAATTATTCAAGTGTCCACTCCTAGAGGGGGAATACTTAACCCTGCTGTGCCTGGGTCTCCCTTCAGCTTCAGAGAAAAAGATTTTACGGTGAGTAAACAAAATGCAGGCTTCTGCTGCTCAGATAGGTATACCCCTGGGGGAGGAGCAGCAGAGCCTTGCTTCCTTTTAAGTGTCCGCTCCTGGAGAATGGTGCATTAACCCCATGGTCCCTGGGTCAACCTTTAAGGTTTTTTTTTTTTTTTTGGTTTTTTTTCCCCTCCCTCAACCTCGCTTTTACCTCTGCTTATGAATTGTTTATATGTAAAAAGGCAAATGTTTTAGGTTTAATATTGGGCATTTCTAGCAGGTCACATTAAACACTTGTAGGGTCTTTACAGGGTTCATGCAAACTGCAAAAAAAATCCAATGGCAGGTGACCTGGTTTCATGGATTGGTTGTTCCTCTGTCTTCAAATCTTTCACCTGCAAATCTACACCATGAATAGTGATGAATGATTTGGTGTTTTTTGTGGTTTAAGTAAAAATCTTTTCATTCCTATTTTGTAGGTCTCAGAGTTTATGCAGAAGGGCGACATACACCCATCTGTCGTACAGTTACTTTGGGAAAAATTTACCCAGAAGTCTCCTTGCTCTCCCCTGGAGCGAAAGGCAGCAGTTTTGTTGTTGGGTATGATGTCAAGGTAAGATATAATTATATGGGATTCAGCTTTAAAGGGAAAATTCAGTGTAAAATAGTTATACTGATTGGCTGTTGGGTGGGTCAAACATGCTCAGATCTCTACTGAGCAACTGAATCAACCCAGGCGCTGGGTCAAGGACAAGACCATAACAGTCTCTACTAGGGGTCCTGCAAACAGGAAGTCAGTATTTTGGTTGCATTTATTTATGCACAGACACAATGCTGAATGGGCAGGTTATGGTCATTAGGATGGAGAAATACTGATCTTAAAGGTGTCTGTGTATTTGTACTGAACTTCCCCTTTAAATGAGTAAACTATGCAACTGTGTGTTAAACAATACTGATCTGATTGCGATCCATGACCTGCTACACACGATTTGAGCAATGAAAAGCTGCTTCTGGCGGTAATCGCTCATTTGGCTGACTGCGGCTCCACAATAGGCCGTTCATCACGCACGCCTCACATGTGTTCAATACAAGTGTCTTTCAAGAAGGTTAGATAAATGTCCGTTTAGTACAGACATAAAATAGAACTTTACTTAAGGGGTGAAGTATTGAGACTCACTCTTGTTTGCCTTCGTAAGGCAATGCACCAAGCAGATAGGGGCTCTGCATACATTGCGAATAGGGTTAACCCATCCCACATATTTAACAACTCCACCCTCATAATAACATCTTTTAGATAGAATGGCCTCTTTAAAATATGTTGATATATCATAGTTTGTCCTATGAATTCATTACTGCATGCCTCATGGAAACTGAGCAATTTAGAAGCCTGTACTGAGCCTGGGCATGCTCAGAAGAGGCAGACATGGGGATTAACATTCAGTCATTGGCTGTGATGTCAACTGTCAAATCCATAACTGACAGTTACTAACTGGAAGAACCAGGAAGCAGAAACAGGGGAAACAGGACATTGTGCAGGATTTCAGGTTAAACTTATATATTTCACATTTCAAACTATTACCGTTTAGGGTTTTGGTGGGTGAATTATCTGTATGTAAGTTTTCATTTTGGGGCTGGACTTGCCCTTTAAGGCTAGGGTTAAGATTTTTATCTTAGAGAGGCACAATTGGTTCGGTACATTTCTTGCAGCAATCCTTTTGTGTTCTGCATCACCACAATGGAGTAAATGCGGCTTTAAGATAAGAAAAGCTGATATCTGCAGGCTATACATCCGCCTATTAGGGCTAGGCCGCACCAGCACGATTTTGTCTAGAATAGAAATCTCGGGAATGCAAAAATTCCTGCGGTTTCAGATGCGCATGTGTAATGCTTGAGATTGTAGTGGGGCCTTAGTGTTTAGAAATGAGAAGCGGCACTTGCAGTACAATGGGTCCCAATGTACGTTACTAGCCTGTCCTGAAAATGGTTTGTTTTTACTTCTACCATGTTCATTGTTTTAGGGGACAGCCAGAGATTGTGATTAGTAACCTTGACACATTAGTGACGGTTGGTCTTGGGGACCAAGTGCATGAGGATTATCAGTTGGCTCGTGAAGTGTGTAACTGCATCCTAAAGATCACAGACAACCAGAAGGTGAGGTTTGGGTAAAGGGTTCAGATATTAAATTTGCTTTATGTTTGGGGGGTTGGTCTTTCTAAGCTCCCCCCCCTGTGATGTAAGATGTTTCAAGCTGTAAAGGGTCCCTACCATGTAAACAATAACCAAAGAAGTGCTGCTCTCATGATTGTTTTTGTTTTCTTGCAGCCATCCTTGGGTAAAAGCTCAGAACCTTTTCGTCTGCCGAAGGATCACAATTTATTTGTTCGTCTGACAGAAGCAATTACTGGAGGTAAATTAGCATTCTTTTAACCTTTAGCCTGGATACTATTTAACTAATTTAAAGTGCCCAGTCTTGTGGCTTCTAGTGTGTTCTTGTAAAAACAAAAATGACTAAAGGTATTTTATTTAAACATGTTATAAAGGTTTTACTTTGCCCTGGGCAGGGAGAGTGGGTCTACAGGAAGTGACCTCTAAGGAGGACTAGAGTTCCACTGAGACGTTGGATATCTACAGAACCAGGCTCCATGAACAAACTGAGATCATTTTAACGTTAGAAGTCTTATTTAAACAGATCATATACATTTTTAATTACAGAAAAGAAAAAAACCCATTGAATTTATTCTGTGTAAACGGATTGTTCATTCTTTGTTGAAGGAATCAGCCAGTCAGGGTTACACTGGCTTCCCTTTAAGGAGACGGCAATAAGGTTGGTGTATGAACTTGCAGAGGAACCAGAGGAAATCTGCTCGGAGATGCTTGTGCGCTGCAGTCAAAAAGTCCTGGATGGGCACCAGTGTCAAGAGGAAGGTATAGAGCTTTATGGGAAAGTACAGTGGGTTTCTAGAGGGGGTAGGTTAAATGGAAAGTTCAGTGGAAAATATCATTATTTTTAGTTTAGATTATTCTTAGTTTATATTGTACCTAGTTATTCTATATATTCGCTTTTCCCTGCTGTTGAAATTATTGAGCTGACTTAGGTTCTGTAACGATCCCCAGAATGCACACGATCTTGGAATGTTCCTAACAGTAATTTCTACTGATTGGCTGTTGGGTGGGTCAAACATGCTCAGATCTCTACTGAGCAACTGAATCAACTCAGGTGCTGGGTCAAGGGCAAGACCATAACGGTCTCTATTAGGGGGTCCTGCAGACAGGAAGTCAGTATTTCAGAAGCATTTATTTATACACAGACACAATGCTGAATGGGCAGGTCATTAGCATAGATTTTTTTTTTTTTTTTATGTTTTGCACTGAACTTCCCATTTAAAGCTTAATTGATGGATTTGAAAGAAATGTTAGTAGTGCACATTGTACTTAGAATAAACAGAAGTAGAGATTCTTGATAGTGTTTGCTTTTATTAAATGTCTAGACATCTGCTGGGTATAGGGTATTAAGGCTCTGTTGTATTTTGTTATGTGGAGTGTATAAAGTCTACCTCCCATAGATCTCTGCGGAAAAATCTGCGGAAGGTGGAGTTGCCCGACCTACGTGGCTTGTTTTTTGATTTTAATAACCAAATCTATATTTACTATCTGGGGGGGAAATGGCATGTTAATGTGGTATATGGGTACTTAAATCTCCACTTAAGCAACTCTGCTGTCTTGATGAGCACTGCCGCAATGCACATTCAGCCTCCAACCTGGTACCAGTATTACAATGTTGGGACTGGGCCACACTTGTGCGGTTTTTGTGCGCTTGCGTTTTTGCATGTCGTTGTTTTTTTTTTTTTTGTTTTTTTTTTCTAAGGTAGGAATCGCGGCAACACCCCGAAAACATGCGATTGCGCATCCGTTTGCAATATGCAGTTGCATGCAATCACCATTTTTATGCACAATCGCGTGCGATGCAGTGTGGCCGTGCCCTAAATAGCCAGTAACTTAATACATAAGGACTCATTGTTGGTCATTATTTAGCTTTGCTCTGAAATTAACTAATATAGATACTATACAACTAAATGTTGCTGATTAAAATGGTTCTTCTTGTTTCTGTAGATCCCACACTTCCTGCTTTCCTGCTAACCCACTTGCTGTCACTGGCTGGTGACGTGGCCTTGCAGCAGGTGGTCCATTTGGAGAGGGCGGTCAGTAACGAGCTCAGGAGGAGAAGAGTCATGAAGGAGGAGAATGAAGCAGAGAAAGTGGGAAAGCGGGGAAAGAGCAAGGTGATTGTCTAGAAGATTTGTGGCACTAGATCTTAATGCCGTTTGCTATAAAACGTGTTTTCTCGACCATTTGCAGGCAAGTGAGAGTACGATGGAGGAGGAGCTAGGACTTGTCGGGGCGTCTGCAGATGATATCGAAGCAGAATTGATACGGAAAATTTGTGACACAGAGTTGCTTGATGGTAAGTTTGTGGAGAATAACCATCTGTTAAAATAGGATATTGGGCCACCAAGGATTTTCATGACCTAGAAGTACAAGGGCACAGTCATAAAATGACACTTGCCAATAAGCCATACCTTGTAATTGAGAATACTGTGTGTGGATGGATGTTTGAAGTCTATTAATCCCAACGGGATTGCTACAAGTATACAGTTTCTGACAAGTCTTGTCGCCTGTGTATTTTGCAGTATCTCCTGCTATTAACCTGATTTTTAATTGATCAATTGGTGTTAGAAATAGCCCATATGAAAAGCTAAAGCCCCCCAAATAATATATGTACTGGTAAAAAATAGTTTCACTAAAAAAAGATTTATCATTTAATCAAGACAGAAAGGTCAAAATGTTGCAAGACAAAAGTGTCGTCGCCTATACAGAAAATGATCTACAGCCAATCCAAAAATATGGCAGCAAATTAAGTAGTGGTGCTGTGAGATCCAAATTTACTGTAATATCTTGTATGACTTCCATGAGCTTGAAGGACAGAATCCATGCGGTTTGGCAAGGATTCATACAATTTATTGATGAAATCATCCGGAATAGCCAAGAAAACAGTCTTGGTGCCTCCCAGAGTTCATCAGTATTCTTTGGTTTAGTCTTCCATACTTTCATCCTACCCCACATATGCTCAATGATGTTCATGTCAGGTGACTGGGCTGGCCAATCCTGGAGCATCTTGATTTTCTTCTCCTTAAGGAACATTGATGTGGAGATGGAAGTATGCGATGGAGCACCATCCTGCTGCAGAATTTGGCCTTTTTTATGCTTGGGAATATATGAGGTAGCTGCAGATCCCTCACAGATCCCTCGCACACCCCCATACTGGATGTAACCCTAGACCATGATTTTGCCTCCACCAAACGTCACTGTTTTCTGGGTAAATCTCTGCTCCATGTGGGTTCCAGTAGGTCTCCTGCAATATTTGTGGCGACTGTGGTGTAATTCAACAGAAGATTCACCTGAAAAATCCACCTTTTGCCACTTTTCCAGCATCCATCCGTTTAGCAGGCTGTGGGACTTGGCAAATGCCACACAGGTTTTCAATTGTCTTGTTTAGTGCTGACTTATGGGCACTGATTCGACCATGGAGGCCATTTCGAGACAGAATCTGACAAACTGTTCTGGTTGACAGGGATTTCAGGTGACCAGGTCCCCTGGAGCTCTGCTGCAGTTGAAAATGGGCTTGCCTTGGATTTTCAAGCCAACAAACGTTCCTCTCGAGCAGTTGTCTTACGGTGTCTGCCTGACCCGGGCTGGTTCAAAACTTCTCCAGTCTCCTCACATCGTTTCTTTATCCTCCGAACTTGACGCTGAGAGACATTGAAGGTTTGCGCCACATCAGCACTGGATTTGGTCTTCAGCCTCTTGATAATCAACACTTTAGTCTCAGGGTGAATCTTAGGCATGTTTGCAGGGGTCTATTAGCAGTTGATGTGAAGGTCTAGTGTACTGGGGGTCTTTTTATACACACCTGACACCTAATTGATCCATTATAAGTCACAGGTGAAGCCCATATGACAAGGCGACAACACTTGTGTCTTTGCAAAAATTGACTCAATGGGCTTTACCAAGCTGTGACTATTAGAATACTTTCTGTTAGTTTTGTTTATTACAAAAGCTGTTTGGGGTAAAATGAACCATTTCTTGAAACTAAATCTGCATTAGAATTATTGTTAAGCGGCACTGGTATTAATACATATAGATCTGGTTGATCCAGGGATACTTTCCGATTGCCGTTTGGAATCGGGAAGGAATTTTCCCCCCTTTTTAGCTGTTTTTTTTTTTTTGCCTTCGTCTGGATCAGCTGTTAGGGTTAAAAAAAAAAGAGAGTGAATAGGTTGGACTTGATGGACGTCAGTAATTAAGGTTGAATAAAGACAATGTTACTTCAGGTCTATTTGTACACAAGCGACAAGACTTTTGTCAAACTGTATAATAGGCAGGGTATTGGGTTTTCTAGAGCTTGTGGGTAATCTTAGTCTATTGCCAATATGATCCTTATGTTAGAATGTAAGGGATACGTTATGTTTGTCTTATTCAGGCCAGCAGTATCTTTCTGCCTTCCTGCCACTGGTCTTGCGGGTCTGTAATAACCCTGGGAGATACAATGATCCTGATCTCTGTACAGTTGCTGCACTCGCTCTTGCCAAGTTCATGATGATCAGGTAATCTGTCATTCTTCTCTTGAATAATTTCCTGATGGTGGAACATCTATAGCAATGCTGGGCCTATAGATCTGCCATATACCGTGCCTTTACCAGAGTTCTCGGAACTAACAAAGCTGATGTAAATGGTGCCTGTTAATGAACTGTAATTCGTATACATGTTTTGTTTAAATGTGCACATTGTAGCTGTGTGTGTTTAACACTTGTGTTTTTGTGCCTGTGTTTTAGCTCCGATTTCTGTGACGCACATTTGCGATTGTTGTTCACTATGCTGGAGAAATCTCCTTTACCCAGAGTTCGCTCTAATATAATGATCGCGTTGGGTGATCTCAGTATCCGGTTTCCCAATCTTATTGAACCATGGACGCCACATCTGTATGCCAGGTTGGTTATTCTGCCCTGTTTTCCTACACACAGAAGGTTATTAAATGTTTTCTATACCCAGCACTTTATAGGAAGGGGTGAATATTTAGGAAGATTATATAGGGAAATGTAAGACTGCAATTTAGGGTTTGCGGTAAAGTCCGTGATAACCCGGTTTGCATCTGACAGTTAGTGTGACTTCAAAGGAAAATTTTATACCCACGACTAACTCCTCACTCATTCTTCCCATAGGTAGTATCCAGGGTGACCTAAACCGCTAAGTCCTCACCCCTGGGTACTTTCCCAATTAACTAGTTTACTTGCATGAAGTTTCCCTTACTGCTTTGTTTAACCCCCCCCCCCCCCCCCCCATAGTGAAAATGTAACCCTCTTTAGGCAAGTGGGCCAAGTTACCACCCTGATGTCAGCGCTACATTAATTTAATTAGATGTTCGATCACATCTGTCACAGGACGCCCTGTGTAAGGTTGTGGGAAATGAGGCAAACCGAGCAACACAAGCGCTTTTGCAATTGGAGCAGATTTATCATAATGTTCTATTATCAAGCCAAGCCATATCCTGTTAAGCCAGCACTGTCTTTGGGATGTAGTTCCTAGGATCTCTGGGAGCTCAACTGCTTTTGGGTCTGATCTGCTGGGCAGCTTTCCTCCTCCTTGGCTCCTGCGTCCCTTGCTCTGAAGCTAAGGGGCGCAGGGTAGTGTTTGAGCTGTAGGACACGGCCAGAGCATGGCGCCAGACTGGCTAAAACTCCTAGGATTTGTAAGAGCCATCTTGTGGTAAAAGGGCTAACTGCATATTCCAAACAGTGTGCTTTGGTACATTTTACATTATTTAAATCAAACGCTGGAAGAGGTGGTGTCTGGATAAAAACAATGTTCCATTGTTAGTTAATGGAGAGTGTGATGCCCAGACATTAACAGAATTAATTATTTAAAGGTCTAAAGGAACAGTTAGATTCTAAATGAAAGAATGCTCTTTCTTTACACCAGGCTCCGGGACCAATCGTGTGAAGTCAGGAAGAACTCTGGCCTGGTAATGACTCACCTGATCCTGAAGGACATGGTAAAAGTAAAAGGACAAGTTAGTGAAATGGCTGTGTTACTAATAGATCCAGACCAAGACATAGCTGCACTGGCCAGGAACTTCTTCAATGAGCTGTCCAACAAGGTGAGTTTTTAATGCACCAGGACAACCTGTAGTGTGTGAAAATGTGTAGAGTCCTTGTGTGTCAAGCCATTTTAATGCCTGTTTATTAGCTGTACAAGTGATGTCTTGTTCTGTCTGTACACAGGGGAATGCAGTATACAACCTTCTACCGGATATCATTAGCAGACTGTCTGACCCAGACTGTGGGGTTGAGGAGGAAGCTTTCCATACAATAATGAGGTAAACAAGAGGATGTAGTAGCTCTATTTATTCTAATTACAACTTTAGTTTTATTTTGTACTTGTCTAGGTGGGAAAATGTAAAACATTAAAGGATAATTGTATTGCCTCAATGCATTTTTTTTTAATTTCTTTAAAAAGAGTAAAGGTATGCAGCCCTCCCCATACTTTTATTTTTATTTTTTTTTTTTCCCGATTTCAAGCCCCTCTGCCTTCAATTAGCCATGCTGTGAAGGGGGTGTAGCAATTGTCTGCCACTAACTGTCACTCAGAGCTAGCATGCGAGAAAACACTCCTCCACTCACCCATGATCAGCTTGATTATGTAGATTGTATCCTAGCAATCAGACATTTCAAGTTTGTTTAACCGGCAGAGGAGGAGGAGAGGTTGTAACAGACATTCCCACCAGCGAATGACAAGTGTTATGTTAAACATGGCCCTGGGTCGTCTAGGAGGTGGACTTTTAGCACTCGTGTTTGCTGTGTGATATCGAAGCAGAGGCAGCACAGTTGTAAATGATAGTAAGGGCTAGGCCACACTGCTGTGATTTTTCTGCGCTTGCATTTGTTTCAAATTATTGGAATCACAATAACGCACCGTAAATGCGTTCCGCATTTTAAACCGCATGCGCTTTCCAATACTTAATGAAAAAAATATGCGCAAACGCACATGAAATCGCATGCAATTCCGTTTGCGTTGCAGTGTGCCCGTGACCGAAGTGATTTCAGCTGCTGGAAGTGTGGACATGTAATGGGGGTGATGGTTTTTTTTTTTTTTTTTTTTTTTTTATTGCCCTTTAATGGGCAGAACCTTCCTGCTTACCTGATCGCCAGACTTGTTTGATTGGGTATTGCGTTGGTGTCTGGCAAATAAGGCCTCCTATTTTGTTAGTAGTATTGTCTGTTTAATTATTGGGTGTATTGTTAGCCTTAAAGGGATAGTTCACTTGAACTATTCCTGTTAATGTATTGATTGAAAACTGGGAGGTTAAGGAGCTATGCCCTACCTTCCGTTCTTTAATCAATTGACCGAGAGCCACGGATGAAGATAGAAGATATTTACCTTACACGCCATCCGCCACACAGCATTAAAAATTCCCAACCGTTTCCAGGTTTAGATTAACTGTAGCTCGCCTGCACGGCAATGCACGCTATAGTTAATCTGAACCGGGAAGCGGTCGGAACCTGTCTGTTTTGCTGCGGAGGATCGCGTGTAGGGTAAATATCGTCTTCAATCAATTGAGCAGGAGCCATGGACGAAGATGGAACAGGAGGGAAGGAATAGCTCCTTAACGGCCTGGTCTTCAATCAATACATTATTAAAGGAACAGTTCACTATAGATACGGGGAGTACCTCCCAGAACAAAGGCCGGCAACCAGACTTAGAGGGTATGCGTGGCGCTAAAATTCTAAGCTTTATTTCTATTAGTTAAAAACAGAACATGCAAGGTCCAAACAAATGCACCATGAGGTACACACACAAGACTCCGCCCAACGCGTTTCGTTGAACTCCTTCCACTTCCTCAGGGGCCCCTCTGAGTCTGGTTGCCAGCCTTTGTTCTGGGAGGTACTCCCCGTATCTGTACAAATCTTCATGCCTATCGGGAGACAGGTGTATTCAGGAGGCGATCGAAGCACTGGACTCACAGGTGGTAGCAGACGCTCCAAACACGCGCAGGTACGTGATCTATTGCTAGCGCTTGAATAGTTTACAATATATAGTGAACTATTCCTTTAAAGACATTATGACAAGGTAAATGCTACCTTGAAAAGAGAACTATTCCTTTTAATGCATTGATTGAAGACCGGGAGTTTAAGGAGCTTTGCCTTGTTTTTGTAAATTCCCAAACTGTTACTGTGAAACATGCAAACGTAGCACCTAAGAGTGCCCCTTGCAAATAATTTGCTTGTGCTATTACTGTGAAACATGCCAGTTTTACTGTCCCACTGTATTAAGGCAATTGCTGCCAGATAGTTAATGATGCAAAATAACTTAAAAAACACTTCCTGCTTTCACCTATTTGTAGTCGTGGGGAGGAGCACGGGGTCAGGTGATGTCACACTTCTATGCAATAAGTTCTCACCGGCTACAGTCGGATGTGATTCAGGGCTCATTTTAAAAGAAAGACTGAACAAGTTAGGGTTAAATAAAAGCCTGCAGAGACCAGTTGCCCTTTAATGGAACTCACATGTGCATTCTTTAAAGGGAATGTTCAGTGGAAAATATCCATATTTTAAAAACTCTAACGGGCCTTCTTCCCAGGATGCACCACTTCCTTGGAACGTTCCCAACAGTAATTTCTACTGATTGGCTGTTGGGTGGGTCAAACATGCTCCGATCTCTACTGAGCAACTGAATCAACCCAGGCACTGGGTCAAGGTAAAGACCATAATGATCTCTACTAGGGGTCCTGCAAACAGGAAGTCAGTATTTCGGTTGTATTTATTTATTCAGACACAATGCTGAATTGGCAGATTAAGGTCATTGGGATGAAAAAATACTGCTCTATTTTCTGAAAAGCACATGTATTTGCACTGAACTTCCCCTTTAAGGCAAAATGGATTTGTCCTTTTCACCTAGTGTTATAGTTGGGACCTCTGCCCAATGGTCTTGTCTTTATTTCCTGTACTTATCCCTGATGTGTCCTATTTCCAGGCAACTTCTCTCCTACATCACCAAGGACAAGCAGACTGAAAGCCTTGTAGAGAAAATGTGCCACAGGTTCCGAACTGCCAGGTAATAGAATGCACCTGCATTGTGCTATGTATACCCCATTTAAATACAGCGCCCAAGTCTTTTGATGGAATATCGAAACTGTTAAAATTAGCCTGGCTATCTATATTGACAATGTAGAATTGATTCCTTTACCACAATTCTATTTCTCCCTTTAAATAGCCTATAGCTGTAATTGTTGTGGATGGATCCTCTGACTGTTTCTTTAGTTTGGCTAATTGAGTTATAGAATCCACCCAGGCTTATTTATATTTAACTTTCATTCTCCTTTAAGATAACTCCTGGCTCTGCTGTTGATTTTATATTTTGCTGTATTGCCATTCTTCCCGATGTGCACTGCCAACTCCATTCCTTCCAGTAATGCTCTTCAATCCACAAATTCATGGTCTCTTTATTCCTCGTCAGGACGGAACGTCAGTGGAGGGATCTCGCCCACTGTCTCTCTCTCCTTCCTTTCTCTGAGAAGGGTCTTCGTAAGATGCAGGATTGTTTTGACTGTTACGGGGATAAACTAAGTGATGATGCCGTGTACAACTCCTTCCTAAACACAGTGGGAAAGATGCGCAGGGGAGCAAAGCCAGAACTAAAGGTAAGAGGTCATTACAAGGCGACTCAGAACCAGAGACATTACCGGTCATTGAAGATCCGCAAGTGGTTTTACAGTGACGTTTCCAGTACTGGCCCGAAAAAAAAAAAAAAAATCTGCAAATTATTAAATCTTCGCAAGAAGGATTGGGCCTTGTGTTCTTCATACCACACAGGAAAGCACCTTGTGTATGGCCAGTATCGGTCTTCCTGGCATTGACAGTGCAAGGATTAAAAGAATTGGTAGAGCTTTTTAATAACAACTATTCCAGAGTTCACCAGATGTTCTAAGAAAGAAACCAAGCTTAATCCGATCTGGCCAAATCCTAGGCATGTACCCCTGGTCACTACATCTTAAAGGGTTTTCTGTTTCATACTGGCTCCTTATATTGTATAATAACTTGTCCACCCTACGCTAATTGAAATCTAGTGGGAAAGGTATGCACATTTATTCCTTGTACTACTTGATTTTAGAGAAATGCACCTGTATGTAGAGTCTGTATACTCTGTGTGCTTTAACAAGATACTAGTGTGGAGAAGGAAGGCACTGGTGTCTTTTAGCCAAGTATTAGTTTTAAAGGGACAAAGTGGAAAAAAAATAACTGGCCTTTTATCCTTTTCTATATTTAGTGCTGCCGGAAACTTGATCCCTTTCTGCTCTCAGTGCTTCCCATACTAGATCTCCTTATTTCCTGCTCACTTAGATCTTGGGAGGAGGTGGTCACAGTATGCATTTCCCCTCTCTGAGGCGTGGGGAGCATGTGCAGTAGAGGTGATCTGTTCCTTCAAACGGCCAATAGCATTCACCCAGTGATTGTGACATAGTGAAACTGCTTTGCTAAGCAGCACTGCAAACTTGAATAACGTAGGGATGTAGGAGTTTAAAGGAGAGAGACCGTGTTTGCTTTCCTTAGGTACAGTGCTACATTGGGGCTTCAGTAACCGACAGCACTTACAGTAGCTAATGACATTATTGGGTTTTAGCTGCAGGCACAGAGCAGAGAAACCGATAATGCTTATTCCTTTTCATGATCTTAATGTGGAAGTGATTAGCCATGCAAATACGGCAATAAGCTTTACTTTTATGGATGGGTTCTACATGGTGTGCCAGGGGGAGGGTCTGGAAATGGATGATTGACACATTTTAGAGGGGGTGAGGGCACAACTAGTCAGTAAAAACTAACTCCCAGAGCTACAAAAGTAAGATAAGAAGGAAGGGGGGGGGGGAAATGCAGATTGAGGGCTAGGCCACACTCTAGTTTTTCTTGCGATTGCGCATTCGTTTTTTCCTACCATTGAAATCGCGTCAACGCACCAAAAACATGCCTTTTTCAGATGCGATTGCGAATTTCGGTCCACATTTTCAATCGCATGCATTTTTCTATATCTAACGAAAACCCACATTTGCAAATGCAATGAAATCTAATGCAATTGTGTGTGATTGCGTTTGCAGCGCAGTGTGGCCATGCCCCGAAGGTGGTAATTAATCCCCATTGCTGTGTTTAGGTGCCTGCAGCGCTTTATTTGCTTTTCAAACAATGTTGATTTCTTTAAAAGACAAGTAAACTGAGCCAAATTTCCCAACTAATATCAACCTATTCATGTAGAATAGGAACCCCCCCCCCACGACTTCAAACTGAAACATAACTTAGACTTATTACTGCTAATTCTTTATACAAACGTATGTTTCTCCCTGCACACCATCGCTGTTAATCACCAACGGTGCAGCCTCCCCAATCTGCATAACCACTGGCAATGGGAACAAATTAGCAAGGGATACGCACTCAATTGTGAACTATTTCTTTATTGTGACTTGCAGTGCACAACGTTTCGGGGTTTTCCCCCTTCCTCAGGTGCATCACTGCTAGTTACTGCATTATTACTGCTAATTCCCAGAACACACAAGACTACTTTAGCATGATATTCCTCCTGACCGATCTACCTATCGGTAACCTGTTTAGGACTTTAAAAATCAATGGGTTTTGTCATCCATGGACCATACTATTGGAACTTAAAGATGTCTATTCATCACAACACAACAGATTTATCCCAAAAGAGGTTTGGTGAAATAAAAGGATCTGTATTTTAAACGATAAGAACTTTTTATTGTATAACCCTGCATATATTAACCATCCCTAATGTCCATGACATGTATGCTTCATGATCGTTGGTGCGCAGTGGGAAATATATGGGTGTATGTTTAGCTATATGTGGATACAGATGATATAAAATCTTTATACACGCTACTATAAAATTTAGGGATTTGTACAAATAAAATAAATAAAGGTAAGATGTTAAAAATAAAAGAAATCCTATGAAATCTTGGTTCTATTGGTCTCACATCCCCTAAATGAATATTTTGATCTATTTATTGTAACATTGTATAGCGTTATAGTTCAGTAGAAACACCACAGTGGAATACAATTGTTGTGCAGAGCTTGAATCAATCTTCCCCCTTAAATTTCCAACCAATAATAGATCAATAGGAGATCCATTGGATCATTCTATAATTAAAGTTATCAAACTTTCAACTCACCCTCCCCATTAACTCACAGCTGTCACCAGGGATCACTATTGGTCAATGTCATAGAGAGGGATCACTATTGGTCAATGTCATAGAGAGGGATCACTATTGGTCAATGTCATAGAGAGGGATCACTATTGGTAAATCTGAGGTCCTATAAAGAACCCAGACTATCCTGTCATGTTTCAGTCTTATTACATTTATCAGTTCAGGACACAGGTTCATGGCTTCTATGGGGTCTATTGGTTAAATAATGTAATAAACCATTAACAAACTCCATTGTCTCTGAAAGGAAAACATCTCCATGCCCATTTCTGTCCCCCCTATCATATAGATATCCCTCCCTTTCCAGCAATCGGCAGCTCTCCTTTTTGTCTATTGGGTGGGGTGGAGTTAGGTGAGAAGAATGTTTTTACTAAGACTGTCACATGTTTTACAAAGGAAGTGACATATAAGCCTTGCAACTTCCTACTAACACTTCCTACTTCCCTACTAACACTCAGAAAATGTTTTGATTCGCTAACCCTGCTGTCAATCTAATAATAAGCACACCATTGGATACAACACTAAAAGGGAAGTGAGAAATGTGTTCCTATGTAAGCTTCCATTGCCTCCCTGTAAAACTTCCTGGGGTGTGTCTTAACAGTCCATTTTGAAGATTCCATTACAAAACAGGAGTGGGGACTACTACGTACTTTTATTTATATATTTTGCCTTCTTTACTTTTCTATATACTTTACTGTCATTAACATACTTGTTAATATTGATATAACTATTTATTTAGTGTTTAAACACACAAACACTGTCCCTATATATATTACTATAGAGTATATTTTGCTTTATCTTGGTAACATTGTGTTTCACATCTGGTGTTTGGTTTGCAGATAATGATTGACGAGTTTGAACAAAAACTGCAAAAGTGTCACAATAAAGGTTTGGAGAACATGGATGTTCCTGAAGAGGCGAATACAGAGACTGATTTGCAACACCAGACCCAAAAAGGTAAATTCACATCTCCAGAATTCTATGGAAATTCACACAACTAGTCCAGTTTGTGAGTAGCTAAGCTGGGAGTCCTAGAGACTCTTGTCACAGACAGTGGGAGCACATGACTGACATTTGATATTAAATTGGCCAATAAGGTGTTTAGTTTAATCCTTCCATTTTCTATTCCAAGGTAAGAGGCAGCCACTGTCCTCGGTAAACAATGTTAAAAAAGGGAAACCTGAAAATGACTTTCAAACCCCCAAACCTCCAGCAACACGAAAAAGTCGTAGGAAAGTAGCAGTCACATTCTCAAGTGATGAAGAATCGGGTGAGGATTGCCGGTGGATTTGCTATTTTGGTAACACTTCATTTGTTTTCTCTTTGTAAACAATTATTCTTTATGGCAGATCTTGAGGCTGAGCTGAGTGAAGCAGAAACTCCCAAAAACACAACTCCCATCAGACGCACTTCTACGCGGTCTAGAGCCAAATGATTTTGCGGTGTTGAACGTAATGTGTAACTTTTTTTTTAAATGTTTGAAACCCACTTTGAATTTTATTGGAAACATGCAATGGCACTTTTTAAACCTGAACGGAGCAAAGTGGCATTTTATACTTCATAACTTTTATCCTGTATGTAATATTATTAAATCCTTATCTATTTTATAACCAGGTGGCTCCCGGCTCTTCTAAGGATAATGAAGGTTAAATACATAATTAATGTTTTGGGTGACGGTTAAATATTGTTTAAAATCTCACTGTACAATGAGATTATGTGGTTTGTCTGATGAATGGAAACAAACTCCCAGCATTCCTTTGTTGCAGATAAAATTAAACCTAAAAGGGGGCAAGTCTGACATCCCAGATATGCTGACCATGCTGTGTAGATATGGGATACACCGTCTGTATTTAACTGCCGATGTTTCTCTAGCAATCAATATTCAGTCCAATATATACCAAGCAATATGACTAATGCTTGGTCACCTATTCTATGGTCAGAATAAGAGCTGTGCAGGGGGAGATGGTGAAATGCATTTAGGGTGATGCACTGGGAGCCACTATCGCTCCCCAGCGTAATCACAACATAAAGAGCAGGCTCCTACCTTCAAAATGACTCCAGGATAATGCTTCTAGATTCAGTTTGTCTAAAGTTACAGCAGTATAAAGAGCTGTGACACTTGGGGTCTGCTTCCAATTTCAAGGTTGGAGCATTCCCACTGCTGGGACAAGGCATCATTAGCTGAATCACAAGCCCTGCCCCTGAGTTTCTAGGTTCATTTTAAAGCTCACCTTCCTTAAGGTTAGAAGAAGAGGTAGAAGAAAGGAAAGAGAAGGATTGCAGGTGTGTAAATTAGCTTTAAAAGATTTTTTTACACAGAACTTCATGTGACTCACTCAAACTGGAGAGACCAGGAACTGTAAGTTTAGCTTCTCTGGATCTTAAGTTATAGTGTAGACTCCATCCTGGCCTTGAAAGGTATGAAAGAGCGGTTACATAAAGCGTACTTACATGGGCACCGAAGTTACCTTTTAAGACTACTCCTTTTTTCAGGTAAAAATAAGTACCTTGGTTTATATGGTAAAGTGATTGACTAGAGTATAAACCTGCTGCCTTCTGATTCTGTGTTTTTTGAGGCTTTAGCTGACCTTTAAATGGACAGCAGAATTCCCATACGGTGATAGCCAAATCCAGTGTGGTGATTACTGTATGGGAATTCTACTGTCCAAAACAATACAGAAGGCAATCTGTTTAACAATAGATACCATCCTCCTGATTCCGTATTTTGAGGCATTAGTTGTCCTTTAAATGGACAGTAATCCCATACAGTAACCCCCATTCCTTAGCACTTCAGATGTTTGGAAACTACAACTCCCAGCATGCTTGAGTTGTAGTTTCCAGCAGTGGCAAGGAATTGTCACTACAGGAATTACGGTTTCTCATCTCTTCCTTCCCCCCCCCCCCCCCCCCCCCCCCCCCCCCCCCCCACTTGCCTTCTCCTACCTTCTCAGTAATCCGTCCGCTGTCTTTGCTTGCTCTGCTGTGTGACGTCACTACTCTGCACAGGGAAGTGAGACAGGTGACAAGTAGTGATGTCAGCCAGCAGAGGAAGCAGAGCAAGCAGCCTCCAGAGCAGGTAAGCAATTGAGTATTTAAAAAAAATAAAATTCCTGTTAACCATCTTCCTGTGTTTGTGGGTGGAGTTTGCCTGTCTGCCATTTTGTGTCAAACTAACGGAGATTCATTAAGCAAAAGCTGTGTTACTTACCTTAGCCCGATCCCGCAATACAATAACTGACGTAAACGGGATTACGTCAGTTATTGCATCGCGGGATTGGGCTAAGGTAAGGAGCGCGAACTTAACACTCCACAGCCTTTACCGTTAAGGCTTACCGTTACGGGGTAGCGCAAAACTTAACGGCCGAGGTTTTTGATCGTTGGCACAACGCTGTTTCCAAAATCATTTGGAAACGTCTAAAACCCACGTTAACCCAAACTTTTTTTCGGGTTAGCGTGGGTTTTAGACGAAAAATGGCCATATTGGATCTCCCCCTCTTTCCCCCTTTTTGTTCTAGTGTTAATATTCAAACAGTGGTCTGAACTGAAGAATGGGAGGTAAATGAGCTGTGTCTTACCTCCAGTTTCTTCAATTAAATGATCAGAAGCAGGCAGGGAAGTTGTAGAATTTGCTGTTAATTGTTTCTACTCTGCTGTTCCTCTGACCGGTCTCGATGGAGCTTGCACGGTGTCGCGCATACAGTCTTTAAGGTAAAATGTTTTATACCACTAAAATATATAGCAGGGTCTTCAACTTGCAGGCCAAATGTCTGAAAACTACAACTCCCAGCATTCCCTGGATGCCTTCCTATATTGTGAGTACTGTAGTGGAAAGCTGGGAGTTGTATTTTTCAAAAAATTTAGGCGCACTGGTAGGAGATCCCTGGTATAGAGTACAATGTACACTTTATATAATATATCCCTACTGTCCCCAACTTCTACCTACCCATGGGCCTCTACTGTCCACAACTTCTACCTACCCATTATAGTTTTTGGGGTGGACATGCCCTTTAAAGGATATGTGATGGGAGACTTATGTTTAATGCATTGCAAAAGAGCAGCACCGCCACCTAATGGTAAAACCTGGGAATTAAAGAAAGCATCTTTTTTTTCCTACTTGAATTATTCTCATCAGCACTTGATGTCGTTTTGATAGATAAAGCCAACCCAATTAAAGTATTGTTACATTGTATCCTATCAAACTCTCCGGGTCAATCAACTCTTTTCTGTTCTCGCACTAGGGCAGGAAACTTTGTGCCACTAACACGGTGCAGTTCGTTACATTAACTTCTATCTTTCTAACACTCATCCTATCTTATTTACGCATTTCTTTGGTTATGGATTTTCCTTGTCTAAGGGGTTTGATACACTGGCACAATTCTTACATGATTCCTATCACGTTCTGTGGCCAGATCTGTTGTCAGATCTCCATGCGAATTTGATGGGAACGCTGGGGTTACGTGCTGCCTTATGATCACACCTTTCACGTACGTTGGGAGAGTGGCTGCAGCCTTAAAGGAGAACTAAACCTACATTTTTACACTCCAGAATCTGATCATGTACCTTCTAAAAACACCAAACTGTAAAATAGCAATATAGTAAATGTTACCACTGCGGGAAATAACTGTATGTACAGTGACTGGCCACACCCCTAATCTTAGTCACATGCTCCCTTGTGTATTCTGTCCTGTAAAATGATTGGCTAGAGGCTACTAGTGGGTGTGACCAACTGTAACAAGTTCCTGCAGTATATTAGGACTGAGCATGTGTAAAGGACATAATGGACAGTGACCACACTGTCTTCTTTCCCAGTGTTCCAGTATCGCACAAACCTCATGTTAGAAAGTTAAATTTCTCAACAATTAAAAATATTAAAATGAAAGGTGAGACTGCTTTTATATCAAGGAGATCTGCCTTCTAATTCAATGTTGTTCTGAGGCTTTAGTTGTACTTTAATGGTTTGTATTGTAATACTGTTTTATTTATTAATCCTCTGCAGCCTACTGTACACATGCGTATTTATCTGTGTTCTACTATATGACATTGAAATCTGCCATCAGCACACATCTTTACAACATGCTGCAGTGGGAATAGAAGGAAGATATCAATGTTTCATATCAATCTAGGTTCTTTTATTCATGCAGATTACACTGGTTTATAGATAGAATCCATTACACTCTGAATTAATAGCTTATGATCCAAGCAATAGCTATGAAATATGTATAGAAAGTCTTCTTTACACACAACAGATAAACCTTAAAATAAAAGCTAAATAAATCACGTCTTTACCCCGTTGTAAATCTTCCTTATGTATATACTGGGAAAGGATTATTTTATTGTAATATTGCATCTTTATATTTGCGGAGTTTCTATTTATACAGTATACAGCCCTGTTCAGCCCACACATCTAATCAAATTAAAGGATACAGTAAAGAGCCCTACTAAGAAGAAATAAGCAAATGACAGTAGAATAATCCCGTTTTGCATTTGATGTATGCACCACCTTGTCACGCTATGGGGAGTTTTACACAATGGTTTTATATAAGATCTTATATAAGCAAGACTAGTAATAGATTGGTTTATCTTGATACACAGCAACACTGGATAATATATTTATACTGTAATGGACATAATCTGGTACAATATAGTATTGTCACACATCATGAGACCACCTCCAAATGCCAAATGAAAAAATCTAAATATATTAGTATGAAATCTCTGCTGCTATCCAGAACCATAACCCCAGACAGCAGATGGTGCTGCTATGCAACCAAACCTAAAGCAAACTGCAGAAAACTTTCAGGGAGATTCAATAAAAGTTCTTATTGTTAAAAATGGTGTTACTTTTGCCCCAACCAATTAGATTTTATTTAACATTTGAAAACTGGCATCTGATTGGTTGGGGCAAAATTAGCACCATTTTTAATAAGAACTTTTACTGAATCTCCCTATTTGTATATTGAGATAATACAAGCTACAGTGTATACAAGACAATATATTGCTAGCTAAAGAGGGGGATAGATTCAAGTGGGAAAATATTATTCCTCTTTACAAGGCACTGGTAAGTCCTTATTTGGAATATGCGGTGCAGTTTTGGAATCCCATATATAAAAGGGACCTCTTGGAAATGGAAGTGAAGGTTCTCATTCATCCAGGTCATGGTATATCTGTTGTATTCAATAGTCCAGTTGATCTAATTGAATACAACAGATATACTTGGAAATGGAAGCAGTTCAGAGAAGGGCAACTAAAATAATAAAGGGAATGGAGGGGCTTGGCTATGCAGGCAGATTAGACAAGTTAGGGATGTTTACATTGGAGAAGCGACGTTTGCGTTGGGATATGATCACTTTATACAGATATACATATATTAATGGGCCATACAATAAACTCTGGTGCATTGTTCACTAATTGGTCATATCAGGGGACTCGTGGACATCCTTTAAGATTAGAAGTAAAGAAATTTCATCTTCAGGTTAGGAAATGTTTCTTTACAGTGAGAACGGTGAAACCGTGGAACTGTCTTCCAGCAGATGTGGTAATGGCAAGTTCATTGAATCGCTTAAAAATGGCCTGGATAAGTTTCCAAAACTAAATAATATTGAGAATTACTGGTATTAACACATATACTGTAGTTCTGGTTGGTACGGGAATACTATATAATATTGAGAATTACTGGTATTAATACATATACTGTAGTTCTGGTTGCTACAGGGATACTATATAATATTGAGAATTACTGGTATTAATACATATACTGTAGTTCTGGTTGATCCAAGCATACTTTCAGGTTGTCAACCCACTGTCAAGAAGGAATTTTTTCCTTCTTGCAGCTGCTTTATGTTTTTGCTTTCCTCTTGATTAACTGTTGGGTAGGGTTAAATGTTGGATTAGATGGACATATGTCTATTTAACCTCCAACACTGTTACTATGTAACTGTTAGACAGACATTATTGGTAGGGTGTAAAATTGGACTAGATGGAGGTATATCTTTATACAACCTCCAATACTATGTTACTTTGTAACTGTTAGACAGACATTATGGGTAGGGTATAAAGGTTGGACTAGATGGATTGATGCCTTTATACAAACCCCAATACTATGTTACTATGTAACTGCTAGACACACATTATGGGTAGGGTATAAAGGTTGGACTAGATGGACGTATGTCTTTATTCAACCTCCAATACTATGTTACTATGTAACTATTATACAGACATTATGGGTAGGGTATAAAGGTTGAATTAGATGGATGGATGTCTTTATACAAACCCCAATACTATGTTACTATGTAACTGTTATACAGACATTATGGGTAGGTTATAAAGGTTGGACTAGATGGATGTATATCTTTATACAACCTCCAATACTATGTTACTATGTAACTTATACAGACATTATGGGTAGGGTATAAAGGTTGGACTAGATGTATGTATGTCTTTATACAACCTCCAATACTATGTTACTATGTAACTGTTATACAGACATTATGGGTTAGGGTATAAAGGTTGGACTAGATGGATTATGTTTGGTTTGAGTGGGACCATTATGTTTTTGATGGTTTTTATGGTGATTGTAATGTGTTTTTTTGTATTGTTTTTGTTTGTATAATGTATGTTGTGTTTTTTTTGTTGTTATATTGTCTGTATTTTGTTTTGATGGGTTGTATATTTGTTTTTTGGTTTATATGTGTGGTTTGTGTTTTTTTTATTTTTTATTTTAATTTTTTTGTAGTAGGATATGTTTGTTATGTTTATATTGATTTAATTGTTGTTTTATATTGTGGTTTGGTATTTTATTTATTGTTGATGTGTGTTTGTTTTGGGTTTTGTTTTTGTGTTGTATCTATTGTATGTGTTGGTGGTGATTGGGTTGTTGTTTATTGTTTGTGTTTAGTGTAATGAATTGTGTTTTTGTGGGGATTTATATGTGGAGGTGTATGTTTTTTTTCTTTTGTTGGTTTTGTGTTTTGTGTTATCATGTTATGGTATTTTTTATTTGGGTGGTTTTGTGTTTTTGTATTATGTAAATGATGGGTATTGTTTTTGTTTGTATTTGTTGTTGTGTTGTGTTGTAATTTGTTGTTAATTGTGGTATGGATGGATTGTGGTTTATTGTATGGATTTTTTTTGTATATAATGTATTATTTTTCTTTTGTTTATGGTTTTGTCCCGTTTTTATTTGTATCTTGTGATATGTTTTGTTTTTTTTTTTTGGTTGTACCTTGTTTTTATAGTATATTATTGTGTTTTAGGTTTTGTATTGTTTATATGTTTTGTTGTAAGTATTGTTGGTGTATATGTAGTGTCTTTAGGTTGTATTTTGGGTATTGGATGTATGTTATTGTATGTTTTTTTGTTTTTGGTGGATTTTGTGTTGTTGATGTGGTTATTTTTTGTAGATATATTGTTATATTTATAGTTGTGTTTTGTATGTCTTGTAGATTGTATGGTTGGTTATTGTATTGTTTGTTCTGTATTTGTAGATGTGTATGTGTTGTGGTATTTTTTGGGTTTGTAATATTTGTTGTTGTTTGTATTATGTTTTTAGTTATTACGGTTTTATTTGTTTATTTTTGTTGTGGTTTTTTTTTTGTATTGTTGTTGTTGTGTATGTGTAATTTATGTTTTGTTTTTGGTTACTTTTGTTTGTTATTGTTGGTAATGTATTGTTGTATGTATTTTTTGTTGTTGGTTTGTTGTTATTTAGTTTTTATTGTTCTTTTTGTTATATGTAATTAGTATTTTGTATGTTGTATGTATAATTGTATTGTTGTTTTGTTTTTTTGTATGTTTGTTTTTTGTTTATGTTGGTTTATTTATTTGTAGTTTGATTTGTTATTTTGTTTTTCTTTATTATGTTATCGTAGTTTGGGTATTTGGTTTGTTTGTGTTTGTATGGTTTTGTGTGTTTTATGTTTGTTTTTTTTTTTTTACTATTATGTTTATTTTGTGTATTTGTCGATTGATTTGTTGTTAATGTTGTTTTTGAGGTTTGTTTGTATCAAACTGATGTTATGTTTGAGATTGTGATTTTTGTATATTGAAGGTATTTGTGTAGTTTTTGAATAATATTTTAGCATGTGTATTGTTTATTTGTTTTGTTTGTTGTTTTTGTATTAATTGTTATATTGTTGTTGTTTGTTTTATGTATGTGTTATATTTGATGTTTGTTCGGGTTATTGTTTGTTGTAAGGTAGTGTTATGTTTTGTATTCTTTGTTTTGTTTGTAATGGTATTGGTATTGGTGTGTCTTTGTTGGTTGTTATTTTTTTTTATTTGTATTGTGTATTGTAGTTGTGTGTTCGTGATGTGAAATGGTTGTCATTTTTGTTGTATGTTGTTTGGTTGGTATTTGTTTGTTTTTTGTATGTTTTTTGTTTTTTGGTTTGTGTTGGATGGTATTTATGTGTCGTCCTGTTAGTTTTATGTTTTTTAATGTTGTTTTGTTTTGATGATATTTTTTTTTGTATTATTATTTTTTGTTGTTTTTGTTTTGTGTTTTGTTTGTATATGGTTATGTGGGTTTGTATATTTGGTAATGTTTGTTTATTTTGTTGTTATGGGTGTGTTTGTTATTTATATGGTTGTATTTTTTTTTTTTGTTTGTTAGAGTATTCTTTTTGTATGTTTTGTATTGTTATTGTATTTTTTGTAGTTAGATATGTTGTTTGTTGACTATTTTGTTGTTTATGTGGTTGTTTATTGTTTTGTTAATGTTGTAATTTTTTGTTGTTTTTTGTTTGTGTTTTTTGTTGTGTAATTTGTTATGTAGTGTTTTTGTTGTAGTTTGTATTTTTTTGGTATGTGAGTTATGTTATTTATTTGTTGGTTTTTTGTAGGTTGTGTATGGTATGTTGTTATGTTGTTGTTTTCGGTTTTGTGATGTTGTTATGTGGTATGTTTTTTTTGTTTTGTATTGTTGATTTGGTTTGGTTTGGATTTAGGGTATATGTTATGTATTGTTTTTTGTGTATTGTTTGTTGTTGATTTTTTTTTTGTGTTGTATTGTTTTTTGTTTTTTGTGTATTGTTGTGGTATTGTACTGTTGATTATTGTTGGCGTTGTATTTGTTGTGGTTTATTTTTCTGTCTTGTATGTTTGAGTTTGTTGGTTTGTATTTTTTTATTATTTTCATTTGTATTTTTTTTTTGTTGTTATCGTTTGCCCCCTCCCCCCCCCTTCTGTTTGTCATCCCCCTCCTTTTTATTTCTCTCCTTCTGCTTTCTCCCTTTTCTTATTGTTTTTTCACGCCCCACCTTTTTGCTTTTTCTCCCGTTGCGCTTTTATTTTCTTTCTTCTCCTTTACTCTTTTATTTTCCTGTATTTGTCGTTTAGTTACAACCTCATATATTTCCAGTAAAAGTGTTTTACCTACGTACTATATATCTTGGAGGTTGTATATCAAGACATACATCCATCTAGTCCAACCTTTATCCCCTACCATAACGTCTGTAGTAACAGGTTACAATAGATCAGACATTATGGGTAGTGGTAATAAAGGTTGGACTAGATGGATGTATGGTACTTTAGTACAACCTCCAAATCTATGTGGCCCTATTTAATCACAAGATCGTTCCGAAAAAAATAAGCGTATCCGTATGCACCAAAATCAACCGATCATTATTTTCCGATAACGCCTGCAGTTTATCACATCGGAAACATACCGGTCGTTATCGTACAACCATAACAGGCTGCTTATTGGAACATAACATCGTTATTTACGATTCGATCGTTATTTTCTCGAGTTAACGATTCTTTTTAAACATAGTGGCCTTTTCTATGTTATTTCTATGTAAACTGTTAGACAGAATTATATGGTTAGGGTTAAGGTTGGACTAGTATGGACGTCTATGTCTTTAGTAACAACCTTCACCCCATATCAACTATGCTTACTATGTAACTGTTTAAAAGTCATTATGGTGTTCCCTAGGGGATAACGGTTGGAATATTGATCGGTTATTGTTACTGTTTCCCTACGTATACAACACTCAATACGTATGTAATTTCTGGTTGTCAACTGTTGATACAGATGTTGGTTTTTTTAGGGTATTAATAGGGTGGACTAGCCCCCCCCATGGACGTACCCTTCTTTATCTTAAACGCCCAATTACTAGTTACCCTATCGTAAACTGTTACTACAGACATTAGCGGTTTTCGCGCCGGCATAAAGGGTGGTGGCCTGGACCTAGATGGATCGTATGTCTTTTCTAACCTCCAATACTATGTTTACATGTAACTCGTTTTAGGCACCAGACTTTATAAGGATGGGCCTTCTAGTGGTATATTTTACCGGTCTCTGTGACTAGCCCCCAGTGTCGGACGGATTTCGGTCTTTCCTTCCTATTACCCAACCTCCAACTTATATCTTTGTATCTCCACCTGTAACTGTTCCTGACACGCATGCGGTACGGGTTACTTGTTACAATTTTGGTCTGTCCGACTAGATGGACATCATATGTCCCTTTCTACACACCTCCCAATACTTGTACTATGTCAACTTGTTCGCCAGGCTATGGGTTAGTTTGGTTAAAGGGTCCCGGACTAGGATGGACATATGTGTCTTATACTCTACCCTTCCAACTACTTGTTACTCTCGTAACTGTTAACAGACATTCTATGGTGCCTAGGGCTCTTGATTTTTTTCCTCCCCTATTCCTCTTTCTACTTTTATTCGTTTTTTTGTTGGCTTATGATGGACAGATTTGAGCGTTTATACACACCTCCACATACATCATCCGATTTTTACCCTCATGCTGTAACCTTATACAGGGACATTTTATGTTTTGGCTTACTTAGGTTTGTATCAAAGGTTGTTTTTTTTTTGACTAGAGGGATTTTTGTTATGTCTCTTTCCCCTACTACAACCCCACTAACCCTAGGTTTACCTTATTGTAAACGTTATACAGACATTATGGGCTAGCCGCGCTTAGGGTCCTAAAGGCTTTCTGACTAGATGGAGTATGGTCTTTTTACATTACTTCTTCCAACATATCTATGTTTACTACCCCCTTGGCTAAAGATGATGCCCCGTTAAGACATTTTTTTTTATTGGGTCAGGGTATATTAATGTTGTGCGCACTAGATGCGACCGCGTCCATACTATGTTACCCAAATTTTTTTCCCTTGTGCCTGTGTAGCCACCCCATGATCTGTGACCTGTTGTCGTTGCCTATATTTTCTCCTGGCACTCATAGAGCTTTACGTGATTCATATAATTAATGTTAGGGGGCAGGTTTACTGTTTGTATATTCAAGTCTGAAACAAGGACATTGAACCGTTGTTCGTACACCACATATGTTAAAGACTCGTTTTGTGACTTGAAAAGTTTCCCCCGGGATTTGCGCTGTTATCGTATGATGAGTACTGCCCGATTATAATAGATTGTTACAAGCACAGCACCAACGGCAGTGTACATTCTGTGTTCACCCCCTGAGTGTGCCCCATCCAGATAGTTATATGATAATATGATTTATACAAAGCACTTTCAATGTATGTTTAAATTTCCACTTGAACACTTTCAACTGCCCCCGCTTTTGGAGACCTCGGAGCATTTTGCTCTCCAGGGGCCCTGCCCATGGTCTGCCTTGCAGAAGATCAGACAAGAATCGACGGATTGCGCCCTATGACCCCTTTCAATCGACCCCCGTCACCCTTTCTGACCCCCCATACCATGGCAAGTGCCATCCCATACTCGCAGCCAGCAATGTGATCAACCTAGGTCACCCAGTCACCCGGCAAGGGCATGGTCTTAGTGACATTTTTTTCTTCTTTAAAAACCCCTTGATTGGGAGCGCTGCTAGTTTGGCGCGTCTAATGACACTGGCAATTAATAAAAGAACTTGCGGTTTTCATGTTTCCCCCCTGTCTCTCATCATCTAGTGGTGGCGTTCCCCCCATGATGCGCCAATGAATGGCAATCAAATCGCTGACCCAAAATTTAGCCGGCGTGTGCGACGGCTAGCCATTTCTATCATTTTCAGTCATACGTCCGGTCCTTGTATTATTAAAGATGTCCAGCGCGCCTTTAGTGGACTGGAAACGACCTTGGCTCGTGATATGAAAATTCACTTTTCTAAATGCGGTCAGCCCAGAAATAGTTTCGACCGGGTAATGCCCATGAGCTAGGCCGGCTAAAACTGCCAAGACAAGAAGTACAGGAAATGAGGCTTAAAAGTCAAACAGGCCCGATGGGTTGGGCTTTGCAAAGGATCCGTCGGGATATGAATTTCATGATGGAAGAGTTGCAGCTATTTTTATTTTTCTCCATTCCATTTAGGTTGACAGACACATTCCGCACTCCAACATTATCCTGTTAATTGTTGGGTTTTAATCATTAGATTCAAAGAACATAGTACAGAGCTGAGGGGGAAGGATAAGAATTGTAACTGTATTTCTTCCTAGACTACAGTCTGTGTCCAATGTTATTTTCAATACATGAACCCTTTATTAGTCTATTTATTTATACGCACAACGAACTTATAGCCTTTTTAAAGAGATGAGGCGCCCGCCCCGACTGAGGATGTTAATTTTTCGAACGTAACCTGATCTTAGTACAGTCCGTCTGTGTACATGTCATTGCTCAATTTATCACATTAACCTTTTTATTAGTTTTTACAAATACTCTTGTAGCATCCCATATCACCAAATGGCGTGCAGAGATGCCGTTTTGGGGAGAATAATCGAAGTGAATTTGACCTTTAGCACAGTTTGTGCAGCAATTTTATCTTCTAGGTTGTTTTTTTTTTTCTTTTGTTTTCCAAGCCTTGGAATGTATTTAAATGCCTTAAGGATTTAGCAGCCGTTCCCTCAGCCCCTTAGATTTTGTATTGCTGTGAGGGCGTGATGTTGACAACTTTCTCCGCCCCCTCTAAATGTCATGGGAAACTAACAATACTTCCAGCATGCCTTTAGTGATACAAGACAACCCCCATATTTCATTAGCACTTTGCCTGGGAGTGTAGTTTCTAATGCTTTGAGCTACCAAGGGTTCGACTTTGCCATTCTTTACTGTATGCGATTCTTACCATGCAGCCCGCATCTCAGAGGTCTTAATATGCACAAGACGCGGGGTTTACACACGTCTATCGCTGTATTTATGCAGATTCTTCTCCCCCCTTTAACCGATAATCACCCCCCACCCGCCGTTCCTCGTCTCGCTTGGCTTCCTTCTAGAAAGCATTTTTATTACACACTTGTCGTTTTTAACTAAATCCGCCCTTTTTATCCTCCTTATCATACCCCCGTTCGACCCAAGGTAAAACCCTAAAAACCCAGTAATCCTTAAAACACTTTTAACATGGTTTTGGTTATCTTTACGTGCCCAAGCCCTAAAGTGGGTTGTGTGCGACAATTATATACACAGGATTGTTTGCATTGATTTCTTATCCGTGAGGGAAGCTTGAGGAAGGAGGAAGGAGGGAAAATGCAATCTCTGGGAGAACTCCCGCCAGAGTGGCCGAGGGAAAAAGTTAAAACACAGAGGCGGCTTTGTTATTCCAATATAAAGTTCTCTATCTGTTTCACCAATATCCGCCGTGCTAATTGGTGTTGCATCCCCCCAAAACAATCACAGACTGTTAGTCTTAATACACTCGTTATACCCATCAAGAATCTGATTGCTGGCGGCCCAAAATTATTGCACCATCTTTTAAACTTGATAATTTTTAAGACACTTCCCTTCATTGATACTTTTACCTCCTGAGATGTCATCTATGAGACAATTAGCCAGCACATTATTTGAACCCGATTTCCTTATTTCTGCACACCGCAGCTTTGCTTAACCCACTACGAGTTTTGTTCTCACTTGACTTTTTGTACTTGTGAGCAGGATTAAAAGCCCACTCCAGTTTCAATATTAGGGGTTACGCCCCGCCCACTATGCTAAAAATTTCCATGCGCAATGCCATATCTGTCTTAATTCGCATCTCACCGTAGATTTTCATCAATTGCCCCTGTTATTGCATGTCCTCTGGAACAATTTGCAATTTGCATCTCACACCTATAATATACATACAAAATATCAGGGTGTCCGCTCGAGCCTAAGGACACCTCGCTGCACTCTTTCTTTTTTTCCTTTTTTCCCTTCCGTCTGCGCCACCAACTTCCTACCAAGGATATCTCAAAATAAGGGACTTCTCCTGCATGCCCAATGGAAGCTCCGACCCTTACCGACATTCACTAGCGTCGGCTTACAACGACCGTCGCTAAGGTCTAGTAGGCCCGGATTATTGTACCTGTACATGTACCAAACGCTATAGACTGCGTCCTACTTACGCTGGATGTGTGGGCTCCCCCGGCAGTGCGGCCGACGCACTCGCCAATAACCCCTATCTTTGCCCCCCCTGGTCGCGTGTTGGTGCTGTACCTGCTATATAAATTAAACTAACCCACCCAATTAATGTATTAGTATTATTGATTTTATGCAATAGTCTAATTATTGGTATATGACTCCCCCCCTGCTCCATCTTTTTTTTTTTCTATATGGCCTCGTAACTTTTTACGTTTATCACCGAGTGCATTTGTTCCCCGAGCCACCCACGCTCACCCCTCCAAAACTGATGGCTTACATTAACGTCAGAACGGCATTCTCCAGGTTACGCGCGGAAATCCCTCATCCCGTGTGTTATCGCGTTTTTTTCTTGCTGGTCCTATGGGTGTCCGGGCGTCATGTATGCGTCGATCAACTCTTATCGAGATCGCCCCCACGACTACAACCCACCCACCGACCCATAACTCATCACACCGGCAGATTCCTAGCTGTAGCTCGTTCCTCCCCCCCTGTCAGAGGCCTGCGCCTGCCTTAACCGGCAATATTTTTGAGCTTATGTGTCCCCACGAAACCCTAAACCCACAGTTACATCTCATTGCACATCTCTCCCAGCCCCACTCCGTATTACAACCACCCTTCCCATAATAGGCTGGGGCTTTGTCACATCCCAGCCATTGGCAGGGCCCATTCTAGGTAGATTATAGCCGCCCTCAAGGACACCATGTTCATGGGAAGATTAAGTTGAAAAGAACCCCCAGCTTAGTGTTCTTAACACGCGATATGCATTATTTATACTCCCGCCTCTCCCGCTCCTCGTGATAAGTCTGTTGCAGTTTATGTCCCACTTCTAGTCTTTCTAACACCTAAGTACCCTCGTTGATGTCAGGTGGCTCTGAGCTGTGCTAGTGTTATGGACCCACGAGAGTTCGGTGCACAAGTTTAAGTTTAACTTGTTTACTTTAGTGGGCGGGAGGCGCCTTGGCTCACAGCCCTTACATTTTTGTCATGGGAGGGGGTATTTGGTATCGGTCTCCCCCCTGACAGGCCACGTTTTTTCTATCCTATAAAATGATCATGTATCCTGTTAAAACACGTTTCCTAGTCTATCTCATCCCTATCTTGCCTGGTCACTTTGGTAATTCATAGACAAGGCCCAACCTGAGTTCTTCTTGCCACTTGCATTCAAATGCAGGATTTGTGTTCCTCACAAACTTAACCTGGACCCTTTAATTACACCTCTGCCCTGCCCTTCCCAGATGGCTGACTTGGCGCCCCCTTAATAGGCTATGCTCCAAGGTTTTAGACTTTCCCAGTTGCCTTCAGCTTGGCTCACGGACGTATTCATTTGCTGAAGCCATTTTTTCATTTCCCTCTGCTCTGATGCTGAGACGGACATATTTCATCCAATTCCCCCATTTGTTCTTCATATGCCATTTAGACACTTGACAGACTTCCTTCACACGTGTCAGTATGTAGCTTCTATCATTAGCTATCCCACATAGATTTCTTCATTTTCCAAAACGGCCGTCAGTACGTTTTTTCCTAGCGCCCTACACCGCGGTAGCTTTAACTGGGGCAGAGATGCGCGGGAGAGAGAATAATGAAGTGAACTGATCTTAGCACAGTTTGTGCAATTTTATTTTAGTTTGTTTTTTTTTCACGCTGGGAATGTATTATCATAACTTTATTAGTTACATTTATAGAAATAACATAGTACAGAGATGCAGGGGGAGGATAATGAAGTGAACCTGATCTTAGCACAGCTCTGTTGTAATGTATTTCTCAATATCATAACTTTATTAGTTACATTTATAGAATAACATTAGACAGAGATGCAGGGGGAGGATAATGAAGTGAACCTGATCTTAGCACAGTCTGTGTAATGTATTTCTCAATACACACTTTATTAGTTACACTTATAGAAATAACATGGTGCAGAGATGCCGGGGGAGAATAATGAAGTGAACTTGATCTTAGCACAGTTTGTGCAATTTTATTTTAAGTTTGTTTTTTTTTTTTTCAAGCTTGGAATGTATTTAAAATGTTAAGAATCAGGTTAGAGTATTTCTGTAGGGCAGTGATGTTGAACTCTGGCCCTCTAAATGTCTGGAAACTACACACTTCCAGCATGCCTTAGTCACAATACAACCAAAGCATGCTGGAGTTGTAGTTTCCTACTATCTAGAGTACCAAGGTTCGACATCACTGGAGACTAAGCAGGATCCAGAGTTTAATAGCAAAGAGGGGTTCATTTCTATGCTTTAATAGCAGATCTCCAACGAATACCACGCCGCCGTCTGTTGGCCTTTAGAAGCATTACACCTCGTTACACATGCATTTAAAGGACAAGTAAACCCTAAAACAGTAATTCTAAAATTCAATGTTTGATCTTGTTAATAAAAGTGGGAGTGGCTGCAATATATACACATGGATGTTTGCATTTATTTTCTATCCTGTGAGGGAAGCTTGAGGAAATGCAATCTCTGGGAGAACTCCCTGCAGAAGTGGCCTAGGGAAAAGTTAAAACACAGAGGGGGTTATTCAATAAAAGTTCTTATCGTTTAAAATGGTGCTAATTTTGCCCCAACCAATCAGATGTTAGCTTACAAATGTTACATAAGATCTGATTGGTTGGGGCAAAATTAGCACCATTTTAAACGATAAGACTTTTATTGAATCTCCTGAGAGTCCTATGAGAAAAGAGCCACAAAACTGCCGATTCTTATCTTGAAGCCGTGCTAACCCACTCGAGGATTGACGTACTTTGAGAGGATTACAAAGCATCAGTTTCAATCATTAGGGGTAGGCCCCACTATGCTAAAAATATGCGCAATGCAATCCTGTTTAATCGCAGATTCCATGCCCCGCTATCTGCGCTGACAAGCTGCATTCACCATATTAAATAAATATGTGTGTGCGCTAAGACACGCGATTTCGCATTCCACAGCTTCAAAAATCAGACTGATGCAATGCGAGTTACCCTTACCGACCACATAGGCTGGCTTTAAAGCCTTGTAAGGTTTAGAGGGATTGTAATGTACCAAAAGCTATAGCCCTGGTCCAGCTGGATTGTGGGGGGCAGTGGGGCCGCACTCGCCACCATATTGCGGGTGGTGTGGTGCTGTATAAAAAAAACATAATGTAAGTCTTATTGATTAATGAATAGCTAATTATGGTATTGCCTCTGCTCATCTTTCTAAGGCTCGTACACGAACGAGTGGCATCCCGAGCCACGACCCCAACACTGATGGCTACACAGTCGTCAACGGCCATTTCGGACGGGAATCCTCCGTGTGTATGCGTTCGGTCGGGGGTTGTATGTTGATCCACCCAGAGATCGACGAACAACCCCCGACCAAACTCATAAACACGGATGATTCGTGTAGCCCTCGGTGTCGAGGGGCCTGGCTCGGGCACATATTGAGCATGTGTACGAACTTAAAACATACTCTATTGCCCATTCTCAGCATCCGTATTAACCATTAATAGTGGGGGCTGCCATACGCATTGTCAGGGCCCCATTCTAGGTAGATTTATAGGCCCCCTCAAGGAAATGTTCCATGGAGAAAGTGCAAGAACCAGTTAGTGTTTAACTGGATAAATATGTTGCTCCTGTGATCAGTCTGTGAGTTATGTCCATTCAGTTCTAACCTCCTTCCCCTGTGATGTCAGGTTGGCCTGAGTGTGTGCCGTGTCTGAAATGAGCGTCGTGCCAAGTTTACTTGTTTTTACTTTAGTGGGGGGAGGGCGCCTTGGTCCAGTCCCTGTAATGGGCGGGGATGGTGACAGGCCACGTTTATATAAAATGAAATGTCTCCTTTAATAAAACGTATTTTATATCACTAGTTGTTGGCAATGGTAATAATAGAAAAGGCAATGAGTTCCTTCTGCCACTTGCAAATGCAGCTCTTGTGTCAAACAATTGGACTTTAAACACCTGCCCTGCCCCTTCCCAGATGGCTGATGGCCCGCCCCTCTAATGGCTCTGCCCTCCAAGGTTTCGAGTTGCCGTCAGGGCCACGGCGTATTCATTTTGTTAGCTTTCATTTCCTTGTCTGCTGTGAGACGTTTATATTTATAATTCCCCATTGTTTATATGTCCATAGACACTTGACAGACTTTCCTTTCCACGTAGGTAGCTTCTATAATTTAGCATCAATATATTCAAAAAGGCGCCAGTATGTTTTTTTTAGCGATACCGTGTCTTTAATGGTTGGTTTAACCATCATTATCGTTAATTGACGATAACCATCGTAAATTACCGATTGTAAATCTACGGTAACGCTAGATTTACGATCCCCATAGAATGTGCGGTGAATGTGTTGATGCTCCATTCACTGCGTCTTATGGCCGAATATAAAAAGAAATATGTCTGCCTTCCCCTGATGGGTAACACCAGCTTTGCTGGGGGGGGGGGGGGGGGGGAGTATTATAAGGATTACTGGACAGTTTACAATGATGTGTAAGTATCAACTGTGTTCCTTCCACTGGTTTCCAAGGTTTTCTTTGTCTCTTAAGGTCCCCACAACACCATCAGTTCTTATAAAGGACTTTCCTGTTGTTTTTCACGGTCTTTATACGCTTGCGGCAGTACTGCCTGGACCATTCATTTTGCAATCGTATATCAGTGGTGAATAAGACTGGAAAGAGGGTTATAAGAATATTTGAATGTCCTGGGATCATTGGGTACAGGGTTGCCAGATTTGGGGGGCAGGGTGGTGACGTCACGGTGGGTGGAACGGAGATGGGGCGTGATGGGGATAGAGCTAGGCCGCGATCAGAGGTGGGATAGGGATAACAGAAAGGGGACTGGGCGTTTCATGGGCACAGTGGAGTTAACCAATATATCTGCCCCTACTCCTTTTCAAGCTCATTTGAGCAAAACAGGAGCGAGTAAAGCTCTGCGCTGCAGCCGCTCTACTTCCTGGTCACAGCTGTAATTGGGCATGACGTCATGTTGTGCCTTGAATGACAGCCGCAGAAGCGTCGGCAGAGGAATGCAGAGCTGCCGAGGGACCGGGTTGGGTAAGTCACTTTTTTAGGCTGGACTTGCCCTTTAAGGAATAAAGGGTAATTTAACTCATTCTGTGATATTTCATATCAATATTTATTGTGTTCTGTATGATTTTCTGAGGTTTACCACAGGTTGGCTATATATAACATGAACCCACGTGTGGATTTGCTACCACAAACCAAGCATGTTGGTAAGGCCTCGTATTAGGACTGAGGGCTTGTGGCCAAAACCTTTTGTGCTCCTTATTACCTTTTGAACTAGAACTAGATATTTAATGATTCTAATGGTTCCATTCCTTTCTGTCATCTGCCTCCTCCCTCTGCTCAATGAGATTTTTATGAGACTTGAGCATGTGCAGTGGAGGCGGCAGGGCAAAAGCAGTAAATCACTGGCTGTGATGTCAGTTGTCACAGCCTTGATTGACTACGGAGTGGGAGCCAGCTTCTGGGGCCATACACGCACCCATCCCATTCGTGCGAGTCGGGAAATCTCGATCCGCTGTATGTGTACGGCAATCGTACATTATGGGACATTTTTTAATGTACAATCAAACAATCATACGACAGGAATTTGTTAGTGATGCCCCCATTACTCTGCCTTCTGGTTATTAATCATCTAATTATGTGCTGAATTTATCAGTTGGGGTTGAGGGCAGATAACCGACATGTAACCAGTGTTTTGTTTTACGGGTTGTACATGCCCTTTAAACAGACTGTAGGACTCCAAGTAACAGAATTAACACGCTTACAATATCCTGAAGACAATAACATATTCACTGAATACAAGTCTTACTAATCACGACCAGAGACTAATAAAGGTTTTGGATCTTGTTAAACTATATCCCTCGCTGTACCTAGTATAATATAGGATTTCATTGGTAGTACTGTGAATGAAAATGGCTTTAAACAATTTATTTTATTGTGGGGGGGAAATCACGTTTTTTTTCATATTCCAGGCCTCCATAAACCATTAATACGAGCTTGGCGTCTAGTACTTACTTGCAGACTCTCACCCGTTGTGGGGGGGGGAGGGGTTGAGACCCCAAAATAAATAAGGAAATCTCTGGAGGGCTGATTTTATGTACAATCCGACCTTTCCATTGATGGCTGATACATTTTTCCCGATCTTATTATATGACATTAGATCGTAATATCGATCGTAATCACGATCAGGAAAGTTTGAAGCCGTTTTGGTAAAATAATCGTAGTATTTTCTGAAATTCCAATGAAATGTAAATGTAATGTGACTCACAATAGACGACATGTGACATTAATCACAAAATGAATTGAATGTGGAACAATGTATAGTATATCTATACACAATTAATATGTACATCTGTCTATCAAAGGTATTGGTCGGTTTAAGATCACAATTCTTGATCGTAATAGCCTTTTGTACTGTATGGCCACTTTAGAGTCCAGCTGATGCCCCTGTAGATATAACTGGGCCTGCCATGTTTGGACGCCATTCTTCTAACAGTCTGGTTAAGGAGAGGCCCTATTGGAACCACCGCTAAGGTTACATCCTGTTATTTTTGTGTTTGACACCCAGATCAACCAACACCTCCACAAGATCACAAGACGGTCCCATTGACTCCCAGTGTTGTCTTAGACAGCTGCACATGCAACTGGACCAACTGCTCTATTTATCCAACAGCCAAGTGTCGCGACAGGAGCTTGGACATTTACTGTACACAGGGCTGAGTGTTCTGACCTGATGCAGGTCGGAATTAGGATGGTGACCTCTGCCCTGACCTCAGTGGGCTTTACAGTGATTAGAGTTTAATCAATACTTCAGCCCCTCCAATATTCCATGTATCAGGTGTCGGTGCAGCTGTTTCTTGGGTTCTATAATTAAACTATTACTGGCGGAGCCAATAAACTCGTTTGGGTGATTTACATCTGACTATGGCCCCGGGGGTAGATGAGGTTTAAATTCTAGCTGCAGTGACATGATATAATAGGGGAGGATTAGCAAGACATCTAGGGCCATGAAACCTTCCATTGACAACACCACTGTTCTACGCTCTGGGCAGAAATATCCAGGTTGTGGTTCAGTTTGCTGCTCGCCGTCTAATGCCGTACAAGTCTATCCAGCCCCCCGATGGTGTGTAGAAATACTGAGTGTGCAGGTTTAAATGGACATTCTGACACTGTTCTCGTCCTGCTTGTCCTTTCGGTTAAACCTCCTGTCTTGGGCCCTGACAGCCGACAAATAACCCTGAGCCCCAGTCCGCGCTCTGTCCTGTCTGAACCTCTAACAGAGACACGAGGTCCGTCCAACCTGTTAACCTTTACATAAAGGTAGTTTGTGACCGCCCCCACGCACCCTGAGCCGACTGAGTATCTAACCTCCCGACGCTCCCCCTTGCCACCCTCATTTCTCTTACTTATTCCTTTCTTCCCCCCTTATAACGCCTTTCTTTTTTCTCATTATATCTTTTCCTTTTCCGCTGTCGTTTTCTCTTTTCCCCTATATGTCCTCTACTAATCTCCCTTACAGTACCTGACCCTTTACTTCTTGATCTTTCTGTAACAGTCCGCTCTGCTATTCTCTTCCACTCGTTCGCCTCCCTCCATCTCCCTCTACCCCCTTCTTCTCCTCTCCTTTGCTGTTCCTGGTTCCTCCCTATTATTTGACTCTCCTTTTACCCTTCTCACTTATTCTTTTCTCCCTTTCCCTACGCCAGCAGTGCGGCATCTACTTTCTACTTCTCTTCTACTCTTCTTCCCTTCGTTCTCCTCCTCACCCTCTCCTTTGTGCCCAACCTTGACTCCGTCCTTTTCGCGTACCCTCTCAGTCTCTGCCTCCCATTTGTTCCCCCGCTCTTCCCAGATTCGTCTTCTTCCCTCTCTCCTCTTTTCTCTCCCTTCTACCGTCGTGTCGTCCGATCCTCACTCTTTCATTCCCCCCCCTTTAGTAACATATCCATTCAGTGAATTTGTGTTGGGGCCCTCTTTTTAGTTGACTTTGACCTCCTTCTCCCTTGTGTCCCAGATAAATTCAAGACTGCAGGGGGAGGATAATGAAGTGAACCTGATCTTAGCACAGCTCTGTGTAATGTATTTCTCAATATCATAACTTTATTAGTTACATTTATAGAAATAACATAGTACAGAGGTGACAGTCGCAGACCATCGACCGAATCCCTTCGGTATAACACATATACTGTAGTTTGGTTGGTACGGGAATACTATATAATATGAGAATTACTGGTATTAATACATATACTGTAGTTCTGGTTGGTACAGGGATACTATATAATATTGAGAATATACTGGTATTAAACATATACTGTAGTCCTGGTTGATCCAAGCATACTTTCAGGTTGTCAACCACTGTCAAGAAGGAATTTTTCCTTCTTGCAGCTGCTTTATTTTTTGCTTTCTCTTGATTAACGTGGGTAGGGTTAATGTTGGATTAGATGGAAATGTCTATTTAACCTCCAACACTGTTACTATGAACTGTTAGACAGACTTATTGGTAGGGTGTAAATTGGACTAATGAGGATATCTTATACAACCTCCAATACTATGTATTTGTACTGTTAGACAGACATTATGTGGTAGGGTTATAAAGGTTGGACTAGATGGATTGATGTTTTTATCAAAACCCCATACTATGTTATATGTAACTGCTAGACACACATTATGGGTAGGGTATAAAGGTTGGACTAGATGGACGTATGTCTTTATTTTCAACCTCCAATACATGTTACTAGTAACTATTATACAGACATTATGGGTAGGGTATAAAGGTTGAATTAGATGGATGGATGTCTTTATACAAACCCAATACTATGTTACTATGTAACGTTAGACATTATGGGTAGGGATAAAGGTTGGACTAGATGGATGTTCTTATACAACCCAATACTATGTTACTATTTAACTTTTAAAAAGACATTAGGGTAGGTATAAGGTTGGACTAGATGGAGTATGTTTATCAACCTCCCTACTATGTTACTATGTAACTGTTATACAGACATTATGGTAGGTTATAAGGTTGGACTAGATGGATGTATATCTTTATACAACCTCCAATACTATGTTACTATGTAACTGTATACAAGACATTATGGGTAGGGTATAAAGGTTGACTAGATGTAGTGATGTCTTTATACAACCTCCAATACTATGTTACTATGTAACTGTTATACAGACATTATGGGTAGGGTATAAAGGTTGGACTAGATGGATGTATGTCTTTATACAACCTCCAATACCATGTATATAACTGTTACATAGTATCATAGTATTGGAGGTTGTATAAAGACATACATCCATCTAGTCCAACCTTTATACCCTACCCATAATGTCGGGATAAAGTTACATAGTAATCAGACATTATGGGTAGGGTATAAAGGTTGGACTAGAGGATGTATGTCTTTATACAACCTCCAATAATTGGCCCTATTGTAAAAGATCGTTACCAAAAAATAACGATCGCTATCGTAAATAAAGAAATAACACACATACACACGATACGACTGCATTTTCCGATATGGAAAATACGGCGTTATCGGAAAAAACAGTCGTTATTTTACGATTTCGATCGTTATTTTTTCAGTAACGATCTTTGCTATAATAGGGCACTCTATGTTACTATGTAACTGTTAGACAGACATTATAGTAGGGTATAAAGGTTGGACTAGATGGACGTATGTCTTATAACAACTCCAATACTATGTTACTATGTAACTGTTAGACAGTTATGGGTAGGGTATAAAGGTTGGACTAGAGGATGAATGTCTTTATACAACCTCCAATATATGTTACTGTGTAACTGTTATACAGCATAGGGTAGGGTATAAAGGTTGGACTAGATGGACGTATGTCTTTATATAACCTCCAAACTATGTTACTATGTAACTGTTATACAGACATTATGGGTAGGGTATAAAGGATGGACGTATGTCTTTATACAAACCTCCAATACTATGTTACTGTGTAACTGTTATACAGACATTTGGGTAGGGTATAAAAGGTTGGACTAGATGGACATATGTCTTTATACAACCTCCAATACTATGTTACTATGTAACTGTTATACAGACATTATGGGTAGGGTATAAAGTTGGGACTAGATGGACGTATGTCTTTATACACCTCCAATAATATGTTACTATGTAACTGTTATACAGACATTATGGGTAGGGTATAAATGTTGGACTAGATGGATGCGTCCATTACTATGTTACAAACCTTGTTGTGTAGCATATTGATCTGTGATGTTGTGTGTATCTCTGGCCTAGAGCTTTAATGTGATCCTATAATTACATGTTAGGGGGCAGTTTACTGTATATATCAAGTCTGAAACAAGGACTGAACCGTTGTTCTTACACCACAATAAAGTATGTGACTGAAAAAGTCCTGGGATTGCGCTGTATCTTATGAGATTACTGCGATTATAATAGATTGTACAGCAGCACCAAGGCAGTATATGATGTGTAATGAGTGTGCCCATCCAGATATAGTTATATTGATAATCTGATTACAAAGACTTTCAATGTATGTTAAACCACTTTGCACCTTACACCTGCCCGGAGACCTGAGCATTGCTCTCCAGTGGCTGCCATGTGTTTGCCTGCAGAAGCGTCAGACAAGAATATCGAGATTTGCTGCTATGACCCCTCACTCGCCCCGTACTGACATAATGGCAAGTGATATACTGCCGCCAGCAATGTGAAACATAAGGTCACCCAGTCCCCCGGCCATGTGCATTGTCTAGGACAGAATTGATTGGGTAGCAGTGCAGGGGTCTAATGACCTGGTTATTAAACAGAACTGGGCCTTGTCTATCATTATTGGTGGATGATGCAGCAATTGAATGGAATCACATTGCACCAAAATAGCTGGGAGCGAGGTAGATCTACACAGCAACGTGGTCCTGTATTATTAAAGAGGCAGTGGACTGGAAAGACCTTGGCTCGTGATATGAAACACTTTCTAAATGGGATCAGAAATAGCGGAACTGCATTGAGCAGCCGGATAACTGCCAAGTACAGGAAACTGAGGTTAACAAGCAAAAGGGAGGGGGCTTTGCAAAGGATCGTGGGAAGAAGTTGAGCTATTTATTTTCTCCACATAGGGAAGAAACCCTCCAACATTCTCCTTTAATGGGTACACATAGAAATAACATAGTACAGAGCTGCAGGGGGAGGATAATGAAGTGAACCTGATCTTAGCACAGCTCTGTAGTTCTGGTGGTACGGGAATTATAAAATATTGAGAATTACTGGTATTAATACATATCTGTAGTTCTGGTTGCTACAGGGAACTATATAATATTGGAATACTGGTATTAATACATATACTGTAGTTCGTCTGGTTGATCCAAGCATACTTTCAGGTTGTCAACCCCATGTCAAGAGGAATTTTTTCCTTCTTGCAGCTGCTTTATGTTTTTGCTTTCCTCTTGATTAACTGTTGGGTAGGGTTTAAATTTGGATTAGATGGACATATGTCTATTTAACCTCCAAAACTGTTACTATGTAACTTTTTAGACGGACTTTTGGTAGGGTGTAAATTTGGACTAGTGAGGTATATCTTTATCCAACCTCAATACTATGTTACTTTGTACTGTTGACAGCACTTTGTAGGTATAAAGGTTGGACTAGATGTTGATGCCTTTATACAAACCCCAATACTATGTTACTAGTAACTGCTAGACACACATTATGGTAGGGATAAAGGTTGGACTAGATGGACGTATGTCTTTATTCAACCTCCATACTATGTTACTATGTAACTATTATACAGACATTATGGGTAGGGTATAAAGGTTGAATTAGATGGATGGATGTCTTTATACAAACCCCAATACTATGTTACTATGTAACTGTTATACAGACATTATGGGTAGGTTATAAAGGTTGGACTAGATGGATGTATATCTTTATACAACCTCCAATACTATGTTACTATGTAACTTATACAGACTTATGGTTAGGTTATAAAGGTTGGACTAGATGTATGTATTGTCTTTATACAACCTCCAATACTATGTTACTATGTAACTGTTATACAGACATTATGGGTAGGGTATAAAGGTTGGACTAGATGGATGGTATGTCTTATACACCTCCCCAATACCATGTATAAACTGTTACCATATTATCATAGTATTGGAGGTTGTATAAAGACATACATCCATCTAGTCCAACCTTTATACCCTACCCATAATGTCTGTATAACAGTTACATAGTATCAGACATTATGGGTAGGGTATAAAGGTTGGACTAGATGGATGTATGTCTTTATACAACCTCAATACTATGGCCCTATTTGTAAAAGATCGTTACCAAAAAAATAACGATCGCTATCGTAAAATAACGATCATTATTTTCCGATAACGACCTGCATTTTCCGATATCGGAAAATACCGGTCGTTATCGTAAAATAACAGGCGTTATTGGAAAATAACAGTCGTTATTTTACGATTTCGATCGTTATTTTTTCAGTAACGATCTTTTATAAATAGGGCCCTATGTTACTATGTAACTGTTAGACAGACATTATAGGTAGGTATAAAGGTTGGACAGATGGACGTATGTCTTTATACAACCTCCAATACTATGTTACTATGTACTGTTTAACATTATGGGTAGGTATAAAGGTTGGACTAGATGGATGAATGTCTTTATACAACCTCCAATAGTATGTTACTGTGTAACTGTTAACAGCTGGGTAGGGTATAAAGGTTGGACTAGATGGACGTATGTCTTTATATAACCTCCAATACTATGTTACTATGTAACTGTTATACAACATTATGGGTAGGGTATAGGTTGGACTAGATGGATGTATGTCTTATATAACCTCCAATACTATGTTACTATGTAACTGTTAGACAGACTTATGGGTAGGGTATAAAGGTTGGACTAGATGGACGTATTGTCTTTATACAACCTCCAATACTATGTTACTATGTAACTGTTTACAGACATTGGGTAGGGTTAAAGGTTGGCCTGATGGACATATGTCTTTATACAACCTCCAATACTATGTTACTATGTAACTGTTAGACAGGCATTATGGGTAGGGTAAGGTTGGACTAAGATGGACATATGTCTTTATACAACCTCCATACTAGTTACTATGTAACTGTTATACAGACATTAGGGGTAGGGTATAAAGGTTGGACTAGATGACGTATGTCTTTATACAACCTCCAATACTATGTTACTATGTAAGGTTTACAGACATTATGGTAGGGTATAAAGGTTTGGACTAGATGGATGTATGTCTTTATACAACCTCCAATACTATGTTACTATGTAACTGTTATACAGACATTATGGGTAGGGTATAAGTTTGACTAGATGGATTATGTCTTTACAACCTCCAATACTATTTGACTATGTAACTGTTAACAGACATTTGGGTAGGGTATAAATGTTGGACTAGATGGATGCGTCCATTACTAGTTACAAACCTTGTTGTGTAGCATATTGATCTGTGATTTTGTGTGTATCTCTGGCCTAGAGCTTTAATGGATCCTATATTACATGTTAGGGGGCGTTTACTGTATATATCAAGTCTGAAACAAGGACTGAACCGTTGTTCTTACACCACAATAAAGTATGTGACTGAAAAAGTCCTGGGATTGCGCTGTATCTTATGAGATTACTGCGATTATAATAGATTGTACAGCAGCACCAAGGCAGTATATTAGTGTAATGAGTGTGCCCATCCAGATATAGTTATATTGATAATCATTGATTACAAAGACTTTCAATGTATGTTAACCACTTTGCACCTACACCTGCCCGGAGACCTGAGCATTGCTCTCCAGTGGCTGCCATGTGTTGCCTGCAGAACGTCAGACAAGAATATCGAGATTTCCTGCTATGACCCTCACTACTCGCCCCGTCACTGACATAATGGCAAGTGATATACTGCCGCCAGCAATGTGAAACCTAAGGTCACCCAGTCCCCCGGCCATGTGCATTGTCTAGGACAGAATTGATTGGGTAGCAGTGCAGGGGTCTAATGACCTGGTATTAAACAGAACTGGGCCTTGTCTATCATTATTGGTGGATATGCAGCAATTGAATGGAATCACATTGCACCAAAATAGCTGGGAGCGAGGTAGATCTACACAGCAACGTGGTCCTGTATTATTAAAGAGGCAGTGGACTGGAAAGACCTTGGCTCGTGATATGAAACACTTTCTAAATGGGATCAAAATAGCGGAACTGCATTGAGCAGCCGGATACTGCCAAGTACAGGAAACTGAGGTTAACAACAAAAGGGAGGGGGCTTTGCAAAGGATCGTGGGGAAGAATTGAGCTATTTATTTTCTCCACATAGGGAAGAAACCCTCCAACATTCTCCTTTAATGGGTACACATAGAAATAACATAGTACAGAGCTGCAGGGGGAGGATAATGAAGTGAACCTGATCTTAGCACAGCTCTGTGTAATGTATTTCTCAATATCATAACTTTATTAGTTACATTTATAGAAATAACATAGTACAGAGATGCAGGGGGAGGATAATGAAGTGAACCTGATCTTAGCACAGCTCTGTGTAATGTATTTCTCAATATCACAACTTTATTAGTTACACTTATAGAAATAACATGGTGCAGAGATGCCGGGGGAGAATAATGAAGTGAACTTGATCTTAGCACAGTTTGTGCATTTTATTTTAAGTTTGTTTTTTTTTTTTTCAAGCTTGGAATGTATTTAAAATGTTTAAGAATCAGGTTAGAGTATTTCTGTAGGGCAGTGATGTTGAACTCTGGCCCTCTAAATGTCTGGAAACTACACACTCCGCATGCCTTAGTCACAATACAACCAAAGCATGCTGGAGTTTGTAGTTTCCTACTATCTAGAGTACCAAGGTTCGACATCACTGAGACTAAGCAGGATCCAGAGTTAATAGCAAAGAGGGGTTCATTTCTATGCTTTATAGCAGATCTCCAACGAATACCACGCCGCCGTCTGTTGGCCTTTAGAAGCATTACACCTCGTTACACATGCATTTAAAGGACAAGTAAACCCTAAAAACAGTAATTCCTAAAATTCAATGTTTTGATCTTTAGTTAATAAAGTGGGATTGTGTGCTGACAATTATATCACATGGATGTTTGCATTTATTTTCTTATCCTGTGAGGGAAGCTTGAGGAAATGCAATCTCTGGGAGAACTCCCTGCAGAAGTGGCCTAGGGAAAAGTTAAAACACAGAGGGGGTTATTCAATAAAAGTTCTTATCGTTTAAAATGGTGCTAATTTTGCCCCAACCAATCAGATGTTAGCTTACAAATGTTACATAAGATCTGATTGGTTGGGGCAAAATTAGCACCATTTTAAACGATAAGACCTTTTATTGAATCTCCCTGAGAGTCCTATGAGAAAAGAGCCACAACTGCCGATTCTTATCTTGAAGCCGTGCTAACCCACTCGAGGATTGACGTTACTTTGAGAGGATTTACAAAGCATCAGTTTCAATCATTAGGGGTAGGCCCCACTATGCTAAAAATATGCGCAATGCAATCCTGTTTAATCGCAGGATTCCATGCCCCGCTATCTGCGCTGACAATGCATGCATTCACCATATTAAATAAATATGTGTGTGCGCTAAGACACGCGATTGCGCATTCCTACAGCTTCAAAAATCAGACCTGATGCAATGGAGCTTTACCCTTACCGACCACATAGGCTGGCTTTAAAGCCTTGCTAAGGTTTAGAGGGGATTGTAATGTACCAAAAGCTATAGCCCTGGTCCAGCTGGATTGTGGGGGGCAGTGGGGCCGCACTCGCCACCATATTGCGGTGGTGTGGTGCTGTATAAAAAAAACAATAATGTAAGTCTTATTGATTAATGAATAGCTAATTATTGGTATATGCCTCTGCTCATCTTTCTAATGGCTCGTACACACGAACGATGTGCATCCCGAGCCACGACCCCCAACACTGATGGCTACACACGTCGAACGGCCATTTCGGACGGGAATCCTCCGTGTGTATGCGTTCGGTCGGGGGTTGTATGTTGATCCACCCAGCAGATCGACGAACAACCCCCGACCAAACTCATAAACACGGATGATTCTCGTGTAGCCCTCGGTGTCGAGGGGCCTGGCTCGGGCACATATTGAGCATGTGTACGAACCTTAAAACATACTCTATTGCCCATTCTCAGCATCCGTATTAACCATTAATAGTGCTGGGGCTGCCATACGCATTGTCAGGGCCCCATTCTAGGTAGATTTATAGGCCCCTCAAGGAAATGTTCCATGGAAGAAAGTGCAAGAACCCAGTTAGTGTTTAACTGGATAATATATTGTCTGCTCCTGTGATCAGTCTGTGAGTTATGTCCATTCAGTTCTAACCTCCTTCCCCTGTGATGTCAGGTTGGCCTGAGCTGTGCTCGTGTCTGGAATGAGCGTCGTGCCAAGTTTACTTGTTTTACTTTAGTGGGGGGAGGGCGCCTTGGTCCAGTCCCTGTAATGGGCGGGGGATGGTGACAGGCCACGTTTATATAAAATGAAATGTCTCCTTTAATAAAACGTATTTTATATCACTAGTCTTGTTGTCAATGGTAATAATAGAAAAGGCAACTGAGTTCCTTCTGCCACTTGCAAATGCAGCTCTTGTGTCAAACAATTGGACTTTTAAACACCTGCCCTGCCCCTTCCCAGATGGCTGATGGCCGCCCCCTCTAATGGCTCTGCCCTCCAAGGTTTCGAGTTGCCGTCAGGGCCACGGCGTATTCATTTTGTTAGCTTTTCATTTCCTTGTCTGCTGTGAGACGTTTATATTTATAATTCCCCATTGTTATATGTCCATAGACACTTGACAGACTTTCCTTTCCACGTTTCAGTAGGTAGCTTCTATAATTTAGCATCAATATATTCAAAAAGGCGCAGTATGTTTTTTTAGCGATACCGTGTCTTTAATGGTTGGTTTAACCATCATTATCGTTAATTGACGATAACCATCGTAAATTACCGATTGTAAATCTACGGTAACGCTAGATTTATGATCCCCATAGAATGTGCGGTGAATGTGTTGATGCTCCATTCACTGCGTCTTATGGCCGAATATAAAAAGAAATATGTCTGCCTTCCCCTGATGGGTAACACCAGCTTTGGGGGGGGGGGGGGGGGATTATAAGGATTACTGGACAGTTTACAATGATGTGTAAGTATCAACTGTGTTCCTTCCACTGGTTTCCAAGGTTTTCTTTGTCTCTTAAGGTCCCACAACATCCATCAGTTCTTCATAAAGGACTTTCCTGTTGTTTTTCACGGTCTTTATACGCTTGCGGCAGTACTGCCTGGACCATTCATTTTGCAATCGTATATCAGTGGTGAAATAAGAACTGGAAAGAGGGTTAATAAAGAATTGATTGAATGTCCTGGGATCACTTGGGTACAGGGTTGCCAGATTTTGGGGGGCAGGGTGGTGACGTCACGGTGGGTGGAACGGAGATGGGGCGTGATGGGGATAGAGCTAGGCCGCGATCAGAGGTGGGGATAGGGAATAACAGAAAGGGGACTGGGCGTTTCATGGGCACAGTGGAGTTAACCAATATATCTGCCCCTACTCCTGTTTCAAGCTCATTTGAGCAAAAACAGGAGCAGTAAAGCTCTGCGCTGACAGCCGCTCTACTTCCTGGTCACAGCTGTAATTGGGCATGACGTCATGTTGTGCCTTGAATGACAGCCGCAGAAGCGTCGGCAGAGGAATGCAGAGCTGCCGAGGGACCGGGTTGGGTAAGTCACTTTTTTAGGCTGGACTTGCCCTTTAAGGAAATAAAGGGTAAATTTAACTCATTCTGTGATATTTCCATATCAATATTTATTGTGTTCTGTATTTTCTGAGGTTTACCACAGGTTGGCTATATAAACATGAACCCACGTGTGGATTTGCTACCACAAACCAAGCAATGTTGGTAAGGCCTCGTATTAGGACTGAGGGCTTGTGGCCAAAACCTTTTGTGCTCCTTATTACCTTTTGTAACTAGAACTAGATATTTAATGATTCTAATGGTTCCATTCCTTTCTGTCATCTGCCTCCTCCCTCTGCTCAATGAGATTTTTATGAGCTTGAGCATGTGCAGTGGAGGCGGCAGGGCAAACAGCAGTAAATCACTGGCTGTGATGTCAGTTGTCACAGCCTTGATTGACTACGGAGTGAGGAGCCAGCTTCTGGGGCCCATACACGCACCCATCCCATTCGTGCGATGTCGGGAAATCTCGATCAGCTGTATGTGTACGGGCAATCGTACATTATGGGAACATTTTTTAATGTACAATCAAACAATCATACGACAGGAATTTGTTAGTGTATGGCCCCCATTACTCTGCCTTCTGGTTATTAATACATCTAATTATGTGCTGAATTTATCAGTTGGGGTTGAGGGCAGATAACCGACATGTAACCAGTGTTTTGTTTTACGGGTGTACATGCCCTTTAAACAGACTGTAGGACTCCAAGTAACAGAATTAACACGCTTACAATATCCTGAAGACAATAACATATTCACTGAATACAAGTCTTACTAATCACGGACCAGAGACTAATAAAGGTTTTGGATCTTGTTAAACTATATCCCTCGCTGTACCTAGTATAATATAGGATTTCATTGGTAGTACTGTGAATGAAAATGGCTTAAACAATTTATTTTATTGTGGGGGGGAAATCACAGTTTTTTTTCATATTCCAGGCTCCATAAACCATTAATACGAGCTTGGCGTCTAGTACTTTACTTGCAGACTCTCAATCCCTGTGTGGGGGGGGAGGGGTGAGACCCCAAAATAAAATGGAAATCTCTGGAGGCTGATTTTATGTACAATCCGACCTTTCCATTGATTGGCTGATACATTTTCCCGATCTTATTATATGACATTAGATCGTAATATCGATCGTAATCACGATCAGGAAAGTTTGAAGCCGTTTTGGTAAAATAATCGTAGAATTTTCTGAAATTCCAATGAAATGTAAATGTAATGTGACCTCACAATAGACGACATGTGACATTAATCACAAAATGAATTGAATGTGGAACAATATGTATAGTATATCTATACACAATTAATATTGTACATCTGTCTATCAAAGTATTGGTCGGTTTAAGATCACAATTCTGATCGTAATAGCCTTTTGTACTGTATGGCCACCTTTAGAGTCCAGCTGATGCCCCTGTAGATATAACTGGGCCTGCCATGTTTGGACGCCATTCTTCTACAGTCTGGTTAAGGAGAGGCCCTATTGGAACCACCGCTAAGGTTACATCCTGTTATTTTTGTGTTTTGACACCCAGATCAACCAACACCATCCACAAGATCACAAGGACGGTCCCATTGACTCCCAGTGTTGTCTTTAGACAGCTGCACATGCAACTGGACCAACTGCTCTTATTTATCCAACAGCCAAGTGTCGGACAGGAGCTTGGACATTTACTGTACACAGGGCTGAGTGTTCTGACCTGATGCAGGTCGGAATTAGGATGGTGACCTCTGCCCTGACCTCAGTGGGCTTTACAGTGATTAAGAGTTTAATCAATACTTCAGCCCCTCCAATATTCCATGTATCAGGTGCTACGGTGCAGCGTTTCTTGGGTTCTTATAATTAAACTATTACTGGCGGAGCCAATAAACTGCGTTTGGGTGATTTACATCTGACTATGGCCCGGGGGTAGATGAAGGTTTAAATTCTAGCTGCACGTGACATGATATAATAGGGGAGGATTAGCAAGACATCTAGGGCCATGAAACCTTCCATTGACCACACCCTGTTCTACGCTCTGGGCAGAAATATCCAGGTTGTGTTCAGTTTGCTGCTCGCCGTCTAATGCCGTACAAGTCTATCCAGCCCCCCGATGGTGTGTAGAATTACTGAGTGTGCAGGTTTAAATGGACATTCTGACACTGTTCTCGGTCCTTGTCCTTTCGGTTAAACCTCCTTGTCTTGGCCCTGACAGCCGACAAATAACCCTGAGCCCCAGTCCGCGCTCTGTCCTGTCTGACCCTCTAACAGAGACACGAGGTCCGTCCAACCTGTTAACCTTTACATAAAGGTCGTGCCCGCAGCTGAGGCTATATTAAGATGCTGCCCTTCAAACGCTCACATTCCCCTGGGATTCCAGAAATAGACACTGAGACCTGAAGGAAGGTCACATCCAACACACTGCAAACCCAGCCCCGGATTGAATAACATCAGTGGAATGTGGGGCTGCCTTGTGTCCCATATTAATATTCACTAACCTGCTGTACTGTAACTGGTATAGCGCCCCCTGCATGTTATAGAAATATCTGGGGGGGGGGGTCGTCCCTATAAAGTATCAGATGGAATCCAATTGGCTGACAAATAGCACAGTAATGGCCGCCCTCTGCATCCTTAACACACCACAAAAATATCTGGAGCCCTTAGGCTGAGGCCCCACTACAGCGCACCAAAGTGCACGCGCTATCGCCTTGTTCCGTGTTAGCGCATGCAATTTTTCATTTAACATTATGGAAACGCATGCCTTTGCGTAAAAAAATGGTGCATGCAAAACGGAAACGGATGTGCAATCGCATGGGCAGTGGGAATCTTTACACCCCCGTTGCCGTCCGATGCACAATGCAAAGAGCTGTGCGCCGAGGGTTAATTAAAGGTAATAGGATGGAAATCACTTGCATGTCAAAGGGTTAATAATACTGCACACACTAGTGAATTATACAGTCCTGATCAACATTATGGGAAACAGAAAAATGATGCACAGGGCCATTCTAAACTCTGTATAGGGGCCATATAACCCTTGATCATTCTAAGCCTTTGGAGCTGGGGCCCTGGGCAACTTGCCCCTATGGTAAATCTGCCCTGATACAGCTGAGCCCGAGATGTTTAATATGTGCAGGAATTTCAAGGGTTAACACAATGTAGGTCAGGTTGTATAAAAAAGTGATTCTGTCTCCATAGGGTTAACGTTGCATCATAACCGTTATAGGCAGGGCCAGGCAGGTACACTGACCATAGGATCTGGTTATCCAATCAGATTTCAGCATCCAATCAGCTGCTTAACAGAATTTATTATCCCATTCATTCCAGCAATTGCAGTGCCCGGGAAGCTCTCTCCGGACTGGCTGTCCAGGGTTAATAACAGGCGGTGTCATTGTCACTGGGACATTAATAAGGTGTGACTGATCCCTGTAATTTATAACATGAGTAGTATAACTAGTAATATATATATATATACTGTATATACTATACTACAGTATACTGTAATACATATATTATCTTGATCCAGTCCATAAAAGCAATCGTGATAAAATCTTATACTGGCTGCTGCTGGACACCTGGTTTGCAGCTAATAACTTTATAACAGTGATGCAAAGTGAGACTGATCATAACCAATCAGCATGTTTGCCATCCAGCAATTTGGATGCCTGGTACACCGCACACACAGCCCCTTAGTCCTCCCATTTAACGTTAGGCCTCGGCCACACCGTGCTGCATGCATTCCATGCGTGTTATCATCTGCCTGCGATGCAATATGTTGCACGCGGAGTGTGTACGATCCGCAAAAAATGGCGATCTAATGCGCTCCGAAAACGGATTGTGGCTCATGCGGCCAACCACATCGACATGTACTTCTCTGCGATTCTCACATTATCCTGCGTGGCGTGCAATGCACAGGAATCCTGCACAAAATCGTGAGCGTTATCGCACGCCATTGTGTGTGCGATTCTTGTGCATTTTGCGCATGCGATTTTGCCATTTTCCGTTATGGAAACGCATGCGTTTTGCGTTCCTGCGATTTCCATTTTAACGAAAATCACGGACGCAAGCGCAAAACGCGTGCGCAAATGCACGCAAAACGCGCTAGTGAGGCCTATCCCTTAATGTGTGTGCGCTAGACTCGCATTGCGAACTCGGAAGTTCTGCCTCTTTAATCCATCATCTGGTACCTCTGGCTGCACCATAGCAGATTGGATCATGCAGATCAATGCCATGGGCAAACTGTTCCACCTTTAATTGCATTGGCCCCACAATGTTTCTCCCCTTCTACATCAAACTTCCAATCTATCCAATATCATGTGTGTTTATGAATTATATACAACACAAGTCGGCCTGTGTACAATTTCCCTCACATCTCGGGGTAACAAGGCCCAAGGGGGTCCAACTGAAAAAACACAAAGGTAATAAAGGATAAATGACATTATAATATGAACCGATCCTCAGTGTGAACAACGGCAGCTGAGACCATTGTCCACAGGATGGAGAGAACAACTGTGGCCTTCTGGTGTTAGAACGAATGTGTGTGTGTGTCCGTCAACCTGACAGCATAGAAATGTTATTCATTGTGATGCAAAGAGATGTAAATGTGTGGCACTTCCTGTGCACATAGGAATTTTAGAAACCCCCAATTTCTATGACCGGGTAACAGAGACCCCAGACAGAGAGATTAAAATATGCAGAGCTGCAGGGGGGCTCTGTGTAATGTATTGCTCAATATCACAACTTTATTAGTTACATTTATAGAAATAACATGGTACAGAGCTGCAGGGAGAGGATAATGAAATGAACCTGATCTTAGCACAGCTCTGTATAATGGATTTCTCAATATCACAACTTTATTAGTTACATTTATAGAAATAACATGGTACAGAGCTGCAGGGGGAGGATAATGAAATGAACCTGATCTTAGCACAGCTCTGTACAATGTATTTCTCAATATCACAACTTTATTAGTTACATTTATAGAAATAACATAGTACAGAGCTGCAGGGGGGGGGGGTAATGAAATGAACCTGATCTTAGCACAGCTCTGTGTAATGTATTTCTCAATATCACAGCTTCATTAGTTACATTTATCATTTATAGAAATAACATAGGTACGAGCCTGCGGGGGAGGATAATGAAATGAACCTGATCTTAGCACAGCTCTGTGTAATGGATTTCTCAATATCACAGCTTTATTAGTTACATTTATAGAAATAACATAGTACAGAGCTGCAGGGGGAGGAAAATGAAGTGAACCTGATCTTAGAACAGCTCTGTACTATGTTATTTCTATAAATGTAACTAATAAAGCTTATTAGTTACATTTATAGAAATAACATGGTACAGAGCTGCAGGGGGAGGGTAATGAAATGAACCTGATCTTAGCACAGCTCTGCGTAATGTATTTCTCAATATCACAACTTTATTAGTTACATTTATAGAAATAACATAGTATAGAACTGCAGGGGGAGGATAATTAAATGAACCTGATCTTAGCACAGCTCTGTACAATGTATTTCTCAATAGTGTCCCTATTTAAAGGGGATGGTTGGAGGGTTGGTCATCCTTCTAAGAACACGTTCAATACTGCCAAATAGCTGAGAAGTGGAGACTGATTACACATTAATAACTAGATAGATTGGAGGATGTTGGGAGTTGAAGTTCTGCAACATCACAAGAAAGGCGAATTTCCTTCCAAACAGAATTTACGAAACAGGTGTTAACTGTCACTCACAAGAAGTAACCCCTAACAACCAATTAATTGGTTCATTTAAAATACTAATGAACGCAAACTGGTTGGTACCGGTTGCCATTCAACAGGGATTTTTTCCCAGGATAATCTTAATGGAACTTTTCATCTCCCTCGAAAAATACTAATAAAAAATCTTCAAACTGCCCAATATAAAAAGATGTTTTCCCCCGGTAGTTCGTGTTTACAAGTGTGCGAGATGCACTTTTCACCTGTTTGTGATCAATGTACAAGGAGTATGGTGTGCAAGGTTACGTGGAACACAGTGTAAACAAGGCTGTTTATGGAACATTGCTTACATAGTAGTACACAGACACTTACGTATAGCAAATCTCACGTCACGTGGGACAGCCAGCCAGGTCTATCATTATTTAACCTGGAATTACTTCATATCCGAATTTAACTCGGGAAACCTCGGGATGATTATTTAGGGGTGTCAGATCAGCGGGGTCACTGATTAAAAACACGTGCGACTGGGCTTGTTGGGCAGTTTTAGGCGACTGTTTGTCATTCGTGCAGCGTTTTTACTGGTGGTTCCAGATGTTTGTTGCTAGTGAAAACGCTACACGCGTGAAAGTAGCCTAATTGTATGTAATTTGTTTGTAATCAGTGCAGCATGGCTAATTACTTCCATTAAATGCAGATGATCTGGTAACCCTATAATTAATGCAGTTTAAGGGCTGGGCCACACTGATGCGCTTTTAAGCGTGATCCGATTGCGCTTTTTAAAGCGCACACTAGATGTGGCCACATAGTGCATGCGCTCCGATTGTGCAATAATGCATGATCACAAGCACTCTCTTGGCATGTACGCGGGAGCACATTAGTGAGCCTCAGTGTAAGGTCCTCACTGCCATGTTTTCTCCCACGCTAATGCGTTAGTGCGTGAGAGTCGCAGCGCATGTCAAAACGTCCAGGTTTAAAGGTCTCCGAATTAAAAGGATATTCAGGGAGATTGCATTAAATTGCATTTTAAAAATGAGAGTTAAGGTTTGTTCATATGGGCGATAACCAAACGCACACACACGGGCGATTAAGACCCATTTGCTGGCTGCTGGGGGGCAATAACACCCGGAGCAATGATTAGTGTACTGCCCCCCTGGAATAGATAACAGAATAATAACATTATTTATGACCATATTTATTAGAGAAGGTCTGGCCAGTTATGTAATATATTCCAGAGGAACATTTATTGTCTGTATCATTGGAACCCACAGACAGGGATGTGCGGCGGTATTAGTGACATTACGGTACCCGCACGTACTTCGCTTCTGTGACTGACAGGGGGGCGGGGCAATCGGTATCCTCACGCCACGGTTTGTCAGTGATTGTTGGTGGGCGGGGCTCAGTTTGCCCTCCTTCACCGGATATATAAGGGACAGTCCGCCATCCAATGCTTCACTCTGCGACAGGATACAGGAGAGACAGGTAGGTCTTGGAGAGAAAGAGGAAGGGGGTGTGGTGTATGACGTAGGTTTGCTGCTTCGTGGGGTATTATGGGAGTTGTAGTTCTAGAAAGACGGATTGGTTAATAACTGTAGTTTACCTGTGTGGGGGGATATGCCTAGTGAATGGGGGATCATTGTATTGGTAATCTGTGCTGGATGTTGAGTGATGCAGTTGAACTGGTGGAGATTTAGTGTTCAGTTGGGGTGGGAGATGCAGGTTAACTAGGGGTGGTGAGTTGTAGTTCAGCTGTTCTGGGTGGATGGAGTTGCCATGTGTTTTTCCCCTGTCCCTGTGAGTTTATTCATTCATCTATTGCCATTCTTGGTTCTAGAAACAGTAACAACTAGCAACAATGGTGAAGATCGGAATCAATGGGTAAGTGACTGAATGATGTTTATACTGTCTGACATGTAAGGTGTTAACAGGTGTATGTACCAGGTTCTATGGGGTGGGCTACTGGAACCATAGTGTTAATGGGTTAAATGGGATGTTCTGGCCATTTACAGGTTAATGGATTGAAGTGCTGGTTCTGCCCAATACAACTGTTGGTTCTACCCCCATAACATCCCATCAACCTGCTCTGTAAACCGATTTTCATCCATTGAGGGTTTAGTGTTGGCCATTAAGTGGTTAATGGTCCAGGCCCATTGACTATTCCAAAATGGCTGCTGCCTCTTAACCTCTCCCCTGCCAGAGCCATGCTTCGTATTGGGCTTTCGCACGTCTGAGTTGCATCGCCCCCTCCTTTCCACTGATGCACTTCAGGCTGCTCCTCCCAATGGGGGGGGGGTACATTAAATGCGCAATGTAGTGTTCCCAGCTGCATCTCAAGGACACCCCAAGGTCACAGACTGTCATAGCCCAAGGGTCACTACTTTGCGAAGAGGCTGGGTTATGTATCTCCTATGTATGAGCTTTACCTGTTCCCTGTAGGCTAATGCATTGGTGCCATAGTAATATCCGCCCCTCGCTACTGCAAACCAGTGACTGTAATTTCATAAGCTCAGGAAAGCTGACTCACGTCCTGCCTCCTGGTGGCTGCACGTACGCCCTGGCAGCGATCTTGTCCTTGAGTGTTGCTTGCTTAGCAACCGTAATCCCCCAATGGAAAGGGATACTTGCAGTGAAACCAAATTAACCGGCTCTGCCCAGTCTGATATCCCATCCTAGTGGGTACAAAGGGATTTATTCTCCTCCTTCACTTTTTCCTGAAAGGTTACACAGAACTTCTATTAATAGAGCTGTAACACAGATTGACTTGTCCTTGGTTCACCATCCTCTCTTGGCTCTCCACAGCCTCCTAATGAACTCTTCCTGTCAGTCATGTCTCTCCACCCTCAATTTCTTTACTGTGCAGTTGAACCTGAACTTTGCCCAGGGGGTCATTGGTCCATTTCTGTCTTGTTTGTGCTGTGAACCGTACAGGATATTCTAATAGGAGGGCGGTGTCCAAATACTTGATGATTACTGGCTGAAATGTCATGGAAGAATATTCGTGTTTTTTACAGTATGTTTGTCTGCATTTGTAAATATAAACCTATTGGATGCAGAGGAGATACAGATCTGTGTGCAACATTATGGCCTATGTTAACTTACTGGTTCATTGGCTCCCCCCTGTGTGCTCACCAGTGTTCACTTTAAAGGGGATGTCCACCCCTAACCTAGACCTTGCAAGGTGTAAACAGTTTCAACTCTGCTCCTAAATGTACGTTCCAGCCATCCTTCCCTTGGCTGCTGTTCTGTGCACGAAAGGGGGCTGATTAATGATTGGCTGAGGTTGTGTGGCTATAGCCCAAGTGTAAAATCTTAACAGATGATTGGTGGGCTGTCCTGATGTCCCTCCTTACTTAAGTGCATGTATGGGAGGGGCAGCGCGCACCAACCGGCTGTTTAGAAGCAGCAAGCGTGGCTCTTGGGTAAGATTGACTGCGTCTGTTTATTCCTTCCCATGTGCATTGGCACTAAATGATTCCTCCCTGTGGATACAGACCCACCTAGGGAGGTAGGAATAAGCTCTACTACTGATCCAGCTACTTAATATGTTCATTCTATCCCTCTAAATTGCCTTTTCCACTTCTGTTTTGAATTGGTCCCACTTGTCATTACTCCAGTTTAGATATTTTATATATATTTTTTTTTTTTAGATTTGGACGTATTGGCCGTCTGGTCAGCCGTGCTGCCTTTGAAAGTGGCAAAGTCGAGGTAGTGGCCATCAATGACCCATTCATTGATTTAGACTACATGGTAAGGTTCTGATGTAAATGGTTACACTAGCACCGGTCTGCCCCTGTGGCGATGTTTATATTGCATTAATCTCTTTTAGGTGTATATGTTTAAATATGACTCCACCCACGGCCGCTTCAAGGGAACCGTAAAAAACGAGAACGGCAAGCTAGTTATAAACGGCAAACCAATCACCGTCTTCCAGGAGTAAGTAGCTTTTAGCCTGCTGCGTTGACCTGGTTCCCGTTTACAGGGGATAATACTTACAATTTTATATTGTCTTTCCAGGCGTGACCCCAGCAACATCAAGTGGGGCGATGCTGGTGCTATGTATGTCGTAGAGTCAACCGGAGTTTTCACAACTAAAGATAAGGCAGCTGTGAGTAGTACACATTGTGTGGGAAGATTAGAACCCTGATTAACCCTCTAGTTCCAGGATCACTCATGTCTTCTCTCCACCTACAGCTGCACTTGAAGGGAGGTGCGAAGCGCGTTGTGATCTCTGCACCATCTGCAGATGCCCCCATGTTTGTTGTTGGTGTGAACCATGACAAATACAACAACTCTCTAGATATTGTCAGGTAAGGGGCTTGAGATACTGTAGACTGTAAGCTCTGAGGTTAAGGCCCTGTCATGTAACTTATAGTACTGGAATACAGCTGTGATTTAGCTTTAAAGGGAAAGTTCAGTGGAAATCTTTAGCATTTTTACAGGCCTGATTACATTTTTATTAATTATGTTATTTTTGCCTAAACAACCGGATGTTGGCTTTCAAATGGTACATCACATCTGATTGGTTGGGACAAAGTTGGCACCATTTTTAAAGTTTCTCCACTGGGGGAAAATCATTTTTTGCTATTCAGGTTTATTGAACCCACAGCTAAAGCTGCGTCTTGGCCCCTCAATAAAACGCTCGGGAGGAGCGAGAAATTGGGAAAGTTCCTTAACTTCGTTCCCAGCTCCTGAATATTGTATTGAGTAACATGAGCCAAGAAACTGCTTTACCTCCCGTTCTTCAATAAAACAGAGTAGCAAAGAGACTTTCCCAGTGATAACTTCATTACATAAGCCTGTTACTTTAGTGCAAACGTGGTTAATCTACACTCTTCCATTTTGAAAAATCTGTTTAATTTGCTCCTGCTGACATTTTGGGTCCCAGAATACTTACCTTGAAATGTTCACAATGGTAAAATATACTGGTTGGATGGGTCAAACCTGCTCGGATATCTGAGAAACTGTATCAACCCAAACACTGGGTTAATGGTCCCTATGCTTCTTAAAATGATTTGCAACTTTTTAAAGGGTAGGTCCACTGATTCTCTAACTTGGTTAACTGAACGGGAGGTAAATGAGCCATGTCCCATTTATTCCGCAGATAACAGGTAAGGGAGGTAGGACATGGCTCACTTACCTCCTGTTCTTCAGTTACAGTTAGAACATCAGTGGGCATAACGTTATAAAGATGGAGTATGCATGAAGGGGGCGTCAGCCTAAACTATCTGTTTGAGGTATTACCTTTCTGATGTCTTTCTCTATATAGCAATGCATCCTGCACCACAAACTGCCTGGCTCCCCTGGCAAAGGTCATTAATGACAACTTCCATATTGTGGAGGGACTGATGGTGAGTACAGACTAAATGGACACTGGGGCTGCTCCTGTCCTCAAGGTGCTTGGCACTACCATATGGCTGAACAAAGGGTCTAAAGTGATGCTAGGCTGAATATATGTAGCAGTAGTGAAGATTTGCTAGACTTGTATAAATTGACAATCTATCCTGCCCCTTTAACATGCTATGAACCTTGGGTAATGTGGGAGGTAAACCAAGAGCACTAATGGGTTGGGCCATTTACTGGATGGACCTGGGTTACAGAACCCTTACATTGACAGTTGACCGCTGTTGCACTCTCCTGTCCACCATCTTGATTCCTGTTAAACTTCCATTTTGTTTCTTCCTCCCTAGACCACTGTTCATTCCTACACTGCCACCCAGAAGACTGTAGATGGTCCCTCTGGTAAGCTGTGGCGTGATGGTAGAGGTGCTGCCCAGAACATCATCCCAGCATCAACTGGTGCAGCAAAGGCTGTTGGCAAAGTCATCCCTGAGCTGAATGGGTATGTACCATAGAGAATATCTGATGGCTAGTCGTCCTCAACAGGTCCAGCCAGGTAACCCACTTACATTTCTCTTCCAGCAAACTGACCGGAATGGCTTTCCGTGTTCCCACTCCAAACGTGTCTGTTGTAGATCTGACCTGTCGCTTGGAGAAGCCTGTGAGTTTGACCCCTTTATAAAGAGACCAACTGTTCCCTAACAGGAACCATATAAGGGACTTAACATACTTTCTTTCTTCAGGCCAAATACGCAGACATCAAGGCTGTTGTCAAGGCTGCAGCAGAGGGCCCCATGAAAGGAATCCTCTGTTATACGGAGGACCAGGTAAGTGTACAATGTCTGCACCCTTCCCAATCCCCCATACAATCAAAGACCTGTTAACCTTACAACCCTTTTGTCAATAGGTTGTCTCTACTGACTTCAATGGGGACACTCATTCCTCCATCTTTGATGCTGATGCCGGAATTGCACTGAATGATCACTTTGTCAAGCTGATCTCTTGGTAAGTTTAAACCTTCAATCCACTGATATTCTCCCACCCCCCAGGCTGCATGTTACTAACCTGTCCTTCTCCTGCAGGTATGACAATGAATGTGGATATAGTCACCGTGTAGTGGATCTTGTCTGTCACATGGCCTCAATGGAATAAACTCTGCCCTGTCACCCGGCAAGCCCTCTCCTGTTACTGAAGGGGCCCAGAGTCACAGCCCATCCTGCTAGTTTGTCAATGTCACTGTTTCTGTGTTAATAAATAAAACCCAGTTTGAAACATCACAGGGCTCCATCGTCAAGTGTTTAGCCTCTTCCTTCTATTAAATAGCAGGAATATTGGTGATCCGTACTGGAATGGGTGATCGAGGATTATGGGTGTTTAAAGGTCTCAAAGTTTAGGGGTAAAACTTCTGACTCATTTAATACATCTGCTGTAGCTTCCCCAGGGGTTGAGTTTGAGACAATGTAAATGGGGGGGAGGGAGAACTTGGGGTTGTATTAGATCGAAGACTTAACATTACAGTAATAACTATTAACATCTTCCTGTAAGATAAAACTGCAGACACACACCCTTAAGGGGAACTGCAACCGTTCTGTGACCCTCGCCAAATACATCTCAGTGTTTGTCCCAATAAAACAATTTCAGTTCACCTGAAGGAATATCTATGGTTTTGATCTTCCCAGGGCCTAACCAATGGGAAGAGGAGTTGAGCAAGAATCGCTTCTTCCCATAGGATAGAACCCAGACTGATGTAGTGATGAGGGTTGGACAATACAGATGTCCTCTAAAGCCAAACCTCCTCATTGCAGGACGTACACTAGTCCATTTTCAGACAGCCACCTAAGCTAATCATTTTGCAGTTAATGATGATTGAATGGTCCAGGCTGGTAAACATTGGCAGGTAAGTTGATTAAATGGGTTGATATTGGATCTGATGTCAAAATCTTCCTTATGGTGTATGGCTAGCCTTTTAATGAGCACATGCCTGGTAAATGGTACATCTTGTCAGATACTGGTGGGATCCCACTGATATCTGTATGGGACAGATCTATCTTGGTTGCAGGGTCTTCTGTTCATTAACATTTTTATTTGCTAGGTGTAGGACACTGCCCTGAAACCTACAAAGAGCCAAATGATAGGTAACCAGAGTTAATCTAACTGGCCCTGTGATGGTCCTACCATGTACCGGGGATGGGCCTGTTGGCCTACCATGTACCGGGGATGGGCCTGTTGGCCTACCATGTACCGGGGATGGGCCTGTTGGCCTACCATGTACCGGGGATGGGCCTGTTGGCCTACCATGTACCGGGGATGGGCCTGTTGGCCTACCATGTACCAGGGATGGGCCTGTTGGCCTACCATGGGCCTGTTGGCCTACCATGTACCAGGGATGGGCCTGTTGGCCTACCATGTACCAGGGATGGGCCTGTTGGCCTACCATGTACCAGGGATGGGCCTGTTGGCCTACCATGTACCAGGGATGGGCCTGTTGGCCTACCATGTACCAGGGGTGCACTGGACAAATACAGTGAAGGGAGAATAAAGTTGATCACGGCCTAATCCAGTTTGTTGCCAGCTCTATGTATCTGGTGCACCAGGGGCCGTATTGGTAAAGTGAGCACCTACAACATTATTTAAACCATGGGTAGTATTTATAAAGGCATGGTATTGATTTGCGATACTGTGGCTTTACCATCATTGTAAACAATCGTCAATGCCCAGTAGTTCAACATTACTACGGTCCTAAATGTATGTACCAACACGTGGTATTGCCCATTCAATGCCATCCTAAAGGAACAGAATGTTGTATGGCCAGTTATACATTTACGACTATGGCTGTAAAGTAATAGTACTTTATGGGCACATCCTTACTGCCCGGTATAAACGTGTGGTATTGGACCTTCCTGAAACAGCGGGTTTCTAAATATGGTCCCATGTCGCTGTATTATACCCACCCAATGGCCTGCCATACTGGTATATTCTAATGTCTCTCCTTTAGAAACCTTTCATACCCATCATGAAATATATATTGGCACTAGAGCAGCAATGGATCATCCGCCTATACATACAATCTGATTCTATCCTTAAATAAAAACCCAGAGCCTTGTACATCCCAGACCTTAACCTCTGGCTCCATTCCACGGCTCCTGTAACCAGTCTGACACATGATCTTTTTCTCTCCAAACCTTTACAAAACAGGTCTTTGTACCTGCATGAAAAGGTCTATTGGGGAGGTTAACCCTAGCTTGGCTGGATAAGAAATTAACTTCTGTTCGTTACACAGTATTTCAAATCCGGTTTTTTTTGTCCAAAGGATTTCAGAATTTACGTTACGTGAAAACTTTCACTAGTTATTTAATGAATAATTCATTGTGTTTTGTCCCTAGTATGAATTACAAATTCATTACCTTATTCCTTTCATGCTAGTTTCCAAAGCGCCGTAATGTAATAATATATCGCTAGACTTCTGCACACCTAGGATTTCTTTATTTTACAGGTGCTACCAGGTAGTGAAATGCCATTTATTACACCAGATTGTTCAGTAGTATATACAAGCAATTCCCGGGCACACTGTTATTCTTTTTGTATGTACTAAAGGCACAGTAATTATATTTATACAGCATTTTACAATCGCGTAAGTATATAATATCAGTGGTACCGCCCATCTGAACCGCTTTGTGGCCAAATAAAGATCTATCCGTTACAATCCGGTGAAATTGGTTCTTACAATATCGCAGGTTTACAAATTGGCCCCATGGAACCAATCAGTGATCAATGCAAATGGTGCACCAACCAACCACACCTCTAACCTCAAACCCATGGTTTCTTGTGAGGGTTGAGTTGTAACCGGATTGGCTACATACAGATATGAATATACTGACCTTTCTGTAAAACACCAGCACTGCGCAGTATTTAGCATTGGGTAAAAAGCGTTAATTCGTGGCGGGGTGGTTTTGAAATAATAAATTGTTCCTTGGCAACTGCATCACAGAATACTGAAGGCGCACCGGTATCAGTTTTTACCAGTGGCATTATTAATAGACCCACCTTGTTCTTATAAATATAAGAGGTGGGGGGAGAGGCAAATGAGACCAGGGTAATTAAAGCACAACTTCTCCTTTAAAAGTCCTCACTTAATCATTGGCTGTGAATATACAAAAACAAATTACAATGCATAGACTGCTGTTTTACATGCTGCCTCCTCTGCACATGCTTAAGCTTATAAAAAGCTCACTGGGCAGAGGGAAACAGTAGATACCTTTGCCAAAAAGGAATAGAGCTTATTATTAAAGGAGAACTAAAGTCTTGAGACAACATAGTCCCAATAGACAGTGCATATTCACATACTATATCTGGGACATTTGTTGGCCGCAACAAACCTTTAAAATGTAATAATCTGATACAGGTACAGGATGGTATAACTACATACAGTAATGAATGCTGGAAACAAGGTGGGATGATGAACTGACAAAGACACAGGGTTTTATCAATCATTATTTTATAGATGTTCTCATTTTATATACAAGCAATATGTATATGGTTTATATTTATAAATATTACAGTATTATGGCTAAAGCCAGAAACTGTCTGAGTGTAGCACGTTAAAAGCAGGATGGCAAGTCTGGTAATACACACTGCTGCTGTGGGAATGGCAAGCTCTGGCCGTAGCAAAAGGATTATGGGAAACTAAAACCTGTCTGTTCTCCCGGGAGGGAAAAGCTGTCCTTAGTTAATGGACTAACCCACTGAGCTATGAATGTAATGATTTCTACAGCAATACTTTACAATACAGTAAATAAAATACAGCTTAAGAGTTCAGCTTTGAGGTTTCATGTTGGAAAAGTGCGACTCACTGAAATGCCATTTCCCTACTGCCCGTATGGCCGATAAGTTAATCCCGTTGTGGTTATTTTGATTGCTCTTGCAATGTTTCGGTGGTGTAGAAGGTCTATATGCAGATTTAATGGTAAATGAACACATGGGTCCCTTCATCAGGCCAAGCAACATGGAAGTTGAATTCATACAGTGTGACCAAGAAGAACCATAAATCATTGAAAGTACCACAATTGGTGTCTGTTGGGTTGAGCTCACGTAGTTGGTAGCCAATAATAATACGTTCTCTTTGTTTCAATCCATGGTTTTACCATTAATCAGCAATCGGTTGCCCATAATGCAGTAGGCAGTTGTTTCCAAGATGGCGCAGTTGTTTATTGATTCATGGGCATTGGGATTAGGCAAAGAATGTCAAATCATCTAATGTCTAAAAGCAAGGAAGTGTGTCTGCGATGAGGATGACGAACAAGACACTATTCGATTGGTCAGATAGAAAGGTCAGCGCTCTCCATTCCTTCCAGCATTGTCTGTATGACACAACAATATTCAACATGGCACCCAATCTATTGCTATTTTCTGTGTACCGCGGGTATATATAGTTCATATGTACATGCTAATCTTCTATTTACATGTAGTTATTACCTGTCTTTAGTCAGATATTTAATATGTACAGTATGTATATGTCTACGTGGCTGTACACTATCTGAGACCAACTGCCTCATAGCCATCTGCTCAAATAAACAGTAGGAGATGAGAGCCGGAAAGCTAATGGACCCCACCCCAGTGACCCCAACAAAAATAGGCAGAAAAATAGATCTACAGGTTTATACAAGAAAAGTGCATTAGAATGAACCCACTGTCTGAGATTATTACACTATACACTGTCTGACAGGGCCACATCGCCTACTATACACTGTCTGACAGGTCCACATCGCCTACTATACACTGTCTGACAGGGCCACATCGCCTACTATACACTGTCTGACAGGGCCACATCGCCTACTATACACTGTCTGACAGGGCCACATCGCCTACTATACACTGTCTGACAGGCCCACATCGACGCCTCTATACACTGTCTGACAGGCCACATCGCCTACTATACACTGTCTGACAGGGCACAATCGCCTCTATACACTGTCTGACAGGGCCACACTCGCCTACTATACACTGTCTGACAGGGCCACTCGCCTGCTATACACTGTCTGACAGGCCACATCGCCTACTATACACTGTCTGACAGGGCCACATCGCCTACTATACACGGTCTGACAGGGCCAACATCGCCTACTATACACTGTCTGACAGGGCCACATCGCCTACTATACACTTCTGACAGGCCACATCGCCTACTATACACTGTCTGACAGGGCCACATCGCCTACTATACACTGTCTGACAGGGCCACATCGCCTACTATACACCGTCTGACAGGGCCACATCGCCTACTATACACTGTCTGACAGGGCCACATTGCCTACTATACACTGTCTGACAGGGCCACATTGCCTACTATACCATGTCGACAGGGCCACATCGCCTACTATACACTGTCTGACAGGGCTACATTGCCTACTAGACACTGACAGGCCCACATCGCCTACTATACACTGTCTGACAGGGCCACATCGCCTACTATACACTGTCTGACAGGGCCACATTGCCTACTAGACACTGTCTGACAGGGCCACACACTCGCTACTATACACTGTCTGACAGGGCTCACATCGCCTACTATACACTGTCTGACAGGGCCAATTGCCTACTAGACACTGACAGGCCCACATTGCCTACTATACACTGTCTGACAGGGCTACATCGCCTACTATACACTGTCTGACAGGGCTACATTGCCTACTAGACACTGACAGGCCCACATCGCCTACTATACACTGTCTGACAGGGCCACATCGCCTACTATACACTGTCTGACAGGGCTACATTGCCTACTAGACACTGACAGGCCCACATCGCCTACTATACACTGTCGACAGGGCCACATTGCCTACTATACCACTGTCTACAGGGCCATATTGCCTACTATCGCTGTCTGCGGCCCCAATCAGCTACTATACACTGTCTGACAGGGCCACATCGCCTACTATACACTGTCTGACAGGGCCACATCGCCTTACTATTACTGGTATGATAAGTGGCCCACATCGCCTACTATACACGTCTGACAGGGCGTACATCGCCCCTACTATACACGTCTGACGGCCACTCGCCACTATACACTGTCTGACAGGGCCACATCGCCTACTATAAACTGTCTGACAGGGCCCACATCGCCTCTATACACTGTCTGACAGGGCCACATCGCCTACATACACTGTCTGACAGGGCCACATCGCCCTCTATACCCTGTCTGACAGGGCCACATCGCCTACTATACACTGTCTGACAGGGCCACATCGCCTACTATACACGTCTGACAGGGCCACATCGCCCCTACTATACACTGTCTGACAGGGCCCACATCGCCTACTATACACTGTCTGACAGGCCACATCGCCTACTATACACTGTCTGACAGGGCCACATCGCCTACTATCACTGTCTGGGGCACATCGCCTACTATACACCGTCTGACAGGGCCACATCGCCTACTATACACTGTCGACAGGGCCACATTGCCTACTATACACTGTCTGACAGGGCCCATGCCTACTATACACTGTCTGACGGGCCAAATCGCCTACTATACACTGGCTTGACAGGGCTACATGCCTACTAGACACTGACAGGCCCACATCGCTACTATACACTGTCTGACAGGGCCACATCGCCTTCTATACACTGTCGACAGGGCCACATTGCCTACTAGACACTGTCTGACAGGGCCACATCGCCTACTATACACTGTCTGACAGGGCTACATCGCCTACTATACACTGTCTGACAGGGCTACATGCCTACTAGACACTGACAGGCCCACATTGCCTACTATACACTGTCTGACAGGGCTACATCGCACTATCACACTGTCTGACAGGGCTACATTGCCTACTAGACACTGACAGGCCCACATCGCCTACTATACACTGTCTGACAGGGCCACATCGCCTACTATACACTGTCTGACAGGGCTACATTGCCTACTAGACACTGACAGGCCCACATCGCCTACTATACACTGTCTGACAGGGCCACATTGCCTACTATACACTGTCTGACAGGGCCATATTGCCTACTATACACTGTCTGACAGGGCCACATCGCCTATATACACTGGTCTGACAGGGCCACATCGCCTACTACACTGTCTAGACAGGGCCCACATCGCACTAATATACACTGTCTGACAGGGCCACATCGCCTACTATACACTGTCTGACAGGCCCACATCGCCTACTATACACTGTCCTGAACCGGCCACTCGCCTACTTACACTGTCTGACAGGGCCCATCGCCTCTATACACTGTCTGACAGGGCCACATCGCCTACTATACACTGTCTGACAGGGCCACATCGCCTCTATACACTGTCTGACAGGGCCACATCGCCTACTATACACTGTCTGACAGGGCCACATCGCCTACTATACACTGTCTGACAGGGCCACATCGCCTACTATACACTGTCTGACAGGGCCACATCCCTACTATACACTGTCTGACAGGGCCCAACATCGCCTACTATACCCTGTCTGACAGGGCCACATCGCCTACTATCACCTGTCTGACAGGCCACATCGGCCTCTATCACCTCTCAGGCACATCGCCTACTATACACTGTCTGACAGGGCCACATTGCCTACTATACACTGTCTGACAGGGCCACATTGCCTACTATACACTGTCTGACAGGGCCACATCGCCTACTATACACTGTCTGACAGGGCTACATTGCCTACTAGACACTGACAGGCCCACATCGCCTACTATACACTGTCTGACAGGGCCACATCGCCTACTATACACTGTCTGACAGGGCCAATTGCCACAGACACTGTCTGACAGGCCACATCGCCTACTATACACTGTCTGACAGGGCCTACATCGCCTACTATACACTGTCTGACAGGGCTACATTGCCTACTAGACACTGACAGGCCCACATTGCCTACTATACACTGTCTGACAGGGCTACATCGCCTACTATACACTGTCTGACAGGGCTACATTGCCTACTAGACACTGACAGGCCCACATCGCTACTATACAACACTGTCTGACAGGGCCACATCGCCTACTATACAACTGTCTGACAGGGCTCTTGCCTACTAGACACTGACAGGCCCACATCGCCTACTATACATCTGTCCTGACAGGGCCCAAATTGCCTACTATACACTGTCTGACAGGGCCACATTGCCTACTATACCACGTCTAACAGGGCCACATCGCCTACTATACACTGTCTGACAGGGCCACATGCCTACTATACACTGTCTGACAGGCCACATCGCCTACTATACACTGTCTAACAGGCCACATCGCCTACTATACACTGTCTGACAGGGCACACGCCTACTATACACTGTCTGACAGGGCCACATCGCCTACTATACACTGTCTGACAGGCCCACATCGCCTACTATACACTGTCTAACAGGGCCACATTGCCTACTATACACTGTCTAACAGGGCCACATCGCCTACTATACACTGTCTGACAGGCCCAGATCGCCTACTATACACTGTCTGACAGGGCTACATCACCTACTAAACATTGACTGTCAGGGCCACATCACCTACTAAACATTGACTGTCAGGGCCACATCGCCTACTAAACATTGACTGTCAGGGCCACATCACCTACTCTCACTCTGATGCCGAGTATTTATCAGTAAAACCCAATATTATCACAGTAGAAGAGTTGTCCCGTCTTTTCTAGTGTTTTGCCATTTCTTCTTGTTTGGATGTGCCGGGAGGAAGTCGGCCCCCCCTGCGGTTGGACTCTCCTGTGTGTGGACCGCTGGAGGCAGAGCCAACTACGCATTGACAGGGCCACATGGCCTATAGCAGTGATTCCCAAACGTACCCAGCCCTTACCACCACACAATACCCAGAGCTCGGCTATAAGAAATAATGATAGTTTGGGCTACAGTAGACTGTACGTTCTATTTGCAATGTTACGTTTCATCAGTGGTGGTGAGGATTGGATCACTGTTTGAGGAACATTGGGATGTTTGCCAACATGGCTCCCGTCTTCATAACCAATGAGGAGTAAAGTTATTAATTCCTGGCACCTATCAGAAGAGTCCAATCACCTGTACAGCTCAACATATATATATACAATCAGCATTGCACTGTATATTCTAGAGGTTTCTATCTGACTATTCCCTTTATATACACTAAGCACCCAATAGCATCGCACACACATAGACCCAGCGTTTAGCAACATTGCAGCCCAAATATACTTAATAACTGATGGCCTTGGACAACTCCTGCATCCGGCCTGCATTGCACCCTCATACATACTCTGCATTCAATGCCCCCCCATATATATCGCTTAATATATACACAAACACACAGATCTACATGGAAGCTCCTTGCAGTACCGGACCCCATCAGTCCTGAATATTGAAATATAGTTTATATGGCAGCATGAGAACCTCCTGCACTCTACTCCCAGAGATTCAGTTCCAGAGGCAGTGCCGGGAGGTGCAGGGGGTATTTAAGGTGCAAGGGTAACGCCCCCTCTCCTGCATCATCTTGCAGAACTGTCGGAAGATGGGGGGTCTCGATCAGAATCCTCAGGATCCTCGTTACAGGCAGATTCGCTGCTCGGTGGGGGTGACCTACAGAACAGAGACATTATGTGACTTTAAAGAGCAAGTCCAGCCCTAAAATGAAAACTTACATACAGGTAAATCACCCCCTAAAACCAGTGTCGGACTGGACTGTTGGGACCCACCAGGAAATCTGAGACCAGGGGCCCACTAGGAGGAGTTTAGGGGCCCACCTAACATTTCATATCCCTATTATCACTCATTTACATATCTATCTTACTCCTACTGACTCCTATTGTTTATTACAATGCATTTCTTACTGACCCTTTAGCTCTGTGTTTAAATTTTAGCAGTTTTCTCAGTTTTTTTGGGTGAAAGTGCTGTGGGCCCACCGGGGATTCACCTGTAACCCTGTGGGCCAGTCCGACACTGCCTAAAACCGTAAACGGTAATAGTTTGAAATGTGAAATATATAAGTCTAACCTGAAATCCTGCACAATGTCCTGTTACCCCTGTTTCTGCTTCCTGGTTCTTCCAGTTAGTAACTGTCAGTTATGGATTTGACAGTTGACATCACAGCCAATGACTGAATGTTAATCCCCTGTCTGCCTCTTCTGAGCATGCCCAGGCTCAGTACAGGCTCAGTATAGGTTTCTAAATTGCTCAGTTTCCATGAGGCATCCAGAAGCATAGCAGGCATACAATAATGAATTCATAGGACAAAGTAGGATATATCAACATATTATAAAGAGGCCGTTCTTTCTAAAAGATGTTCTTATGAGGGTGGAATTGTCCTTTAATCATGCCAACAGCCTAAATCCACTTGTACATTTCATATGATATTTGCGCTTTTACAGTAACCAGACAAAAACATACAGTAAAGGTAATTTTCAGCCAGGTAGTCCTTGATCACCAGGTGCCCACAGGTGTAATATCACAAATATGTTAAAGGAGAACTGTGTTTTTTTTTTACATAGTTTTAATGATATTTCATTTTTTTGTGTGTAATATTGGAAGCAGCATCACCAGATCCCCTGCACTTCCTGCTTCCTGGTCTAAAAACCATCAGCTGCAGTTGCACTTTCTTAGAGATACTAATGGAATGTAATCCTATATAATAAAACCCTAAGTGTGCGTCCCTGTGTCCGTGTGTGTGTGTCACTGCAGTTCCTATGGACTCACCACTATAGGGAGAGTCTCTGCAGTTCCTATTGACGCACCACTAGAGGGAGAGTCTCTGCAGTTCCTATTGACTCACCACTAGAGGGAGAGTCTCTGCATTTCCTATTGACTCACCACTAGAGGGAGAGTGTCTGCAGTTCCTATAGCCTCACCACTAGAGGGAGAAACACAGGAAACACACGGAGGGAGAACAGCAATTAAACAGACTGCAGGTAAGGTTGCTTGGGACAGGAGCCCCTGGATTTGGGACAGAGGGGGGGCCCTTGATTTGGTACAGAGGGGGGGCTGGATTTGGGACAGAGGGGGGCCTCTAGATTTGGGACAGAGGGGGCCCCTGGCCTTGGACAGAGGGGGTACTCTGGCCTCTGGACATGGAGGAGGACTATGGCCTTGGGACATTAAGGGGGTACTCTGTGCTTCTAGCGCTCGTTATTGTAGCGGGCTTAATGTCTAGTAGTATTATGAACAGTCTTGCAATAAGCTGGTTTATGAAGGGCAGTTGATTGAGCAGTTATGATGGGGTTTGTATAAGTTGTATTTTATGCACAATGTTGTACCTGATGAAGGTGATCTGTGAAGCACCGAAATGTTGATCACCCAATACATTTTTTTATGAAATCCAGAGTGCCCATGACCTTTACTTTTCCTTTAAGAGAGAGGTAATCTTTAAGGCCTTTAATGAGAGATGTTGCTCATGCGTTCTGTTGCTTGGCCATGAGGCATTTCAGGCAACTTCAGGCCAAGCCAATAGAAATCTGGCTTGTCACCAAGAATTCACTGCAGCGGAAGAGGAATTTCTCATTTTCTAGCCCTACCTCCATCATTGTTCATATTAACACATCATAGGGATGACAAGACCCGACAGAATTATTCTATCACCCATTCCATGTTCAGTGTACAGTTGTTTAGTTTATATCGCTCCGACCTAGTTATTCTACATAATCTCTTCCTATTTTAGAAACCAATTGATTTCCCCCTTTATTAAGCTTCGCTGAGGTCAGTGGTGACCTGCCATTTCCGGTTCTGTAATGTTCATTCTTCCCAGAATGCACCACTTCCTTGGAATGTTCCGAACAGTAATTTCTACTGATTGCCTGTTGGATGGGTCACACATCAGATCTCTAGTGGGCAGATTAAAGGGCAAGTCCAACCATCAAATGAAAAATTATATATAGGTAAATCCCCCACCAAACCCCATAACTGTAATAGAAGCTGAAAGATATAAAACTAACATTAAATGCTGTTCTGTTGCTTCTCCTTCTGGTTGTCACAGTTAGAAACTGTCAGTCATGGATTTGACAGATGACATCACAGCCAATGTCTGAATGCTAATCCCCTGTCTCTCCTCTGAGCATGCTCAAGCTCATATCCAGCACACTAAATTGGTGAAGGGGGCACTACCCCTTTCCACGAAGCATCCAGGAGCATAGCAGGCATAAGCAAATTATTCCAGGAGACAAAGGTAAAATTAAATGGTCCATTCTTTCTAATAATTGTCATTATGAGGGTGGAGCTGACCGTGGAAGTTGTGGGCTCTATACGGTGTTATCCTCGTTCCAGGTCCCAATCCTCTATCAAATTCTGGGGTGTTAGGAAAGGCCCTTTAGATGGTGGAATGAGTATGTGGATGTGGTGTAAGCGATCTAAGCAAATGTCTGCAAAAGGCATCCCAGAGGAGGGGCTGGTTTTACCATAGGGGCAAAAAGGGCAATTGCCTAGGGCTCCTAAACCCCAAAGAAAAGGTTTAAAATGGCGGAAGTTTGACAGGGCCCCCACACAGTGTTTTGCTCAGGGTCCCCCAACTAACTCCAGTCCTGGGGGCTAGGGATGAGGTTACACTGGGGTTTATTTATTAGGGATGTTAATAGAGACCTGACAGTCCCTTACAACCAACTCTAATTCCAACTGGTCCACATTATTACCTCTCTCTTCGTTCCCTACCACCCTCTTTATATAACTTGCCCTGGTCACCTGACATATACTCTCCGTATGCAATTCAATAAGATACCGGCTATAAACTTTGCATTGATTGGACTGTATGTCTTAGCAGCTAGACATTCCGATTACCTTTCCTCTGATTGGTTAATCAGCCTCCTGCAGGTCTCCATCTGGACATCTAGCCCCCTCTTCATGCTGCACATCTCCATATATTCATGAAGATGTCTAGTCATGTCGTTCTTTGCTGTGGCCAGTTCCAGCTGCACAATAAACATATCAGATATCAGAGCTATATAGTATATCATGTATGTATTATGCTGTGTGTGGTAATGTATAGATATATGGCAGCTATTATATCTCTTATCACCTTTACTCTTCCCCGTCCCTTTACTTTGTAACTATCTTCAAAATGGGTTTAACCTCATCTCCAACCCTTGTAATTCAAATAAAGGTCAAGGGATCAGCAACAACCGAGCAGCAGATTATCAAATGCTTTATTGGGTCCTGATCGGACCACGTGTGCCAGTCTGACACTCAATGTATGGTAAAATAGTGATAACGTGCCTTTACCATGATTATAAAATGCCGTCACCGTGAAGTATATTACACCTGCAGAACTTTACGGTGTAAAATATCACTCATGGTATTGCCTATTATAACAGCATTGCAGTTAGAGGCCTGACTACCACGGTGTAAACTGTACCACGCTTTGCCAATCATTACATTAGAAACCCTGGTGTAAACTGTACCACTCTGCATATAGTTACATTAGAGGCCCGACTACCCTGGTGTAAACATTACTATCTCTTTCACCCACATGTTCCCTTGGTCTCGACACAAGATGACAGTCTGGAGAGGTGATAAAAGACACTGAATCCATTTTCAAGAATCGAGAAAAAGAATATCAAGAAACAATTGACCAGATAGAGGTGAGAATCTGGGGAAGAATACCAGTCCGTACTAGTGGAAACGTAAGAGACAGTGTGGTATTTGGAGTATTTATTAAAGGAGAGCTACAGGTTACAACATGTTTATAGCACATAAACGTGATGTTCACATGTGCTTACGCCTATGCAAAGTCAGTACAGCTGAGGCCACACAGTGACTGAAGACAACGCTCGTGAAAAGCGTGTGTTACAGTCCGGTATTCTGCGGAATTTTCAGCATTTGGAGTGCATGCGAATGCAAAAAAAAGTGATCACATCTCCTCCCAATGTAGCCAGCCACGTGGAAATGTGCCACTGTGACAGATAATAATTATAGAACTTACAGGTCACGGTACTTACCTGCCAGTGTTTCTCCCCTAAAGACGTGCGTCTGTCATTGATAATCAGTGGGTTACATTTAATATAAGTATACTAGCAGAGTACCCGGCGTTCTAAGATCCAACTCGAACTTACATCCAAATATAACAGACCTGGACCTGCAGCTTTCTAACCAAACCTGACCCATTCAAACTCACTGTGGGTTAGCTGAGCCACAAATCTGATAAAACTTCGGGGGGGCAACACAATGTAGGATTCAGTATCACGCCAACTTCCCCTTTACGCATATCGCATCAACTACCCCTTTAAACATGTATCACACAACTTCCCTTAACACGATCACACCAACTTCCCCTTTAAGGCATATCGCACCAAATTCCTCTTTTAGGCATACGCACACCAACTTCTCCTTTAGCGCATGTCGCATCAATTTCTCCTTTAGTGCCTATCACATCAATTTCCCTTTGGTGTGTATAACATCAACTTCCCCTTTAGCATGCAGCGCATCACTTCCCCTATAGTGCATATAGCATCACACTTCCCTTTAACGCGTATTGCAGGAACTTCCCCTTTTAGCACCTATCGCATTAATTTCCCCTTTAGCGCCTATCGCATATTCCCCTTTAGCGCCTATCGCATTAATTCCCCTTAGGCCTATCGCATCAATTTCCCCTTTGTGCGTATCGCATAAACTTCCCCTTTAGCGTGCATCGCATCAACTTCCCTTTTAGCGCGCATTGCATCAACTTCCCCTTTTAGCACCTATCACATATTTCCCCTTTACTGCGTATCGCATCAACTCCCCTTAGCGCCATCGCATCAACTTCCCCTTCGCGCCTATCGCATCAACTTCCCCTTTAGGCCTATCCATCAAATTCCCCTTAGCGCGTATCGCATCAACTTCAAATTGAATTATTGACACACATGTCCCCCAGAAAACACAATTTGTTTGCAAAAAAGACCCATGGAAAGTAAATGAGAGTGATAAGAGTGTAACATGGCCTTTGTGGGGAAAAGAGACACAAGGAGTGAAGTGAAATGAACAGTGCAGTTGTATGCAGTGTGGCAGCCCATCCCATTACAGTTCTTATTGTCTTTACTTAAGTAAAATGGGATTTATTACCTTGTGCTGTAAATTACATTTTCCTTAGCCGACTGTGATCTCCTTTGGTAAACTGCCTGGCCAACCCCCAATACAAGGACTTATCTTGGATTGGTCAGTTTACTCTCAATCTTGACTCTGGGCAAACACAAGGGAGAGGAGGTGACAGAGTGTGTGGTCACATGACATTGTTACATCACATTGTTGCTGCTCCTTGTGATTGACAGCTCTATCCTCCTACCACAGCAACAACAGAACAAAATCAAGTAAAGCATTGTACTGCCCTGAACAATCTGTGACATTGGTAATAAATCGATTCACCACCAGGTGGCAGCACACAGGTTATTACTTAAAATGTGGGCAAAGGGGGTACGGAGGCATTTTTAAAAGTTGTAGAGTAGTCTATGCTTTTCCCAGGTCCTATACATAAGTGAACCATTGTCCCAGCCATTTGGAAGTTTATCTGGAACTACAAACACACTCACACATACATTGAGATTTAATTTATAGATAGTATAAAAAAGGGTAAATGCTAAACAAGACAGATACAATATGGGAAAGACAGATAAGATACAGGTACATTATGGGAATGTGACTCCCATACAAATAAATGTTCAGTCTCTACCATTAAATTGCATGAATCAGCAACAAAGAAATTTCTCTCAGTTCCCAATGTGGCCACTAGATGCTCCACTAAACATTCTGTGTCTGCTGGGTAAAATAGAAGCCAACGCAGTTTGGAAAGCCTTTCACGCCCAGGAATGAAGTAATTCAGGCTCAGTGCTGTTGCTCTGCATCAGATAGAGCCCCTGTGTGTCCAGGACATAACGTTTGATGACATTGAAATAATGAAACAGGACAGTCTCCACCATGTTACATTTATCTTGCCCCCACCCAGGAACGCTAAAACTTAGAATAAAAGCTTGCAAATGATTGGCCTCCCTCTCCGTGGCCATGATCCTTTTTCTTCCAGGTTTTGCCATAGGGGCAACAGGGCAATTGCCCAGGGCCCCAAACCAAGGTTTTAAATGGCGGAAATGACTCTAATACATTACCCATGGTAAAACACTACAGCTCTATAAGTAAGGCCATGGGGTCTAATCAATCATTTTAAAGTATTACAGGTTTAATTAAAGTTTAAGGATCAGTTTAACTGAATGGTAACGGCCATTCATTGCTATTGTCATTAGTATCCTTGTATAGATGGGGTAACTTAGTGAAGGTTTAATGAGAGTAAAACTTTTTATTTGCCTTAGGGCATAGGCATATGTTTGGGTGGTCGATTCCTTGTGCCCAGAATCCCCTTTCTGCTTGTTTGCGGGTTATTGCAGTTGTGGCTCCTGAGGTCAGAAAGTGTGAAAGGGGATTAAACCAATGGGAGCCTGCTGGACATGTAAAGTGTTACTTGTTTCTGGACAGGTGTGAAACTGATCACAGGTGACAGGACGCACAGGGGAACCTATTCTCTTTATGCTTCATGGGTATATATTTTATATAAGAGAAGAATTATTCAAGAAGCAAACATCTATTAATTATATAAATTATAATGATGGTATACTATAACATTGGTGTGGCCTTTAAAAAGGGGTGTGTGGAAAATGGGGGTGTGATCCCTCATCACTCTCCATAAAATACCTTTCAGGAAGGCTTTTCATTTAGATGCATAAAATTGTTACCAAAAACCCCCATGTTGTTACTGTTTGCACAGCACAGATATTATGATATATGGGGCCCAGGAATGTGCATTGATCATCTCTTTGTGTTTTGTTATAATGTTTTGGTCAGATCAGTAGCACTTCCACTATTTGTTATACAGTAATTTTGCCACAGGAGTGCTCCCACAGCCCCCTTTTGTGTATATATTGTAGCAGAGCTTTCTGCCGGAAGACTGACCAAGCTTCCATGTGGTAGTAGCACCCCCAACACGTCCCTTTAATTGGAGATCTTATGCCTTGAATACTAAGCATTGGATGGGAGGCCTCTTCCCTCCTTGTTAAAAGCCAGTAGGTGGGGGAAGTGATAGCCTGTAATACTAATCCAATGCAAGGTCAGGGAGAAACCTTCCCAGAAACAGTGAATCTGCTCCTGCCAGTCTTTCTAGCAGAGTATTTGTGATTATTATACCTGAAAATCATGGCTGGGGGCAAAGTGAAAGGTCTGTAATCTGGAGGCAAAGTGTTATAAACAGGAAAAGCTGGAACAGAACTAGTGAGACGACAAGAGACTCTCATTGAAATTTCACGTTCGTGTTCACGATCCAGTCACAAACTGTTTACACTGATCTGACGTTAGATTTTCACTTTGAACTGATCTTGTTTGTTCAATCGATTTGAACTACCTGAACCCACACACCCTCACACTGTACGGGATAAACCTCTAGTCTTACAGCAACCTTCCCTTCCTGACAGACACAATGGTTTGATCCTTTATAGACCATTCGGTTAGGACAGATGGGTGACTCTGTGGTTGGTCCTGTGGTTAAGAATATTATTATCAATATAACTAACTTACCCTTTTTAAGGTTCTATGATTCTTCCTGGAGGCTCCCAGTACGGTTCCACCCTACTGATCAGGACCGTACACTGACCTGTATTGTGAGTAGGAAGCCTATTGCCTGAAGGAGGAACCAGATTCTGTTTCAATGTCAAGATTTCTCTGTCGCCTTAGTGCCCAACTGGATAGAGTTCAAACCATTAAAATGAATGATGATTTGTTCTTGTAGCTGCTTCTAGAAAATGGAACTGAGCAAAGCAATGAATCGTATTAGTCATTCAGTAACCAGGGAAGATGTCTGTGTCTGTGCGATTTTGATTGGCCCAACAGGAAAATATTTATCGTATGACCAGGATTTGTTGGTGTATGGGCATAAGGGCCACATTAAAAGGTATCACTATTTTGCAATACGGGTGCCTTTAACTATCGGAATTGTATGTTAGCCTATACAATACCGATGTAGGGCCAAACCGCGACGCGTTTTACAAAAACCTGCAGTATCGGAACTTTCCCATACTTTGGATTTTAAAGGATTGTACACTGGGAAATTTCCAACATTGGAAACTATAATGTTTCCAACTTATCACAGTACCATTTATTTGTTGATCTGTCCCCTAATTCTTTAGATATCCAGTCTGAGACATCCTACATTTCATCTGTCAATCAAGTGCCTAAGCATCATAAACTCTTCTGTTGTATAGTTTTTTCTGTAACTGGAATGGTAACAGTTGGTATGTGAACTGCACGGTGGAAATTCCCTCTCCCAATGCTGCCTCAAGGGTAACTGAGCATGCTTGCCCTCACAGAGAGTCAGATAGTCTAGCAGGGGGCTGAGTAAAACAAGTACTGGATTGAAGTTATGCAGCAACATCAGAGTAGGTGCTACATACATGTATTATTCATTTATAGATTGAAATAAAGCAAAGTATTTTTTCAGTGTACAATGCCTTTAAACCACCACCCTAATTCCTTGGGGACTGCGGCCTTATTCATTCTGATACTTCCTTTTATATAGTGTGATAATAAGGATAATGATATCAGTGAATATTTAGCACAGATGAACTTATTATGGGAGGAAGGATATTCAGTACCAACAATGCAATGCTGCATCAGGCATTCCAGATGGCTCATTCATTGAAAAGAAACATGTTGCGGTTAAGTCCATATTTTATATGCGATTTGACAGCATTCGTGCTAAATAGACATGTATATCTTGCTAAGAAAACATTAGGGTGTATCTAAGCCCCGGGGGAAGTGGGATTGCGTTGAGGACATGAATGTTGATAGGAGATTAAATGAACCACACAGTGCAAGAGCAATGAGCAGGATTCCAACATGGTCTATTATTGCAATATGGTAGCCTTGGCTACTGTAATTCAATCATTTCAATCCCAGTTATTATCATATCGTAACAGAAGTCAAGGCCCATCATAGTCATAGGGAGAGTCATAGTCGGGCCTCTAATGTAACGATAGGCAGAGTGTAGTAATTTACACCGGGGTGGTCGGGCCTCTAATGTAACGATAGGCAGAGTGTAGTAATGTTTACACCGGGGTAGTCGGCCTCTAATGTAACGATAGGCAGAGTGTAGTAATGTTTACACCGGGGTAGTCGGGCCTCTAATGTAAGGATAGGCAGAGTGTAGTTAGTTTACACCAGGGTAGTCGGGCCCTCTATGTAAGGATAGGCAGAGTGTAATAATGTTTACAGGGGTGGTCGGGCCTCTAATGTAGACGATAGGCAGAGTGTAGTAATGTTTACACCGGGGTGGTCGGCCTCTAATGTAACGATAGGCAGAGTGTAGTAATGTTTACACTGGGGTAGTGGGCCTCTAATGTAACGATAGGCAGAGTGTGTAATGTTTACACCGGGGTGGTCGGGCCTCTAATGTAACGATAGGCAGAGTGTAGTAATGTTTACACCGGGTAGTGGGCCTCTAATGTAACGATAGGTAGAGTGTAGTAATGTTGACACCGGGGTAGTCGGGCCTCTAATGTAATGATAGGCAGAGTGTAGTAATGTTTACACCGGGGTAGTCGGGCCTCTAATGTAACGATAGGCAGAGTGTAGTAATGTTTACACCGGGGTAGTCGGGCCTCTAATGTAAGGATAGGCAGAGTGTAGTAATGTTTACACCGGGGTAGTCGGGCCTCTAAGTAACGATAGTCAGAGTGTAGTAATGTTTACACCGGGGTAGTCGGGCCTCTAATGTAAGGATAGGCAGAGTGTAGTAATGTTTACACCGGGGTAGTCGGGCCTCTAATGTAACGATAGGCAGAGTGTAGTAATGTTTACACCGGGGTAGTCGGGCCTCTAATGTAACGATAGGCAGAGTGTAGTAATGTTTACACCCGGTAGTTGGGCCTCTAATGTAAGGATTGGCAGAGTGTTGTAATGTTTACACCGGGGTAGTCGGGCCTCTAATGTAACAATAGGCAGAGTGTAGTAATGTTTACACCGGGGTAGTCGGGCCTCTAATGTAACGATAGACAGAGTGTAGTAATGTTTACACCGGGGTAGTCGGGCCTCTAATGTAAGGATAGGCAGAGTGTAGTAATGTTTACACCGGGTAGTCGGGCCTCTAATGTAACTATATGCAGAGTGTAGTAATGTTTACACCAGGGTAGTCGGGCCTCTAATGTAACTATATGCAGAGTGTAGTAATGTTTACACCGGGGTAGTCGGGCCTCTAATGTAACGATAGGCAGAGTGTAGTAATGTTTACACCAGGGTAGTCGGGCCTCTAATGTAACGATAGGCAGAGTGTAGTAATGTTTACACCGGGTAGTCGGCCTCTAATGTAACTTATGCAGGTGTAGTAATTGTTACACCAGGGTAGTCGGGCCTCTAATGTAACGATAGGAGAGTGTAGTAATGTTTACACCGGGGTAGTCGGGCTCTAATGTAACGATAGCAGAGTGTAGTAATGTTTACACCAGGGTAGTCGGGCCTATCATGAACGATAGGCAGAGTGTAGTAATGTTTACACCAGGGTAGTCGGGCCTCTAATGTAACGATGACAGAGTGTAGTAATGTTTACACCAGGTAGTCGGGCCTCTAATGTAACGATAGACAGAGTTGTAGTAATGTTTACACCAGGGTAGTCGGGCCTCTAATGTAAGGAATAGCAGAGTGTAGTAATTTTACCGGGTAGTCTGGCTCTAATGTAACTATATGCAGAGTATAGTAATGTTTACACCAGGGTAGTCGGGCCTCTAATGTAACTTATGCAGAGTGGTACAGACTACCCCGGTGTAAACATTACTACACTCTGCCTATCCTTACATTAGAGGCCCGACTACCCTGGTGTAAACATTACTACACTCTGTCTATCGTTACATTAGAGGCCCGACTACCCTGGTGACCTTAATTACCACTCTGCCTATCGTTACATAGAGGCCCGACTACCCTGGTGTAAAACATACTACACTCTGCCTATCGTTACATTAGAGGCCCGACTACCCCGGTTGTAAACCTTACTACACTTGCCTATCGTTACATTAGAGGCCCGACTACCCGGTGTAAACATTACTACATCTGCATATAGTTACATTAGAGGCCGACTACCCCGGTGTAAAAATTACTACAACTCTGCCTATCGTTACATTAGAGGCCCGACTACCCGTGTGTAAACATTACTACACTCGCCTATGTTACATTAGAGGCCCGACTACCCCGGTGTAAACATTACTACACTTGCATATAGTTACATTAGAGGCCCGACTACCCTGGTGTAAACATTACTACACTCTGCTATGTTACATTAGAGGCCCGACTACCCCGGTGTAAACATTACTACACTTGCCTATCCTTACATTAGAGGCCCGACTACCCGGTGTAAACATTACTACACTCTGTCTATCGTACAATTAGAGGCCCGACTACCCCGGTGTAAACATTACTACACTGCCTATTGTTACATTAGAGGCCCGACTACCCCGGTGTTACATTACAACACTCTGCCATCTTACATTAGAGGCCCAACACCGCGGTGTAAACATTACTACACTCTGCCTATCGTTCATTAGAGGCCCGACTACCCCGGTGTAAACATTACTACACTCTGCTATCGTTACATAGAGGGCCGACTACCCCGGTGTAAACATTACTACACTCTGCCTATCCTTACATTAGAGGCCCGACTACCCCGGTTGTAAACATACTACATCTGCTATCGTTACATTAGAGGCCCGACTACCCCGGTGTAAACATTACTACACTCTGCCTATCGTTACATTAGAGGCCCGACTACCCTGGTGTAAACATTACTACACTCTGTCTATCGTTACATTAGAGGCCCGACTACCCTGGTGTAAACATTACTACACTCTGCCTATCGTTACATTAGAGGCCCGACTACCCTGGTGTAAACATTACATACATCTGCAATGTTACATTAGAGGCCGACTACCCCGGTGTAAAAAAATTACTAAACTCTGCCTATCGTTACATTAGAGGCCCGACTACCCGTGTGTAAACATTACTACACTCTGCCTATAGTTACATTAGAGGCCCGACTACCCCGGTGTAAACATTACTACACTTGCATATGTTACATTAGAGGCCCGACTACCCTGGTGTAAACATTACTACACTCTGCATATAGTTACATTAGAGGCCCGACTACCCCGGTGTAAACATTACTACACTCTGCCTATCCTTACATTAGAGGCCCGACTACCCTGGTGTAAACATTACTACACTCTGCTATCGTCATTAGAGGCCCGACTACCCCGGTGTAAACATTACTACACTGCCTATTGTTACATTAGAGGCCCGACTACCCCGGTGTTAACATTACACACTCTGCCATACGTTACATTAGAGGCCCAACTACCCGGTGTAAACATTACTACACTCTGCCTATCGTTCATTAGAGGCCCGACTACCCCGGTGTAAACATTACTACACTCTGCTATCGTTACATAGAGGCCGACTACCCCGGTGGTAAACATTACTACACTCTGCCTATCCTTACATTAGAGGCCCGACTACCCCGGTGTAAACATTACTACAATCTGCTATCGTTACTTAGAGGCCCGACTACCCCGGTGTAAACATTACTACACTCTGCCTATCCTTAATTAGAGGCCCGACTACCCGGTGTAAACATTACTACACATCTGCTATCGTTACATTAGAGGCCCGACTACCCCGTGTAAACATTACTACACTCTGCCTATCTTACATTAGAGGCCCGACTACCCGGTGTAAACAACTACACTCTCCTCCCTATCGTTACATTAGAGGCCCGACTACCCCGGTGTAAAACATACTTACACTCTGCCTATCGTTACATTAGAGGCCCGACTACCCTGGTGTAAACATTACTACACTCTGCCTATCGTTACATTAGAGGCCCGACTACCCCGGTGTAAACATTACTACACTCTGCAGGTTAGTTTACTTTAGAAGGCCCGACTACCCTGTGTAAACATTACTACACTCTGCATATAGTTTACATTAGAGCCCGACTACCCCGGTGTAAACATTACTACACTCTGCCTATCTTACTTAGAGGCCCGACTACCCCGTGTAAACATTACTACACTCTGTCTATCGTACATTAGAGGCCCGACTACCCCGTGTAAACATTACTACACTCTGCCTATTGTTACATTAGAGGCCCGACTACCCGGTGTAAACATTCAACACTCTGCTCATCTTACATTAGAGGCCCAACTACCCCGGTGAAACATTACTACACTCTTGCCTATCGTTACATTAGAGGCCCACTACCCCGGTGTACATTACTACACTCTGCCTATCGTTACATTAGAGCCCGACTACCCGGTGTAAACATTACTCACTCTGCCTATCTTACATTAGAGGCCCGACTACCCCGGTGTAAACATTACTACACTCTGCTATCGTTCATTAGAGGCCCGACTACCCCGGTGTAAACATTACTACACTCTGCCTATCTTACATTAGAGGCCCGACTACCACCGGTGTAACATTACTACACTCTGCCTACTCGTTACATTAGAGGCCCGACTACCCACGGTGTAAACATTACTACACTCTCCCTATCTTACATTAGAGGCCCGACTACCCCGGTGTAACATTACTACACTCTACCTACGTTACATTAGAGGCCCGACTACCCCGTGTAAACATTACTACACTCTGCCTACGTTACATTAGAGGCCCACTAACCCGGTGTAACATTACTACACTCTACCCTATCGTTACATTAGAGGCCCGACTACCCCAGTGTAAACATTACTACACTCTGCCTATCGTTACATTAGAGGCCCGACCACCCCGGTGTAAACATTACTACACTCTGCCTATCGCTACATTAGAGGCCCGACCACCCCGGTGTAAACATTATTACACTCTGCCTATCCTTACATTAGAGGCCCGACTACCCTGGTGTAAACATTACTACACTCTGCCTATCCTTACATTAGAGGCCCGACTACCCCGGTGTAAACATTACTACACTCTGCCTATCGTTACATTAGAGGCCGACTACCCCGGTGTAAACATTACTACACTCTGCCTATCGTTACATTAGAGGCCCGACCACCCCGGTGTAAACATTACTACACTCTGCCTATCGTTACATTAGAGGCCCGACTATGACTCTCCCTATGACTATGATGGGCCTTGAGCTTCTGTTACGATATGATAATAACTGGGATTGAAATGATTGAATTACAGTAGCCAAGGCTACCATATTGCAATAATAGACCATGTTGGAATCCTGCTCATTGCTCTTGCACTGTGTGGTTCATTTAATCTCCGATTCAACATTCTATGTCCTGACAAAGCAATCCCACTTCCCCCGGGGCTTAGATACACCCTAATGTTTTCTTAGCAAGAATATACATGTCTATTTAGCACGAATGCTGTCAAATCGCATATAAAATATGGACTTAACCGCAACATGTTCTTTTCAATGAATGAGCCATCTGGAATGCCTGATGCAGCATTGCATTGTTGGTACTGAATATCCTTCCTCCCATAATAAGTTCATCTGTGCTCTAAATATTCACTGATATCATTATCCTTATTATCACACTATATAAAAGGAAGTATACAGAATGAATAAGGCCGCAGTCCCCAAGGAATTAGGGTGGTGGTTTAAAGGCATTGTACACTGAAAAAAATACTTTGCTTTATTTCAATCTATAAATGAATAATACATGTATGTAGCACCTACTCTGATGTTGCTGCATAACTTCAATCCAGTACTTGTTTTACTCAGCCCCCTGCTAGACTATCTGACTCTCTGTGAGGGCAAGCATGCTCAGTTATCCCTATGAGGCAGCATTGGGAGAGGGAATTTCCCACCGTGCAGTTCACATACCAACTGTTACCATTCCAGTTACAGAAAAACTATACATAACAGAAGAGTTTATGATGCTTAGGCACTTGATTGACAGATGAAATGTAGGATGTCTCAGACTGGATATCTAAAGAATTAGGGGACAGATCAACAAATAAATGGTACTGTGATAAGTTGGAAACATTTATAGTTTCCAATGTTGGAAATTTCCCAGTGTACAAATCCTTTAAAAATCCAAAGTATGGGAAAGTTCCGATACTGCAGGTTTTTGTAAAACGCGTCGCGGTTTGGCCCTACATCGGTATTGTATAGGCTAACATACAATTCCGATAGTTAAAGGCACCGTATTGCAAAATAGTGATACCTTTTTAATGTGGCCCTTATGGGGCCCATACACCAACAAATCCTGGTCATACGATAAATATTTTCCTGTTGGGCCAATCAAAATCGCACAGACACAGACATCTTCCCTGGTTACTGAATGACTAATACGATTCATTGCTTTGCTGCAGTTTCCATTTTCTAGAAGCAGCTACAAGAACAAATCATCATTCATTTTAATGGTTTGAACTCTATCCAAGTTGGCACTAAGGCGACAGAGAAAATCTTGACATTGAAACAGAATCTGGTTCCTTCTTCAGGCAATAGGCTTCCTACTCACAATACAGGTCAGTGTACGGTCCTGATCAGTAGGGTGGAACCGTACTGGGAGCCTCCAGGAAGAGATCATAGAACCTTAAAAAGGGTAAGTTAGTTATATTGATAATAATATTCTTAACCACAGGACCAACCACAGAGTCACCCATCTGTCCTAACCGAATGGTCTATAAAGGATCAAACCATTGTGTCTGTCAGGAAGGGAAGGTTGCTGTAAGACTAGAGGTTTATCCCGTACAGTGTGAGGGTGTGTGGGTTCAGGTTAGTTCAAATCGATTGAACAAACAAGATCAGTTCAAAGTGGAACAATCTAAACGTCCAGATCAGTGTAAACAGTTTGTGACTGGATCGTGAACACGAACGTGAAATTTCAATGAGAGTCTCTTGTCGTCTCACTAGTTCTGTTCCAGCTTTTCCTGTTTCTAACACTTTGGCTCCAGATTACAGACCTTTCACTTTGCCCTCCAGCCAATGATTTTCAGGTATAATAATCACAAATACTCTGCTAGAAAGACTTGGCAGGAGCAGATTCACTGTTTCTTGGGAAGGTTGTCTCCCTGACCTTGCATTGGATTAGTATTACAGGCTATCACTTCCCCCACCTACTGGCTTTTAACAAGGAGGGAAGAGGCCTCCCATCCAATGCTTAGTATTCAAGGCATAAGATCTCCAATTAAAGGGACGTGTTGGGGGTGCTACTACCACATGGAAGCTTGGTCAGTCTTCCTGCAGAGAAGCTCTGCTACAATATATACACAAAAGGGGGCTGTGGGAGCACTCCTGTGGCAAAATTACTGTATAACAAATAGTGGAAGTGCTACTGATCTGACCAAAACATTATAACAAAAAACAAAAGAGATGATCAATGCACATTCCTGGGCCCCATATATCATAATATCTGTGCTAGTGCAAACAGTAACAACATGGGGGTTTTTGGTAACAATTTTATGCATCTAAATGAAAAGCCTTCCTGAAAGGGTATTTTATGGAGAGTGATGAGGGCATCACACCCCCATTTTATCCACACACCCCTTTTTAAAGGCCACACCAATGTTATAGTATACCATCATTATAATTTATATAATTAATAGATGTTTGCTTCTTGAATAATTCTTCTCTTATATAAAATATATAGTCCCATGAAGCATAAAGAGAATAGGTTCCCCTGTGCGTCCTGTCACTGTGATCAGTTTCACACCTGTCCAGAAACAAGTAACACTTTACATGTCCAGCAGGCTCCCATTGGTTTAATCCCCTTTCACACTTTCTGACCTCAGGAGCCACAACTGCAAATAACCCGCAAACAAGCAGAAAGGGGGATTCTGGGCACAAGGAATCGACCACCCAAACATATGCCTATGCCCTAAGGCTAAATAAAAAGTTTTACTCTCATTAAACCTTCACTAAGTTACCCCATCTATACTAAGGATACTAATGACAATAGCAATGAATAATTGCCGTTACCATTCAGTTAAACTGATCCTTTAAACTTTAATTAAACCTGTAATACTTTAAAATGATTGATTAGACCCCATGGGCCTTACTTATAGAGCTGTAGTGTTTTACCATGGGTAATGTTATTAGAGTCATTTCCGCCATTTAAAACCTTTGGTTTGGGGCCCTGGGCAATTGCCCTGTTTGCCCCTATGGCAAAACCTTGGAAGAAAAAGGATCATGGGCCACGGAGAGGGAGGCCAATCATTTGCAAGCTTTTATTCTAATGTTTAGCGTTCCTGGGTGGGGGCAAGATAAATGTAACATGGTGGGAGACTGTCCTGTTTCATTATTTCAATGTCATCAAACGTTATGTCCTGGACACACAGGGGGCTCTATCTGATGCAGAGCAACAGCACTGAGCCTGAATTACTTCATTCCTGGGCGTGAAAGGCTTTTCCAAACTGCGTTGGCTTCTATTTTTACCCAGCAGACACAGAATGTTTAGTGGAGCATCTAGTGGCCACATTGGGAACTGGAGAAATTTCTTTTGTGCTGATTTCATGCAATTTAATGGTAGAGACTGAACATTTATTTGTATGGGAGTCACATTCCCATAATGTACCTGTATTCTTATCTGTCTTTTCCCATATTGTATCTGTCTTGTTTAGCATTTACCCTTTTTATACTATCTATAAATATAAATCTCAATGTATGTGTGTATGTGTGTTTGTATGTTCCAGATAAACTTCCAAATGGCTGGGACAATGGTTCACTTATGTATAAGGACCTGGGGAAAAGCATAGACTACTCTACAACTTTTAAAAATGCCTCCGTACCCCCTTTGCCCACATTTTTAAAGTTAATTAACCTGTGTGCTGCCACCTGGTGGTGAATCGATTTAATTACCAATGTCACAGATTGTTCAGGGCAGTACAATGCTTTACTTGATTTTGTTCTGTTGTTGCTGTGGTAGGAGGATAGAGCTGTCAATCACAAGGAGCAGCAGACAATGTGATGTAACAATGTCATGTGACCACACACTCTGTCACCTCCTCTCCCTTGTGGTTTGCCCAGAGTCAAGATTGAGAGGTAAACTGACCAATCCAAGATAAGTCTCTTGTATTGGGGGTTGGCCAGGCAGTTACCAAAGGAGATCACAGTCGGCTAAGGAAAATGTAATTGTACAGCACAAGGTAATAAATCCCATTTTACTTAAGTAAAGACAATAAGAACTGTGAATGGGATGGAGCTGCCACACTGCAATACAACTGCACTGTTCATTTCACTTCACTCCTTGTGTCTCTTTTCCCCACAAAGGCCATGTTACACTCTTATCACTCTCATTTACTTTCCATGGGTCATTTTTGCAAACAAATTGTGTTTTCTGGGGGACATTGTGTGTCAATAATTCAATTTGAAGTTGATGCGATACGCGCTAAAGGGGAAGTTGATGCGATAGGCGCTAAAGGGGAAGTTGATGCGATAGGCGCTAAAGGGGAAGTTGATGCGATAGGCGCTAAAGGGGAAGTTGATGCGATACGCAGTAAAGGGGAAATGAATGTGATAGGTGCTAAAAGGGGAAGTTGATGCAATGCGCGCTAAAAGGGAAGTTGATGCGATGCACGCTAAAGGGGAAGTTTATGCGATACGCACAAAAGGGGAAATTGATGCGATAGGCGCTAAAGGGGAAATTAATGCGATAGGCGCTAAGGGGAAATTAATGCGATAGGCGCTAAAGGGGAAATTAATGCGATAGGTGCTAAAAGGGGAAGTTCCTGCAATACGCGTTAAAGGGGAAGTTGATGCTATATGCACTATAGGGGAAGTTGATGCGCTGCATGCTAAAGGGGAAGTTGATGTTATACACACCAAAGGGGAAATTGATGTGATAGGCACTAAAGGAGAAATTGATGCGACATGCGCTAAAGGAGAAGTTGGTGCGATATGCCTAAAAGAGGAATTTGGTGCGATATGCCTTAAAGGGGAAGTTGGTGTGATGCGTGTTAAAGGGAAGTTGGTGTGATACATGTTAAAGGGGTAGTTGATGCGATATGCGTAAAGGGGAAGTTGGCGTGATACTGAATCCTACATTGTGTTGCCCCCCCGAAGTTTATCAGATTTGTGGCTCAGCTAACCCACAGTGAGTTTGAATGGGTCAGGTTTGGTTAGAAAGCTGCAGGTCCAGGTCTGTTATATTTTGGATGTAAGTTCGAGTTGGATCTTTAGAACGCCGGGTACTCTGCTAGTATACTTATATTAAATGTAACCCACTGATTATCAATGACAGACGCACGTCTTTAGGGGAGAAACACTGGCAGGTAAGTACCGTGACCTGTAAGTTCTATAATTAGTATCTGTCACAGTGGCACATTTCTCACGTGGCTGGCTACATTGGGAGGAGATGTGATCACTTTTTTTTGCAGATCGCATGCACTCCAAATGCTGAAAATTCCGCAGAATACCGGACTGTAACACACGCTTTTCACGAGCGTTGTCTTCAGTCACTGTGTGGCCTCAGCTGTACTGACTTTGCATAGGCGTAAGCACATGTGAAACATCACGTTTATGTGCTATAAACATGTTGTAACCTGTAGCTCTCCTTTAATAAATACTTCCAAATACCACACTGTCTCTTACGTTTCCACTAGTACGGACTGGTATTCTTCCCCAGATTCTCACCTCTATCTGGTCAATTGTTTCTTGATATTCTTTTTCTCGATTCTTGAAAATGGATTCAGTGTCTTTTATCACCTCCTCCAGACTGTCATCTTGTGTCTGAGACATGGGAAACAATGTGGTTGAGAATAGAGATAATAATTAGATAACTTGTACAGTAATTTCACAGGGGCCAAGAACAGTATAATAAATAAATAGTGAGTAGTGGGCACCCTAGTCTAGTTTCATGTTAGCTAACTGAATTTCATATTAACTTCAAATGTGACAGGCTCTAATGTTTGCGCTGTGGTCCGATCCATTAACGGAATGTGATCCCCATTTTTGGTTCTGCTAACAAAATGTTTGAAAATCACATGGAACACGCTGCATTGCGATCACGCTTTTCACAAAGTTTCCATGCGTTACTAGTGGGGCCTTAACTTCTCAAACTCACTGATTAACTTTTCTTACCAAAAGATGTAGCAGATGTTTAAAAAAGATTTCCATGAATATTACCAAACAGGGTTAAAACTGGTAAATGTTCTCACCTCTCCCTGGGTCTCCACACCAGACATTGCGTATCCTGAGAAATCCTCCCACAATAATAGAGTTTCCTCTGTCTCCTCCCACGCCAGACTGTCACAGTCGTCCTCAAAATCATACTCCCTTCTAGGAAATGGACATAGAGCTTTATGGTTAATTTAGGCTTCTGGGCATAGCGAAACTTCGGTTTCAGTTTAGAAACTGCTTAAAGGACACTTTTTTATTTAAGGAATAATTGGCTACCTGTAGATTTATCTCATTTATTTATTCTCATAAGCCTTTTATAAACAGCTTTCAAATAAAATTTATGTAATTTCCTATTGACGCTCATGCCATGCCATTTTCCAGTGTAGCTCAGTTACAAAGGTATATTGTTAATATTAAATATTAAAAGATGACTTCAACTTACAACCTTAGCTTATTCTCTCTGCCCCTCAAAAACTCTTTATAAATGAACCCCCTATTATAGGCCTATAGACCGTGAAATGTCCCGTCAAGTTACCTTATGGAACCTGTGTATAAGTTACTTACAGCTGATTGAGCATCTTCTGCATCTCCTCATTGATACTCATTGCCGTACTTTCATCCTCGTCCGCCCCTCTCGTACTCTCACTCTCGCACATGGAGGTCTCGTCATCAGTGGCCGGTTTCCTCTCTTTTCTTCTGCTCAGAACCTTCATAGGAGAGAGATGGACAGTCTGGGGACAAACAGGTGGGACGATATTGGGGCAGGAAGAGAAGAAGAATCAGTGAGAGTCAGGACAGGAAGAAGAAACTACATAAGAGGAAGGAACGAGGTGAAAGACTTGGAAAGGAGACAATGCAACAAGGGGACGGGTGGTACAGGTAGGGATGGAGAGAAGAAAGGATGGAGATAGAGAGACAGAGAGAGACGGTTTGGTAAACAGAAAGATGGTGGGACAGTGATACAGGAAGGAAAGAATCAGAGAGAAGGAACGTTATTAGGGAAAGGGAAATAGTTAATGATTAAAGATAAGACGAGAGGAAGTAACCAACCCTTTGGGGGCGATATTATAATAGCCGATATCTGGCCAAGTTAGTGTATAACCACGATACCCAATGTATTATCAGGTTAGCACGGGTTTAATACTAATTCCGCGGTGGCAGCGCCAAAACTTTATAGAAATATCATCACTGCTTAGCCGATGTAGAAAAGGCCAAGTTAAGATTTCGTGTGAATGTTAACGCATTTTCTATGGAGGCATAAAGCGCACGTCCTACCTGACCGGTATCCCGCAGTGCAGTAAATCCACAGTATTGCAGGATCACAGACGGGTAAGTATTTACCTTATTACATCGTCCTGTTTGACTCTCATTAAGGGTCATATTTATAAATCGCGGTATCTTAATTTAGCGATACCGGTGTTATTGGTAATGTACAACATCGGTCATACATTTACACCGAATGTTCATTAGTTAACAAACGTTCGGTCATAGAATACCATGCTGTAATAACTACCTTAATGGAATTCTACGGGGATCGTAAATCTATGATCGCTTTATCGTAAATTTATGATAGTTTTCGGTAGTTAAGACAACGATTGTAAATTAACGATCGTTAAACCGATCGGATTAATGAACGCTAAACCGCCTTTATAAATATGGCCCCGAGAACCATAAGACACAGTAGGCGCACCTGTGATTGGAGAGGGCACTGACGAACTCTCCCCACCACCCCTCCACTCCCTATATAGTCTTTTTCCTCCCCCCCAATTATTTTTTAGAAAATGGGTGTGGTTTGTGGGTGTGGTCTTTGTTTAGGGGCGGGGTTAAGGGCACCAGGGTTTTCTTGCCTACAGGCTCCCAGGGTGAAAATCTGCCCCCAATTCTAATGTTCCCGTCATCATCTTCCTACATTGGTAATTTTTCTCTGATCCTACACAATGTTCCCAGAATTTCCTATTGACCCTATAGGGATGAAAACCAATTAGCTGATCTGTTGCCCACGTGTACGGCAATACCCTAACCAAAATGAATCCCCACAACTCATTCATACTTCATTACCAACATTACCGTGTTAATACCGTATATAGTGTCTTCATTATTAGAATCTGCTCACACTAACATCATACACATTGTTATAATACATAACAGCCTAGCTATAAATATCATCCTGGAAATTATACTTAAATATAAACGGTGCATATCTATGTCACTAGTTATAATGGGGCTTAGCTATGTCATCAGTCACACGACTCATCACAGGACATAATGCGCCAGCTGATTTAAACTATGAGAATATATGAATATATATTGATATGAATATGAAACTCCTTGGTAGCTTTTAATATCCTTATAGGGGTAAATTATCCTTAGAGGGGTAAATTATCATAGAGGGGTAAATTATCCTTATAGGGGTAAATTATCTTTAGAGGGGTAAATTATTCCCTATAATATACAAGTATTCACTTTTCTATTGGAGAACAGCAGAGTATGATGTCATTACTAAGGTCACTGAATCATTTTCCCCTGAAATTCTTAGTTAAAAAACATCTTTTATTTAACAACCATTAAAAATTTGCCAGCCGGGGCACAAATGATAAAGAGGTCTAACGCGTTTCGGGTATCAACCCTTACTCATAGACACTTATTTGTACAGGAGATAGAGAGGAGACACTCTGCTCCGCGGGCACGCTGAACTGGTGAGAAGGAGAGAAGGAGACCGTATTGGAGGAGGTGTTGCCTGGAGTGGACGGGAGCCGCCATTAAGATTTAACCATTTAATGATAAGTTCTCTTCCTTTCAGGCAAATGTATCTGCCTCCTCCCTCTGCTCAATGAGCATTTCATGAGCTTGAGCATGTGCAGAGGAGGCAGCAGATGAAACTGCAGTCAGTCATTGGCTATTATGTCAGTAGTCAGTAGCTTTGATTGACTGCATGGAGGGAGGAGCCATCTTATTCTACCAGAATGGAGATAATAATTATCCTTTAATATCTGGTTAGTAATACAGGTAGTAATGTGCTGAATATATCAGTTGGAGTTGGGGGGAGGTAACTGACATGTAACCAATTTTTGTTTCAAGGGTGAACATGCCCTTTAAGCTGCAGCAACCAATCAGACGTTATCTAACTGCAGTAACATCTATTGATGTAATCTTGGCCTCTGGACAGGGAAGCCAAGAGATAATGACCCCCTATTGCCCTTACCTGCAGCATGTTGATCATGTCCTCGCAGCTCCGTTGTTGGGCTACGTCACACAGTTTCGCGGTGATATCGATCCGACGGCAGATATCCATGTCCACGCGCATTGCCTTCTCCTGGATTTTGGTGTCAAGTTCAGTCAAGTTCTGAGAGTCAGGTACAGGGTAATAGACAGGAAGAGACAGGAGGAGAAGATGGCGTCGTTAGTTATTCTCAGTGCTAAATAATAAGGAAGGTTTATCTTTATTTAGAAAACATAGCTCAGCGCACTGGAATAGGAACTTTCAGTAGACACGCTCCTTACCTGGCCAAGATCCCATGATGCAATACGCAGTTTGGCGGGAATTACTGCATTGCATGAGCTCGGTCAGGTATGGAGTGCTTATGGGCCAATACACCTTTTATGTGGTAAAGTAGCACAAAACTTAACATAAAACTGCCGAGAGTTTTACCCAGGGAGTCATGTGACTTTTACCTAGGGAGTCATGTGACTTTTTAACCTAGGGAAGTCATGGTGACTTTTACCTAGGGAGTCATGTGACTTTTACCTAGGGAGTTCACTTCAACTCGCCCCCCCACTACGAAAATACAAGGTAAAGTAAGAAGAAATTGAGTGACATAAAAAGTGTTAATTAACTTAAACGCTCAAAATGTTGCGCAAATGGATCGCAAGCGTGGCGCGGCAACGCACGCTAGTGCACTAGTGTGGCCACATCGAAATCCCGATTGGATCGTGCTTAAAAGCACATTAGTGTGGCCTAGCCCTTAGCAGTGTTTCTCGACCTTATCTGTGGGGACCCCCATTTTTTGTCTCGGGGACCCCCTACATTAAATTATTTTAATATATTATTATTTTTCTTTCTCGCTCATTATAATTTATTCAAATGTAAATGACAGATCTATAAATATATTTCTATTTTTGAAAAAATGCACTCAAATTCACCTAACACAAATTATACAGAACATTAATAAATATATCTGTATTTATCACAATGGTAGATCCCTTGAGGGCCCCCATGCAAACCTCTCAAGGAACGCTAGGGGTCCCTGGACCCCTGGTTGAGAAACTGCCTTAAAGGGCATGTCCACCCTTAAAATAAACTTTTGCCCTATAATAGAATGCCTTCCCCCAGCCCCAACCGCTATAAAATAATTTTAAGAAAGTGTCCCGATCTTTACTTACCTTCCCTCTCTCCTCCGACGTCCGGCCCGGCCTTCTGCTTGCAAGACATTGATTGGCTGAGAGGCAGTCAATCACGGACGCGGCTGACGGCTGCTCAGAATGCCGGGGGAGAGAGGGAAGGTAAGTAGCGTTCGGGGGACTTTCTTAAAAATGTTTTTTAGCAGTTGAGTCTGGGGAAAGGAACCCTAATATATGGCCAAGGGTTTCTATGCTAGGGGGATTGATTGCAAAACGGGAGGGGGAGAAGAGCTGCAGTGCGCATGCCAAACTTCTCCCGGAGGTGAGACAGGAGGCAGAGTCCTATATGGACTCTGCTATCCTCCTGGTGGGCAGTTTTTGGGACTTTGGGGGGGGACTACAGGAGAACCATTTGGAGCTGGGATGTGAGGTAAGGATTAAACTACACTACATGATGGGGCCAGTAGTGGGGGGATTATAGTTTTGGGGGTGGACATGCCCTTTAAAGTGTGCATTGATTCAGGGATCTCCTGAAGCTTTTATAATCTACCACTAGAGGGCGTAAAGTATAAACAAGAGGCATAAAACATCCTATCAGGCTGAGGCCACACTGTAAGGCTGGGTACACACACAGAGGGACTTTTTGTCCCAACCAATTGTTCGCTACTAGCAAACACTCAGCCGGGACAAACAACTGTCAGTCGCGGCAATAGGGAACCACACGGTGAATTACTGCCCATTCGTTCGATTTGGCGAGCAAGCTTGGTATCTCCAGCCGACCAGATGAAGATCGCGTGCACCCCTTTTAACAGATCACAGCGCACATCATCACAACTTCAGGCTCATTTACCAGTTGAGTGGCCGCAGTGCATTTTTACGTTTTTAAAGTCGCGTTTACTGATTTACAATCGTTTAGCGCAACTTTAAGTCTTGGTTTGCGCCAGCTGCGCGAGTACCGTAAGAGACAGTCACGCAGCCATTACAAGCTTATTTACCAGAGACTGCGCTGTTGATAGCTGGTGTTTAATATTCATGTGGGTGAGATTTACCCACAACCCCTGGTACATCTGTTATGGGAGATTTTCCCAGAGCCTGTGAGGCTCTAAGTGAATCTCCCTGCTAGGGCAGCCAAAGCAATCGGACCACACTATGTGCGCTTTTCAATCAGATTGTATGTTAAAATGGGCTGGTGTGGCCTACCCCTCATTATTTGGAATGCTGACCGACTCCTGTCCTATTCCTAAACCACCAAAAAGGATGAAAACTCACATTGCTCATCAAACCTTTAAAGACTACCAGCTCGGCCTTCAGCTGTTTAACCTTCATGGCCAGTTCCTCCTGGTATAAAGCCGATTCCTGGGCTTCCTGAAAAGGAAACAATAAAGAGACTAGATTACACACGGGTACATCTTCCACCAAATTGATCAGTACGCATCATGATGATGCACCATAGCTAACTTGGCAAATTAAAGCGAAAGCTAGCAGCCCCATCTGGCACTTCCCTAAACACAGCAAAGCCCATAGCGGATCGTATGTAGGTAGAACGTTATTCAATATGAAGGAAAGTTGGTAAATAATATATAAGGTTTGGAAAACACTGACGGGGCAAATTGATCTGCTGATGTATTCAGAGCTGGAGGAGACATCTTCCTGGTAACCTGTCCTGTCTACACAACTATAAAAAGAGACTGCCAAAAGGAAAAACACTCCCAGTAACTGCGCTGCCTGTAGCAAATGGCCTCATTGCCCCTATGCATGTGTGCCTATAGACTTTAATAGCTTAAAGTAAGTTTTTCAACTTGCTTAATGGAAGCAGCACCCCTGGATGAGCTGCAGATAACACTTGTTTTTCACTCGCCCCCTCACCAGCTCAAGAATTATTACGTCTTTCACACTAAACAGTACAATTGGGTGCTCGGCGCCCACGCACTTAACTCTCTGCATCCACCTGTTCGTGCAAAGCCTGTATTTCCTGTAGAGGAGAATTATGGTAAGAAAGACATACTGTTTGCATTGTTCAGCCTATGTGGGAACAAATAAACCATTTAACCCAATGTAGTTAAAGAGATTGTTCACATTGAAGACTAACATAGAGGAACAGATGGAGTTGCAAAGTGGTAGGATTCAGACAGTTACTAGTGTAAGGAAATTTATCTGTGTGGCAACAGAAGTAAATGAGTTACTATCATCTCTGGACATTTCTACTGATACACATCCTTGCTGATAAAGAGATACTAGAAACACATTTCAGGAATAACTGGAACTAATGACGAATGTCATTCATTGTTACAGAAGTCCCTGCAGTCTCCGCCCCCTCCCCTAGCTCATTGATCTCAGACATGCTCAGTATAAGAGAAATTCCATAAGATTGTTTCTCCCTGTGTTAAAGGGAGACAGGCAGAAATTCAATGTGTTTACTTCACACACTTACACTATCAGAGTACCCGGCGTTGCCTGTTTTTTTTTTTTTTTCCTCAATCAAAACCTTGTTGGGTTAAATTGTTTATCAGCGGAGAGAACACTCGATTCACCAACATATGGCAGCACAAAGGTCTGATAAGATTACTGTGAAGGTCTAATTTTTCATACCCACACCTGACCCAAAATTAAACAGACCACAAACCAACAACGCCCTGCACCCACTACCTGACCTGACCTGCACCTTTCTACCTGAATCCGACCCACAACCCATTCAAACTCTCTGTGGTTTATATGAAACCTTCCCACAAATTGGGTAACCTGTACCTGATACAGGGCTCTAGGTCAGATCTCATCCCCACTTAACTTAGGCAATGATTCGATTCACCAACAGAAGGCAGCACAAAAGTCAGATCTTATCACCAATTAATTTAGGCAATCACTCGATTCACCACCAGATGGCAACACAAAGGTTAGATCTCATCGGCCGATAAAGGGCCTACTCACGGGCTGATAAACAGTCGAAACGAACGTTCGTACACATTGTGCATGGCGGGTCGGGACCCATGATCACAAATGGCAGCAGAAAAGTCGGATCTCATCCCCCAATTAACTAAAAGGGATAAGGGGTGGTTTGTAAGAAAACTAAAAGGGATAAGGGCGTGGTTTGTAAGAAAACTAAAAGGGATAAGGGGTGGTTTGTAAGAATTGCAAGGGGCCATGTTTTTTTACCAATCCCGGTCAGGTAAGACGTAACGTTATTTTCCGTCATCGGCCCACATGCCTGCATTCAATAGATGTTTGATTTTGCACACAACTTTAGCTTATATTGAATAGGCTGTGCTGCACGATTTCAAAAAGGTTTCGGAAATGAAAATAGATTAAATACATAAATATAGATTAAATACAAACGGGTTTAAAAATAAATTAGAGGTATGTTTTATGCAGATCTCCTTTGTGCCAGTTTGTTAATTCACACACAATACAATAGCAGTAAGGGGCCGAAGGTGGCAGCGTGCCGTCAGGCTGGTGGATGGACAGAACAGACAGAATGACAGATGTACAATCAGAGAGACAGACATTAATGTTTCTCACCTCGTCCATTTCTGCAACTCTCTGCTGGAGCTGTACTCGCGCTGTATATTCCTCCTCCCACCTGCAATAACAGGTATAATGGGTGTAATAACAGCACATCATGATCAGGGCAATGCACCAAGAGTTCCTAGCAGGTAAGTACATTCTATCAGCACTGTAACAATTCAATAAACCACAGCTAAACTCTGACATGGAGAGGTTAGTGTCCTGGACTTTAGTTTATTTTTACAGTGTAGTTGTCCTACAAGCTGTTATCAGATTTACAAACTTTGAAGGACCAGTGGTTCTGTGAGCTCTAATATCCACACTGGTGGAGGAGATTAAGATAAGGGCGGAGAGGCTCATTCCTATAGACTGATAATAACTGATCCACATCCACATACAGACTGAACCAGAGCTAAACATAGACCCTGTAATGGGGAGGATGGGAATATAGAAACACTTTATACCTAGAACACAGCACTACTGATCCTCCCTGGGAATGGGCACTACATAGAGGTCCCTACAGACTTGTGTCATTTGGACCAGGGCCTTCATATTGTGCCATGTGTTTACTATGACATCACAAGATTAAAGCATGACATACACATTACATGGCAATGGTGCAGCCGATTGATTGGAAGCACCGATCACATTACAATAGCCTGATTCAAGGAGAGCCGAGGTCCATATGATATTCTCAGTAAGTGAAATGGTTTAGATAAATTCTCACATCACCTTTAAAAAGACCCTTTAAAAAAAAAACACTGGTTCCTTTAACCACAAATGCACTCTTATTGGTGCCACCAAAATAATAATACCCATGAGGCTCAGCCCTTCATAAAGCAGACTTTGCATTATGGGAGATGTAGTTTGCAAGTAAGAAAATAATATTTATAAGTGGCAGTCATCTTATAAAAACTATGAAAAATCAAAAAACTGCAGTCACTGCAAACATCAACTTAATGATTGCCCATCCAATCACATGCAGCAACGCACCCGAAACCGCGCGGTTTGAATGCATTGCTGCAATTTCCAATGTTAGAAAAAGACGCATGCGCCAAGTCGAGCACAAACGCACGGAAATCGCGCTAGTGTGGCCTAGCCCTTAAACAGTTTCTAAGCCTGATCTAAAACCCAGAAAATGCTGATTAAAAAGCTGCATCGCTAAGTGATTCCTAACCAAAGATATTCCAGTGTGAAATCAGTAAAATCTTTCACTTACAGCCCGCCATGATGTTACTTTCACTATTAGTGAGAAAAATGTGTTTAAGGGCGAACTTCTCCTTTATAATGGATGTATGAAGTGTGTGTGACTTCCTGTCCTATAGCCATGAACTGGCAGTCGCCTGGCTCACCATGATGACAGTTTTCTTGTACATAAGGACAAGCCACAGAATCTGCACAATACTCTCTATGTACTGCATATTCTGACATCACAGGTTATTACATCATGATCCATTTCATTTTGTGTTTACAGTTTACCAAGTGAAAGACGAATGGATACGAGATCCTGTGGTAATTAAAGGAACAGTGGCTATCGAACTCCCAGATCTGGAACTAAACAGATCGATAACAGTGTGAAATGTGAATAGACAGTAACACGGTGTTCTCAAAACTAATAAATACCCTGGAACTGCAGATTACCGGTAAAATAACTACTAAAGGGCAGTGTCAAAAATGGGGCTTTGGGGCCCACCAGAAAAGACCAGGGTCACTCCAAGAAGCATTAAAGTATACCAGCCAACTATCTGGTGTTATTGTTAGCCATGGCCAGGTCTGCCATGGATTGCCTGGACACACCAAAAGTCCCGCCCAATTTGGGACCAAACTTGGCGGGCCAGGATAGTTGGTATTATACACCCAACCCAGCATGCACTTTTCTGTCCACAACCAAACTGATACATTTTGCACTTTATTGCCTGGATATTTCCAGATATTTAAGTATAACTATTGTTTCCATTCTGGCAGAGTAAGGTAGTTCCCTCCCTCCAAACACTCAATCAAGGCTGTCACTGCTGACATCACAACCAATGATTGACAGCTGTTTTCCCTGCTGCCTCCTCTGCACATGCTCAAGCTTACAAAAATCTCATTGAGCAGTGAAAGGAGGCAGATACCGAAAGGAAAAAAACTTATGAAGTATCTGGTTACGAAAACATGTAATAAACTGGTAAACATAGCAGTTGGGGTTACAGGCAGATAAGTGACAAGTCATCAGATTTTTATTTGTGGACATGGATTTTAAGTGTTAAATTAGGGGACCCTTCGCCATTTCATCTATACTTTTCTCTCATTAATATATCTGTCTCACTCCTGTCCTTACGTTAACTAAACACCAGGGATAACACAGCAGTAACACGCTAAACTTCATTTTGCAAGATGTGGTTCCAGAAACGGAAAAGTCTCTTCTGACTGAAACCAGATTGTGCTGCTTTATCTAACATCACCTCAGAAAATAGTAGCATTGTGGGTAATCATCTGTCTGAATCTCTCCTTCCTAGTAACAATTGGTTTTCTCACTGCTAAGTCTACAACAGAGAGGCCACAGGTAGGTCAACCAGTAGTCACGTGGCAGCTTTGGCAGGAAGGAGAAATGGGGAGGGTTGTTTTTTTTTTTTTTAAACATCCACTGACCATGTGCAACTTTGTATCTGGGTCCATGGCACACCTGCATTATGAAACAGACAAGGTTTCTAAGATGCTGCTATCTGTTATTTAGCAATTATATTATGAATCCAGGGCCATTTATAGTGAAGCTTTAGTTACCCTTTAACATCTTGAATTCTATTTAAACACTGCAGTCTCACAAAGACATCACATTATAACGCAAACATAAGGCTTTACATGCAGTGACATAAAATATTTACACATCAATGAAATAAACTAAAAGGCCAGCGCTACCATACTGGTGGGATCCCAACTGCACACACACTGCTCAATGTTTCCCAACATTAGTCAGGAGATTGGAACTTGTGGACTAATCAACTAGGACGGTCTCATCCAGCCCACAGGGTCTGTAACCGGCGCCTGAATCCTCCCATACTTAATCTGGCAACAGATTCTGGGGTTTGGCCAAGTTAATTTGTTACATCCCGTCTGCAAAACTTTACAGCATGTGACATAACAGGAAGTGGTAATGGCACCGGTTTACCAACCAATTACCAGTACACACATGATTGCCACAACCAGTACACACATGATTGCCACAACCAGTACACACGATTGCCACAACCAGTACACACATGATTGTCATAACCAGTACACACGATTGCCATAACCAGCACACACATTCCATAACCAGTACACACATGATTGCCATAACCAGTACACACATGATTGCCACAGCCAGTACACACATGATTGTCATAACCAGTACACACGCTTGCCATAACCATCACACACATTCCATAACTAGTACACACATGATTGCCACAACCAGTACACACGATTCCCATAACCAGTACACACATGATTCATGATTGCCATAACCAGTACACACATTCCATAACCAGTACACACACTCCATAACCGGTACACACATGCCACAACTGGTACACACATTATATAACCAGTACACACATTCCATAACCAGTACACACATGCCATAACCGGTATACACATAAACTGGTACAGACATTATATAACCAGTACACACATTCCATAACCAAAACCCACACATAACCAGTACACACATTCCATAACCTGTACACACACTCGATAACCAATACACACACTCGATAACCAGTACACACGATTGCCATAACCAGTACACACATGATTGCCATTACCCGTACACACATTCCATAATCAGTACACACACTCTATAACCAGTACACTCATTGCATAACCAGTACACAAATTCCATAACCAGTACACACACTCCATAACCAGTACACACACTCCATAACCATTAACACACACTCCCATAACACGCATGCCATAACCAGTACCACATGCCATAACCGTACACACACATGCCATAACCGGTACAACGACATTCCATAACCAATACACACTTCCTAACCAGTACCCACACCCATAACCAGTACACACACTCTATAACCAGTACACTCATTCCATAACCAGTACACACACTCCATAACCAGTACACACACTCCATAACCAGTAACACACTCCATAACCAGTACACACCCTCCATAACCAGTACACACATTCCATAACCATAACAACACATTCCATAAGCAGTACACACATTCCTTAACCAGTACACACACCCCATAACCAGTACACACACTGCATACCATACACACACTCCATAACCAGTACACCCACTCCATAACCATTACACACACTCCATACACGCATGCCATAACCGTATACACATGACATAACCGGTACACACATGCCATAACCAGTACAGACATTCTATAACCAGAACATATTCCATAACCAGTACACCCTTCCAAACCAATACCACATTCCATAACCAGTACACACATTCCATAACCAGTACACACATGCCATAACCGGTATACACATGCCATAACCGGTATACACATAAACTGGTACAGACATTTATAACCGTACACACACATTCATAACCATACCACAACATAACAGTACACACATTCCATAACCAGTACACACATCCATAACACACATTCCATAACCAGTACACGCATGCCATACCCAGTACACACACTCCTAACCAGTACACACATTCCATAACCAGTACACACATTTCATAACCAGTACAACCATGCCATAACCAGTATACACATGCCATACCCGTAACACATAAACTGGTACAGACATTATATAACCAGTACACACATTCCATAACTAGTACACACATTCCATATACACCATTCCATAACCAGTACACACATGCCATAACCAGTTCACACACTCCTCCATAACCAGTACACACATTCCATATACACACACTTCCATAACCAGTACACACGCATTCCTAACCAGTACACGCATTCCATAACCAGTAAACACGCATTCATAACCAGTACACGCATTCCATAACCAGTACACGCATTCCATAACCAGTACACGCACTCCATAACCAGTACACACACTCCATACCAGTACAACGCATTCCATAACCAGTACACACATTCCATAACCAGTACACGCATTCCATAACCAGTACACGCACTCCATAACGCAGTACACGCACTCCATAACCAGTACACGCACTCCATAACCAGTACACGCACTCCATAACCAGTACAACCACACACGCACTCCATAACCACGCCCAATACAACAAAATACACGCCTCCATAACCAGTACACACATTCCATAACCTGTACACACACTCGATAACCAATACACACACTCGATAACCAGTACACACGATTGCCATAACCAGTACACACATGATTGCCATAACCCGTACACACATTCCATAATCAGTACACACACTCTATAACCAGTACACTCATTGCATAACCAGTACACAAATTCCATAACCAGTACACACTCCATAACCAGTACACACACTCCATAACCAGTACACACCCAACTGCATAGCCAGTACACACACTCCATAACCAGTACACACACTCCATAACCATTACACACACTCCATAACACGCATGCCATAACCAGTATACACATGACATAACCGGTACACACATGCCATAACCAGTACAGACATTCTATAACCAGAACATATTCCATAACCAGTACACACATTCCATAACCAATACACAATTCCATAACCGTACACACATTCCATAACCAGTACACACATGCCATAAACCTTAACACATGCCATAACCGGTATACACATAAACTGGTACAGACATTATTAACCAGTACACACATTCCATAACCAATACCCACACATAACCAGTACACCCATTCCATACCATACACACATTCCATAACACACATTCCATAACCAGTACACCATGCCATAACCAGTACACACACTCCATAACCAGTACACACACTCCATAACCAGTACACACATTTCATAACCAGTCACACATGCCATAACCAGTATACACATGCCATAACCGTAACACATAAACTGGTACAGACATTATATAACCAGTACACACATTCCATACCTAGTAACACTTCCATATACACCATTCCTACCCATAACACATGCCATAACCAGTTCACACACTCCATAACCAGTACACACATTCCATATACACACATTCCATAACCAGTACACGCATTCCATAACCAGTACACACCATTCATAACAGTACACGCATTCATAACCATAACCCATTCATAACCAGTACACGCATCTCCATAACCAGTACACACACTCCTAACCAGTACACACACTCCATAGCCAGTACACCGCATTCCATAACCAGTACACTCACTCCATAACCAGTACACGGACTCCATACCATACACCGCACTCCATAAGCAGTACACGCACTCCATAACCAGTACACGCACTCCATAACCAGTACACGCACTCCTAACCAGTACACGCACTCCATAACCAGTACACGCACTCCATAGCCAGTACACGCATTCCATAACCATACAACGCATTCCATAACCAGTACACGCACTCCATAACCAGTACACGCAATCCATAACCAGTACACGCAATCCATAACCAGTACACGCAATCCTAACCATAAACACTCCATAGCCAGTAACAAAATCACATTCCATAACCAGTACACACCACTCCATAACCAGTACACGCAATCCATAACCAGTACACACAATCTCCATAAACCAGTACACACACTCCATAACCAGAACACACACTCCATAACCAGTACACACATTCCATAACCAGTACACACACTCCATAACCAGTACACACATTCCATAACCAGTACACACATTCCATAAACAGTTCAACATGTCCCTGCACATTCCAGAACAATCTGCTTTTCTCACTATAAGATTCCAACCTATTGGGGCTATTGTAATAAGAGGTACAAGTTTCCCTGTGCAATAAATTTGTAGTAACCAATCAAAAGTTAGCTTTTTACACCATTTATTTTTGCAACGTGATTATTGCATCGTGTGTACCTAGCTTTAGAGATCATCTGATTGGTTGCTAAGATAACACAGGAAAACTTTTGTACCTCTTATTACATCAGCCCCTATAAAGGGTATTTTCATCATAATATACGACTGTGATTAAATGGAATTACCCCTGGACACCTGTGTAACTTACTACTACGTTTACAACTGTTACCTGCCCACTTAAGGTAACACACCTTGTTGTATATTAGATGGCGGTTCAGTTAATGTTATGTTTTCCCATATCCTACAGCGAGACGTTGTTTTAGCATTTCTAACAATCTCTACAGTGTCTTCCTACTGGTGATTTCAATGTTACAACATCACATTAAAGGGATAATATTCAGATTCTGCCTCCATTAAGGTCTCATTCTCTAACAGTAACCATGTCAGCACACATACCAAGCCCCTTGGTGCCAAACTCTCCCCCCTCCAACACAGTGTGAGTCACAGTCTGAACTACCACAGGAGAAGCGTCTGTGACCATAGGGGGCCAGGAGGGGATCCAACTTCTTACTTTATGAACTTTATGAAACATTTGTTAGTTTAAAACAGATGAAGCTGCAGATTCCAAACAATGAGATAAACTGGAGGCAGCTTTATACATTGGGAGCCATTAACAGTTAACACATGCATTGGTGTTAGGAAATATAAAGATTAAAAGCCACGTCATTCCACGTCACATATAATTATATTGAGTTTGTAATGGCAATAGCCATATTATGTAGAATGGTACGGATCAGCCATATTATACACATACTGATACCTCACCTCTGTTTATAGGCATCTCGCTCTCTCTTCACCTTGCCCAGAACATTGTAAAGTGCTCGGATTTCTGGTGTGATGGTGTCGATTTGAACTCCTACCCCGTCCGAGTGCCCCCAGTATGACCCGCTTACTGAACCTATGTCGGGTCGGTTCACCAGCCGGTGAGATCCGTATACCCATGTCTGGGGGGGAGGTGCGGGACAGGGGCGAGTGAGCCCCAATAATGGGGGAGGCAAGATGGGCCCCACAAATCCAGTCTGTACGCCTTGATCCCGGGTAATAGGTCCTGCCCCTTGCGCCCTCTCCAACGCTCTCTCCAGAGAGCGGTTCCTTCTTTCCAGCTCGTGAACCTTGGCCAAAAAGCAACGGAACCTGAGATTCAGAGTCTTCAAGACGTTGATGTTCGAGCCGAAGTCGTTGCGTAAAGCGGTGGCCCCCACAGTTGAACCATAAGGGCCCCCCCCCATGAGCAGCGATGACTGGGGGGGAGATAACGGACTGTCTCCCGGCTGGAGGGAGTGATCGGAGGAGAGCAGGAGGAGATTGGGAGTCAGTAAAGGGTTCATGGCTCTGTTATGGTTTGAGCAATGCAGAGAGGAGGAAAGGAGGGGGGAGCAGCCAGCAGTAAAGGGGAGGAGGGGGAGAAATTCACATTATAAGGCTGAGCTATAGGGGAGGAAAGGAAGGGAGAGGAGCAGAATGAAAAGGGGTCAGCTGGGGATTATGGGTTAGAGTCAAGAGAATGAAGGAGGAACAAGAGAGACATCAGTGAGGATGGAGGGGGGTGGAATGGAGGGGGAACATTCCTTCCATCATCACCGCAGGCTAAAGTACAGAGCAGCTGCAGAGGGAAAGGGGCTGGAGGAATAGTGACGTCTAAGGAAAGGGGGGGGGGGGACAGCGCAGATTGGAGAGAGGGAACTGTGTCCTACTGCCTACCAATGCACTCACATTATTATTATGGTCCATAGACCTCAGACTGACCAGTGATTGGCTGGGAATTTCCTGCTGATTCAGACAATGGTAATTCTATAAAATAGAAAGAATTCCCCATGGCTCTTATTTACCACCAGGGAGCAATTAATAATAATAATAATAATAATAATAATATGAATTTACATTGAATAATAAAAATGAATAATAATAAATAAAATAATATTTAAAATGAATAATAAATAAATAAGAACAGTAATCCATTGGATAATGTACTCCCTAACCATAAATTATAAGGATATTAGAAGTCACTGAGGAGTTCCTTCCGTGACCATATAATAGCACAAGTACCTTTTATACAGGGTCACGGAACTCCAAGGTGATTATAAGGTTATAATCTTACAGTTCCTCGCATAGAAATCCACTACAGGGGTAGGTTATATAATAATAATTAATAATAATAAAAATGAATCATATCCATAATAAACATAATTAATACAAATGATTAATAATAACCATCAGTGTCAGTAATGACAATAAAATTAATAAATGGGGAATTTCGCTCACAAAAGTGGCTTAGATTTTTTTCAGTTTAATTGAAGAACGGGAGGTAAAGGAGTCGTGTCTTACCTCCCGTTCTTCAATTAAACCAGCAGGAGCCGGCAGGGAAGTTACAGAATTTAACCTCAATCGGGCTCCTCTGCTGTTCCTATGAAAGGATCCGACGGGGAATGGTCAGAGAACCCAGCACCGGAGCATAATCACTCGTAAGTTCCCTCTGTTCCTTGCCTGCTCCTGACTGTTTAATTGAAGAACGGTTACGGTAGGTAAGACATAGCTCCTTTACCTCACATTCTACAGTTAAAGGGCAAGTCCAGCCCTAAAATGAAAACTTACATACAGGTAAATCACCCACCAAACCCCTAAACGGTAATAGTTTGAAATCTGAAATATATAAGTCTAACCTGAAATCCTGCACAATGTCCTGTTGCCCCTGTTTCTGCTTCCTGGTTCTTCCAGTTAGTAACTGTCAGTTATGGATTTGACAGTTGGCATCACAGCCAATGACTGAATGTTAATCCCCTGTCTGCCTCTTCTGAGCATGCCCAGGCTCAATACAGGCTCAGTATAGGTTTCTAAATTGCTCAGTTTCCATGAGGCCTCCAGAAGCATAGCAGGCATACAGTAATGAATTCAGAGGGCAAAGTAGGATATATCAACATATTTTATAGAGGCCATTCTTTCTAAAAGATGTTCTTATGAGGGTGGAGTTGTCCTTGAAACTGAAAAAATATAAACCACTTTTGTGAGCAGAGATTCCCTTTAACCACAATTTATAATGAATGTTAATGTCATTACAAAACATTTAATAAAAAAACAATAAATTGAAATAGTAACTAAAAATCAGTAATAATAATAGAAATTAGTAATATTAATACTACAGAATATATCATATTAAAGAAACTGAATTATTATTATTTAATATAATTTTATAATAATAATGATATGATGCACTTTAACTCCCAGAATCCCTTTCTTTTCCCTGCGTTGATGACCCAGTACACTGGACAGAGAGAGTGAGTAGACAGCTGGACTGTGGGATTAGATCTCTTGTCTGTAATTATCCTGACAGTGGGAGCAGCATAGACACCAACTGACAAATGTGCTTCTCCCTGGGTTTTAAGGAGGAAGTAATTCTATATTCTATTTATAAATCTGGTTCATCTTAAAGAGATTTCCTAACATTTATATATTAAATTTGTAAAAATGAAATATAGGAAGTTGCCATACTGTTTGCTTTTCCATTAAATTCATGCTAAGTCTGTCTTACTAACCATTTCTTAAGTCCAACGACCATGTAAATAGATACAGATTCTAGAACACCAAGGTGACTTAACATGTATTTAAAGAGCTGACTTAACACTGGCTGCTTAACTGGATGGCTGACAGCACTGGCTAGCCACTGTTAAGTAAAAACCACTCAGTTCACCAGCCAGTGTTAAGTAAACCCTCCAGTTCACCAGCCAGTGTTAAGTAAACCCTCCAGTCACTATCCAGTGTTAAGAAAACCTCCAGTTACCAGCCAGTGTTAAGTAAACCCTCAGTTCACCAGCCACTGTTAAGTAAACCCTTCCAGTTCACCAGCCACTGTCTTAAGTAAACCCTCCAGTTCACCAGCCAGTGTTAAGTAACCCTCCATTCACCAGCCCCAGTGTTAAGTAAACCCTCCAGTTCACTATCCAGTGTTAAGTAAACCCTCCAGTTCACCAGCCACTGTTAAGTAAACCCTCCAGTTCACCAGCCAGTGTTAAGTAAACCCTCCAGTTCACCAGCCAGTGTTAAGTAAACCCTCCAAGTTCACTATCCAGTGTTAAGTAAACCCTCCAGTTCACCAGCCAGTGTTAAGTAAACCCTCCAGTTCACCAACCAGTGTTAAGTAAACCCTCCAGTTCACCAGCCAGTGTTAAGTAAACCCACCAGTTCACCAGCCTGTGTTAAGTAAACCCTCCAGTTCACTATCCAGTGTTAAGTAAACCCTCCAGTTCACCAGCCAGTGTTAAGTAAACCATCCAGTTCACCAGCCCGTGTTAAGTAAACCCACCAGTTCACCAGCCAGTGTTAAGTAAACCCTCCAGTTCACTATCCAGTGTTAAGTAAACCCTCCAGTTCACTAGCCAGTGTTAAGTAAACCCTCCAGTTCACCAGCCAGTGTTAAGTAAACCCTCCAGTTCACCAGCCAGTGTTAAGTAAACCCTTCAGTTCACCAAGCAGTGTTAAGTAAACCCTTCAGTTCACTAGCCAGTGTTAAGTAAACCCTTCAGTTCACCAGCCAGTGTTAAGTAAACTCTCCAGTTCACCAGCCAGTGTTAAGTAAACCCTTCAGTTCACTAGCCAGTGTTAAGTAAACCCTTCAGTTCACTAGCCAGTGTTAAGTAAACCCTTCAGTTCACCAGCCAGTGTTAAGTAAACCCTTCAGTTCACCAAGCAGTGTTAAGTAAACCCTTCAGTTCACCAAGCAGTGTTAAGTAAACCCTTCAGTTCACCAGGCAGTGTTGAAGGAGAACTAAACCCAAAAAATCAAAGTTTAAGTTAGAACATACTTGGCCTCAACATCCTTCTCAGCATGGAAGGTTCCACTCAGGGGCCTTTTCTTTACTGAGCATGCCTCAAACCTTGACGAGGTTGAGGCAGACTCAGGCACAACATGAGTCACACACTGCTCCTACACAGCAGTTTCCTGGACTTTGGAGGGGCACAGCATGGGAACCATTTGTTTTCAACTTCTTATGTGGCCAGTAAGGGATTAAATTTTAGTTTTGGGGGTGGACATGCCCTTTAACCCCTATGATGTAGGAATATATTAAATCATTAATATTCAAATTGGTGGTGCAGCTGATTAACCCTTTCCTAGTAGCAGTGTTGTAGTGTGATGTATATAGGTCTGGGTATCTAGTGTGTCCGGATCTGAAATAATGTCTGTCTCACCTACGGCTTTCACTCCACCAAATCCCATATAAACAATACATTGCAGGTGAAACACACAAAGACACAGGTCTGTAGCTGTGAACAGTGCAGGTTTATTGCAAAACATGCGTGCTACATGTTTCAGACCCACTCAAGCACTTAAGGAAAGATATGTGGGTTGAGAAACATGTAGCACGCATGTTTAGCAATAAACCACATGGTGCAGAACTGTAGGGGGAGGATAGTGAAGTGAACCTGATCTTAGCACAGCTCTGTGCAATACATTTCTCATCAGTGTACCTTATTAAAGGGAATGTTGGAGGGTAGGAAGAGTGTTTTTATAGAAACCACATGGTGTAGAACTGTAGGGGGAGGATTGTGAAGTGAACCTGATCTTAGCACAGCTCTGTGCAATGCATTTCTCATCAGTGTACCTTATTAAAGGGAATGTTGTAGGGTAGGAAGACTGTGTTTGTGATTCAGTGGTCTGTATTAAAACAACAAGCTAAGAAATATATTACACAGAAAAGCATTGCACAGAGCTGTGCTAAGGTCAGAGTCATTATATTATCCACCAGCAACACTGCACCATGCTCTATAAGTGTATGTATTAAAGGGGAATGTTGGAGGGTATGCCACTTGCAGCTCTGCACCATGTTGTTTATATAAATGTACATATTAATAGGAATTATCGGAGGGAATGCCAATTAAAGGGGCACTGTTAAAGGGAACGCAGACATGTTCTATAAAATTAATGCAGCAGGAGGGCTGCCTGTGGGAAGTTTTGCATAAACAAAATCACTCTTCCAACTAGGGTTCCCAACTTTGCCTTTAATACCCAAACACATATACAGGCCTATGTATTAAAAGTTCTTATCGTTAAAAATGGTGCAAATTTTGCCCCAACCAATCAGATTTTAGCATAAGAACATTTATTACATAGGGCCCTATTTATAAAAGATCGGTATCGTTATCGTAAAATACCGATCGTTATCGTAAAATAACGACCGTTTTTTTACCGATAACGACCGTTATTTACCGATAACGACCGGTATTTAGCGATATTGTTAAATACCGATTGTTATCGGTAAATAACGGTCGTTATCGGTAAATAACGGTCGTTATTTTACCAAACGATACCGATCTTTTATAAATAGGGCCCATAGGCCTGATAATATCTACACAACAAAAGGTTAGTATTTTCTTTAGAAGCATGATGCAGGCTGATACAGTTTGTATTTAATGCAATGGTAATTAGCACTGTAACATGTATATTTAATACGTGTTTGGGTCTTAAAGGCAAAGGTGGCCTTTGCCTTTACACTACTTCCAAAACTACTTCCAGGCTCCAACATTCCCCTTTAAAATGCATTGCACAGAGCTGTGCTAAGACCATGTTCACGTCAATACGCTGCACCTTGTAAAGTGGTCAGTTCAATTCTACTGGGGTTGCCACCTTTCCCTTTAAGATTCAAACACCTAGGGCTAGCTTCCACTAGCGCGTTTCGGGTTGCGGTTTGTGATCCGAGTGCAGGCATGTAATAGCCTATGGGACCGGCCCCACTACATGCAATGCATTTCCGTGTGCTATTGGAGTCATCAAGCACAATCGAGCATTATTGCGACCATGCGTCCTCCCTTGCACTTAAGTGGGGCCACAGCCTCAGGACATTGCTAAGTTCCATTGCATTAAATACATGCTGTATGGCTAAACTGAAATCAATGCAGCTTGCATTACACTTATAAGGTCTAGGCCACACAAGAGAGTTTTTCAGGCGATTGCAATTTCCCAATTGTATAAAAATTGCGGCAATGCACCAAAATCTTGCGATTTCGGGGGTGTTGCAATTCACACGTTTCAGCAATTTGGAAATGCGTGCGTTTTTTGTGCAATCGCATGTGTTTTCATAATGACAATGGACAAATCGCAAGCGCAAACGCATGTAAAATCGTGTGTGATTCAGGTGAGTTGCAGTGTGGCCATGCCCTAAATGTACATTGCAGCAATACGCACACTAATATAAATGGTAGAGTACAGAAATAAACACATACAAAGACACAGTCTTGCAGAAATGCTCCCAAATATAAAGGGTTAACAAGTTGCTTCCTAAATACATATGAGAGGGTTAACACCTTCCCCCACTCTGTATGAGCAGGAAAACCAGCTAATAATATTCACTGCCCTCTCTGATGATTGGCTTGGAGACACTGGCAGGTGGGGACTCTGAGTTCAACTGTTACATGCAGCTTAACATAAGGGGAGTGGGAAACAAACACAAGGTAGCTAGTTAGCATGTGCAGAAGGTGTTTTGGGTCCTGGACCACCAGGAAGAGGCAACACTAGAAGCCAGTCGTGACATCATAGATTGCCAGTACTCAGAAATGTCTGTGGAGCTGCCTTTCTATTTTGGGTTTAGTTCTCCTTTAAGTAAACCCTCCAGTTCACCAGCCAGTGTTAAGTAAACTCTCCAGTTCACCAGCAGGTTAAGTAAACCCTCCTAGTTCACCAGCCAGTGTTAAGTAAACCCTCCAGTTCACCAGCCGGTGTTAAGTAAACCCTCCAGTTCACCAGCCGGTGTTAAGTAAACTCTCCAGTTCACCAGCCAGTGTTAAGTAAACCATTCAGTTCACCAGCCAGTGTTGAGTAAACCCTCCAGTTCACTAGCCGGTGTTAAGTAAACCCTTCAATTCACCAGCCAGTGTTAAGTAAACCCTTCAGTTCACTAGCCAGTGTTAAGTAAACCCTCCAGTTCACCAGCCGGTGTTAAGTAAACCCCCCAGTTCACTAGCCAGTGTTAAGTAAACCCTTCAGTTCACCAGCCAGTGTTAAGTAAACCCTCCAGTTCACTAGCCGGTGTTAGATAAACCCTTCAGTTCACCAGTCGGTTTTAAGTAAACCCTTCAGTTCACCAGCCGGTGTTAAGTAAACCCTCCAGTTCACCAGTCAGTGTTAAGTAAACCCTCCAGTTCACCAGCCAGTGTTAAGTAAACCCTTCAGTTCACCAGCCGGTGTTAAGTAAACCCTCCAGTTCACTAGCCAGTGTTGTCAGCCTTCCAGTTCCCAGACACTGTTAAGTCAGCCCTCCATGTTATTGGAATATTCCGATATTGTACATTCGTCGTATAGCTTGTGGAATGCTGTAAAAACCTTTTAATAGGTATAGCTTTGCCATGGGACCATGGAAATTACCCAGAATTCCTGTTCCTTATTTGCATATTCTGAAGGGGAACTGTAATGCCTTACACTCTTCCTGTCTTATTTATTAGTGATGTCTGTCTATAGGTGTTTCGGAGCTATATGCTCCTTAAGGAGCACGTGGCTCTGAAACATGTCGCTTTGTACACATTAAAGATTATTGCAGTTCACACTTGCTGCTTGTGGCTCGTCTACATTTTGTCTCCATAAGCTATAGGTGTTACACATCGCAAAACCAGGGGGGCCTGCACTACACTGATGATGGCTCAGTAACACCTAAACCGGTTTGCAGATGGCTCTCTGGTTTTGCATTTAGCTTGTGGAATGCTGTAAAAGTCTTTTAATTGGTATAGCTTTCCTAAGAGCAGCCATGGAAACATGGAAATTACCCAGAAGTCTCTGTTCCTTAAAGGGAATGTCCAGCCTAAAAACAAGAACGTTTTAAAATGATTATTACCCCCCAAAACCTCACTTTCGCGAGCTTTCTACAGTTCCAAGATCCCCCAGAGCTTACTTACCTGACCCGGACCCCTTTAAGGTATGTAACAAGGAATCGTTACCACTGCATGCTGGGCGTGATTCCTCTTGTATAACAACGAAGTAACGAACACCCCTTTTTAAATGCGGCAGCTGGAAAGTGGTGTGTGAAGGAAGGATTACAAGATATTTGCCTGTGTCCCCCAGAGCCACGTACAGTAAGTTACCATTGCTATTTTAACCTTATTTTACATCAACTTTTTAAACTGTTTGTCCCCATTGACTTTAATATAAAATATTTTCCACTGAACTTCCCCTTGGGTTACCACTAACATCCACCTTTGGATTGCAAGCTCTTTGGATCAGTTACCTCATGAAGCCTGCTACACTGCGATGGAGCCTCTCACATAGAAGTTCTAGAGGATCCAGTAAATGGTTCTTTCAGGTGCACTATTCTCACAGTAATTTACATGTGAGACCATTTTAATGCATAGCAATGAACGACGGGATAGCAATAAAGCACCGTGGGTGTAAAGAACGCCTGGTAATGTAAAGAAAATAACATGATTTTCCTTTAGGGCACGGCCACACTGCAACGCGAATCACACATGCAATTGCACACGTTTCAATACAATTGGAAAATCGCAAGCATGTGCAATCCCTTGTGTAGCCCAGCCCTGTGGGATGTATTTATAAAGTTGCACATTTGCAATACGGAACCTTTACTGTGACATAACCGTTAGCTTTTCGGTACTTTTCCGAGTTTATAAATTTGCCTCCACGTTACTCATTCTAAGACCTTCTAATGACCATTATTCATTCTCTCTCCCCTCTTACCCACGGATCTTATTCACTTATCTTGTTTATATGCTGGTCACTCGTGTCCTACATCCTGTAGCAATCTCCTATAGCCCAGTACATTACTCACACAAACCTCACTCACTTACCTCCTGCAGTGTGTCCGGTTATCCGCATTGTTAGCCCTACTCCCCCTTTAACACTATACTCTATCCACAGTGTTTGCCTTAAGCCCACATACTGCACGTTGCTATATCAACTTCATCACTCTCCCATCAGCTCAGAAATGGTGGGACCAAGGAACAACCTTCTACCCTCAGGGGAAGTCCAGCAAGAAGAGTTTCTCATGGAAGAATTGTGGCCAAAAAGCCGCATCTCGGATATGAAACAAGGCCAAGCGCCTGGACAAAACACAAGAACTGGGTCTACTGAGTGAGGCCTCCAAACATGAAATAAAGCAGCTTGTTCACCCACAGACTGTAGAGCCCCACAGTGAATATTCCCAGGAACACCCCAAACCCTACAATCCCATATTTACCTTGTTCCTGAGCAGAGATCTTCAGCACTAACCATACCAATGTATCTTCTTCTGGGCAGCAGGCATCAGACGTGGCCAAACAAGTCGCCTTCTCCGTGACTGTGCGAGCCTGTAAATCCACCAGGAATGGCGGAAAACTTCAGAAGTGGGGGGCTGGTGGTGGAAGTGCTGAAGATCTCTGTTCAGGAACTCCAGGGACCAAAATACATTTTAAGATCTCAGGGTTTGGGGTCCTGGTAAAATTTACTGAGGGGGATGGACATGCTCTGAGTCCTCATTGCTGAGAAATAGAAGCAGATACGTATCCATCATCTGACTGGTCTGGAATGTATTCTACAGCAGGACAATGACCCCAAACATACAGCCAATGTCATTAAGAACTATCTTCTGCATAAGGAAGAACAAGGAGTCCTGGAAGTGATGAGATGTTCCACACAGAGCCTGTGCTTAAAGGGCATCCGAAGTGAAAAACAGTAGTATGGCTTGGCCCTTAGCAGATCTAGAAGAATAGACCCAAGATGGCTGCTACTGAACATTACTCGCCTTCCCCAGCCCTTCTGGTCTCCTTGCGGACACAGCGTGGGTCTGGGTGAGGGATATCAGCAATTGATGAATGGTCACGTGTGTGTATTACACCAGAAACGCCATTGTAAAGAACGGGAGGAGGGGCCCACACCAGAAATAGGGTGGGTTGCTGTGTTTCTGTGAGAGGGTGGCTGGCACAAACTGCAGCACTTAAAGAAGCCTGGAAAGGGGTGGGTTACAATGTATAATGTCCCCCCTTCTGGAATTTAATAGGATATTATAAGTCACCTCGGAGTTCTGTGCTCTCTATAAAAGCACTCTGCCTTCTATATGGTCACGGAACTCCTCGGTGACTTAAAATATAATGTTCCCCCCTTCTGTAAATTATAAGGATATTTTAAGTCTTCGGTAGCTGTTTCCTTTATCCAACAGTATAAATATAGGAAAGGATAAGGCTGGATTTAAACCCAGACCTTCCCTAGGGAAAGTATTTTACCAACGTAAAATAAAACGTGTTACAGGAAAGTGCGCTAATCCCTTCATGAAATCGATGGCGCCCTAATCTAATTATCACGTACTGGAAGGCTCGCAGCCCTGCAGAATATTGACAGCTTGGGATTTAGAATGTAATGTCCTTCCCCTGTGGTTTGGGAAAATGGAGTCTTCTAATCAGGTGTTCGATCTGGGGAACTGCCCAGTTGGCTGGTTACAATGTCATAAGGTAAATGAGCCCCATTAAGCAGTTGCAGACAATTCCATCCTCTCCTCTTTATTACAATAGTCTATTAGCACAGTACGAGCTGGTGGGTTTGAGAAACAGAATGGTGAGATCAGAATGTTTAGGAATCCGGGATCGCACCGTCCTTGGAATTCTGGGAATGTATGAAAATTCCTCATTGGCCTCAGTAAATGTATGCTTTAATAGGGACACCGCCTGAACCAGATTCCTTATCTCAGGAGAACCAGGGAAAGTGGCTTTAGGTGCGGGTGTGTTTAATGGACATTATATAGTTGTAAGGGGGTGAACGTGCCCTTTAAGCTTTAGTTCTACTGAAACATAACCATACTCACTGCCAGCTTCCACCAAAGCCGTCCAGGCACCCAATCACCATGCACCATTTCTCTCTCTCCTTTTTTCCTCATCCAATCATTTTCTGCTAAACACATTCCAGGGCCATTTCTGTACCTGTCCAATGAATTTTCATGCACCACAAACTCCTTTCACATTGTTTTCATTTTAACATTATGATAAAACATTTGTAACGTGTAAAAAAAAAAAAAAACAATAGGGAGAGGCCTAGGAAACTGGGGAAAAAGACATTGCAAAGGAGTCCAGAGCTCCACAGAGAGACCTTAACTGCAGCTACATCTGATGTTAAAAATGGCTCCTGTCTATGTCCCTCTCAGAGACCTGACAGAGATCAGTCCAATCCTGTGATAATCTTCAATGGAACTTCCCAAGGTCACTGACCCCACTCTCTGTGCTGTCCGAGCATTACAGACCAAATAGAGCAGAAGGAATTAATGTCCCACAATGATGGAGTCCGAGGTACCATCGGGCTCACGGGGACGTTACTTTTTCTTTTTCTCTTTCATCATCTTTTTTTTCTTTAAAATTCCCTTTTTGTTGGAACCTTTCACCATCTGTTTTTTCTTGGAGATTCCCATTTTTCCAGAGCCTTTAACCATCTGTTTCTTCTTTGGAGTTGCCGTTTTGTTGGAATCATCTGCTGTCTGATTCGTCTTTAAAGATCCCGTTTTGACGGAACCTTCCGCCATCATTTTCTTCTTCAAAATTCCCTTTTTAGCAGAATCTTTTTTCCCAGGAGCCTTTGGAACTTTCTCTTCTTTCTGCTGCTTTTCGTTGGGATTTTCTGTCTCTTCATCTAAAAAAGGAAACACGGAAAGAGAAAATAATAAATCACATTTCTCTGATCTGTACTTGTCCTTTGTCTCTACATGAATTAGCCCATGGCCTAGGTTATATAGAAAGATACAGGGGGGGGGCTCACCTTTTGTTGGCTTTGGAATTGCATTGGAAAACTTTTTGAGTTTAGCAACAAAGAATCCGTCCATATTGTGTGTGTGCGGATAGAATCGCCGCGCCAGGCGCAGGGACTGATGGAACCGCCTTTCCTTAAACCTGTCCAATGAGAAGAGGGCAGAAGTTGCTATTGCATGAATTCACAAACCAGATGGACCTATCAGCTCTCAGCTCCATTCATACATGATAAAAAGAAGAATAAAGCAATGTGTATGCATATCGTGCGCCACGGGTCAGCCACCATGATTGCATGTGTGTATGAGGCTTAAGGCAATCGGGGTACTAAGCCGCTGCCTTATCTTATCTAAAGATTGAATTTTTGTAGCTTTATTTCTGCTTTCAGAGACATGATCCAATATTATAACAGGTAAAGCTTCTCTTTACTATAATTTATTACAGTAAATATTCTCTGGTTTAGTTCCACAACAGAAAATTAAAAAAAAACTCTCCTTTCGAAATAATTCTAATGATTTAATTGGGTGAAAGTGACTTAAAGAGACAGAGCACTTTATTTCGTCAAGCTGAACATACAGGTGGATTGCACATTGATGTTTTACCTTACAAAGCCTTCCTTTCCAAAATCCAGTCCGGTCGGGACAAGTTTCACGTTTCTCTTTTTCAAGGCGTAGTCCACTACACATTCATTCTCCTCCACCTACGGGTGTAAATACTATTAGATGAGCTGGAAGGGAATATAAACAGCTGTTGACCTTGCTGAAGGCAGGAACCTGTATAAACTATAATGGAGCACATGGCCCCCTGTACGGCAGGGTTGAATTAAAGTTCAGACCTACTTTAATCTGCAAATCCCAGAATCCTTGTGGGTACATCATATACATGGGGTTATAATAAGGAAAGAAAAGTTGCCTCCCCCAAATCAGCCCATTTCAGGTCAACAACCAGGGACCACACAGACACCATCAGGGAAGGACAAGGGACAATATTATATACGAGACACTTACAGTTATGGAGCAGGTGCAATAGAGTAGAAATCCGCCTGTTTGTGACTGAGCGTCCAGAGAATCTATAGCGCTGAGAATCAGCTCCTTCTGTATGTGGGCGCAACGTTGGACATCCTGTACAGTCTGCGTACAAACAAATACATCATGTTATAAACGCTGATCCCATATTGCAGACACCCCACGTTTCCCACGCTGACCCCATATTTAAAACCTGGTGAGACCAAGTGTTTCAATGCTCCAAATGGAATAAAATATACAAGGTTTCTGGTGAAACTCAAACTTAGACGTACCACCTGAAACATGGACGTTCTTGTATTCCACTTTATTCCCCCATATCACAAACACACCACGTTATTCACACTGCCCCATATCACAAACACACCACGTTATCCACGCTGCCACATATCACAAACACACCACGTTATCCACGCTGCCCCATATCACAAACACACCATGTTATCCACGCTGCCCCATATCACAAACACACGTTATTCACGCTTCCCCATATCACAAACACACCACGTTATTCACGCTGCCCCATATCACAAACACACTGCGTTATCCACGCTGCCCCATATCACAAACACACTGCGTTATCCACGCTGCCCCCATATTGCAACCACTTTATTCACACTGCCCCATATCACAAACACACCATGTTATCCACGCTGACCCCCATATCCCAAACACACTGCGTTATCCACGCTGACCCACATATCACAAACATACCATGTTATCCACTCTGTCCCATATCACAAACATACCACGTTATCCCACGCTGCCCCCATATCACAACACACATGTTATCCACGCTGCCCCATATCACAAACACACCACGTTATTCACGCTGCCCATATCACAAACACACCACGTTATCCACGCTGCCCCATATCACAAACACACCACGTTATTCACGCTGCCCCATATCAAACACACCACGTTATTCACGCTGCCCCATATCACAAACCCACCACGTTATCCACGCTGCCCCATATCACAAACACACCACGTTATCCACGCTGCCCCATATCACAACACACCACACATGTTATCCACGCTGCCCCATATCACAAACAACACGTTATTCACGCTTCCCCTATCACAAACACACCACTGTTATTCACTGCCCCCCATATCACAAACACCCGTTATCCACGCTGCCCCATATCACAAACACACTGCGTTATCCACGCTGCCCCCATATTGCAACCACTTTATTCACACTGCCCCATATCACAAACACACCATGTTATCCACGCTGACCCCCATATCCCAAACACACTGCGTTATCCACGCTGACCCACATATCACAAACATACCATGTTTCCACTCTGTCCCATATCACAAACATACCACGTTATCCACTCTGTCCCATATCACAAACACACCACGTTATCCACTCTGTCCCATATCACAACCACCACACTTATCCACTCGTCCCTATCAACAACCACCCAGTTATCCACCTTCCCATATCACAACCACACCACGTTATCCACTCTGTCCCATATCACAAACACACCACGTTATCCACTCTGTCCCATATCACAACCACACCACGTTATCCACTCTGTCCCATATCACAACCACACCACGTTATCCACTCTGTCCCATATCACAACCACACCACGTTATCCACTCTGTCCCATATCACAAACACACGTTATCCACTGTCCCATATCACAAACACACCACGTTATCCACTGTCCCATATCACAAACACACCACGTTATTCACTCTGTCCCATATCACTAACAAGCCATATTATCCACACTGCCCCATATACTAAAACACACCACTTTATCCCATATCACAAACACACTGCATTATCCACGCTGCCCCCATATCACAAATATACCATGTTATCCACGCTGCCCCATATCACAAACATACCACGTTATCCACGCTGCCCCATATCACAAACACACCACTGTATTCACCGCCGCCCCATATCACAAACACCGCGTTATCCACGCTGCCCCATATCACAAACACCACTGCGTTATCCACGCTGCCCCCATATTGCAACCACTTTATTCACACTGCCCCATATCACAAACACACCATGTATCCACGCTGACCCCCATATCCCAAACACACTGCGTTATCCACGCTGACCCACAATCACAAACATACCATGTTTCCACTCTGTCCCATATCACAAACATACCACGTTATCCACTCTGTCCCATATCACAACACACCACGTTCCCACTCTGTCCCATATCACAACCACCACACGTTATCCACTCGTCCCTATCACACCACACCAGTTATCCACTCTGTCCCATATCACAACCACACCACGTTATCCACTCTGTCCCATATCACAACCACACCACGTTATCCACTCTGTCCCATATCACAACCACACCACGTTATCCACTCTGTCCCATATCACACCACACCCGTTTCCACTCGTCCCATATCACACACCACGTTATCCACTCTGTCCCATATCACAAACACACGTTATCCACTGTCCCATATCACAAACACACCACGTTATCCACTGTCCCATATCACAAACACACCACGTTATTCACTCTGTCCCATATCACTAACAAGCCATATTATCCACACTGCCCCATATACTAAAACACACCACTTTATCCCATATCACAAACACACTGCATTATCCACGCTGCCCCCATATCACAAATATACCATGTTATCCACGCTGCCCCATATCACAAACATACCACGTTATCCACGCTGCCCCCATATCACAAATATACCAAGTTATCCACGCTGGGCCCCATATCACAAACATACCACGTTATCTACTCTGTCCCATATCACAAACACACCACGTTATCCACTCTGTCCCATATCACAAACATACCACGTTATCCACTCTGTCCCCATATCACAAACACACCACGTCAATCAGATTGCAAACTAGCCACCATTGCCAAGACCAAAGAGCTGTCCAAGGATGTCAAGGACAAGACTGTAGACCTACACAAGGCTGGACTGGACTACACTACTATTGCCCAGCAGCTGGGTGAGCTTGGCAAGAAGAAATAACTGTCAATCTCCCTCGGTCAGGGGCTCCATGCAAGATCTCCCCTCGTGGAGTTGCAATGATGATGAGAACTGTGATGAAACAGCCCAGATGATCTTGGGGCAGCTGGGACCATAGACACCCAGAAAACAATTGGTAACACTAGGCTGTGAAGGGTCCCCCTGCTCATGTGGCCCATCCAGTCTCCAGACCTGAACCCCATAGAAAATCTGTAGAGGGAGCAGAAGGTTCCATTGCCTAACCTGGAAACCTTATGGGCATGAAGAGGATCTGGAATCCCTCCTGAGATATGTGCAAACCGGGTGGCCAACTACAAGAGACGTCCAACAAGAGTGTTGCCTCCAGGTCTTTTTTTGCAAAGGGATCAAATACTTTGGATGTTCGGTCATTTCTTTGTCAGAGGGCGAATGTACAGAATCAGCAGGGGATCAAATGCTCTTTTTGTATTTTGTTTCATATATCTACCAGCAGGGGGAGCTATACAGGGTCTCTCCTGAGAGGTTACCTTGTTTGTTTTTACTGCAGGGTCTTTGCTGATCACCCCAGTCCCACTGCATGGAGCATCGAGAAGCACTCGGTCAAATCCCCCTAAAACCTGACAATGGAAAGAAACATGGAGAAGGAGAAAGGGGTGGAGTCAATTTACAGTTTCAGCCCCAAACCTCAGTTATCGATCCTCTCCCTGTCCCCACTAACCTTAGGGATCTGCCGCCCGTCGTAGTTACAGATAACGCAGTTTGTGACTCCCAGTCTGTGTAGGTTCCCCACAACGCTGTGTAGACGTTCCGTGTTCACGTCATTAGCAACGATCACCCCAGTGTTCTTCATTAGCTGAGCTGGACAGAAGATGTAGGAAGGGATGAGATGTGGAAGGTCTGCCCTGTTCCCACTCAGTGCCCAATCCCCCTTTCAGCACGGATCCTTTCCCCTGCGAACACCCCCGGCCCCTTACCCATGTAGCTGGTTTTGCCCCCTGGAGCGCAGCACATATCCAGCACTCTCTCGTTCTCCTGAGGCGCCAGTGCGATGACCGGTAATAGACTGGACGCTCCCTGCAGCATGTAGTGTCCTGACAGGTACTCGGGAGTGGCCCCTGCACAGTAATAGGATTAGCAGATCCTGCCACACTGTGTACTAACGAGATATCATTCCTCCCCTTATTATATTACAGTACAGCAACTTACCAATGGGAACGGACGAGTCATATATAACAAGGCCGGTTTTGGACCATTTACCCAAAGGATCCAAATTTACCCCACGGTTAATGAGAGCCTACGTTGTAAGAAGAGCAAATCACATGTTAGGGATCAAGGGAATCGCAATGGTGAATCTGATCAAACTGCAGATTCTGGATTAAACCTTTATTGCAAGTCATTACCAGTGTCCAGGTATAACAATAGAATACATAAGGCTCCTATACTTTCAATGGGGAGGTGCAGTGGCGAGAATCTATATTAGTCACTCAGGTGCGTCACTGAGTGACTGTAATAAGAATTCTTGCCACTGCACCTCCCCACCTCTCCCCCCTCCATACAAGAGAATTTGATTTCTGGGATATAAAGGGTTAAGATTCAGTTTTGTACTTAAATGTACTGACCAGGTTACACTCGGTTCTCCCATCCGGTTCCTGTCACTGATTGAACTGCATGGAAGATAAGCAGCAGTGTCGCATTCCAATGAGTCATAGATGAATCTGCTGGCGGCTGGACACTGCTGCTTATCTTCCGTGCAGTTCAATCATTGACAGGAACCGGATGGGAGAACAGAGTGTAACCTGGTCAGTACATTTAAATACAAAATGGAATCTTAACTCTTTATATTACGGAAATCAAATTCTCTTGCATGGAGTATGGAGGCGGGGGGGAGTAAATACAGGATGGGAGGGACAGGGGGGTAGATACAGAGGGAGGGCAGGGAGGTGGGGGGTAGAATACAGGAAGGGGTTGACGGGGGGGTAGATACAGGAAGGGGGTGACGGGGGGTAGATACAGGAAGGGGGAGACAGGGGGGGTAGATAAGTAAGTGTGCTGTCTGTGCTGTTTTTTTCTTCTTCTAGGTATTATGTGCCTTATGTACTATATGGAATAATACGCTACCTACAGAATAATATACGGACATTACTTCACCTTGGAGTACCCTGACCTGTATAAAAGCACTCGGCCTCGTGCTTCTATATGGTCAGGGAACTCCTTGGTGGCGTAATCTCCTTATATTACACTGTAGGTAGCATATTATCCCTTATATAATAAATAGAACCCAAATGGCTTTAACTCTTGTGCTGCCTTCAAACCGACCTATAGATTAAAAAGGTAGCATTAAAAGGGTAGGTATAGACCCCAGATGTACAATCACATACATTATATTAAAAGGGTAGGTATAGACCCCAGACGTACAATCACATACATTACATTAAAAGGGTAGGTATAGACCCCAGATGTACAATCACATACATTACATTAAAAGGGTAGGTATAGGCAGCCTAGCTTCAGCCCAGGGTAGCGCTTCTAAAGGGCCCCCTGTATTATAGGGCATGCTGACCCCTTCTAAAAAAAACTCACCCAACCGCTATAGTTATAGTACGATCTGTACTTACACTGCCTCTTTCCCGCGGCGTTCAGTCACGGCCCTCTGCTTGCATGAAACTCTGCTACCGGCAGTACAGAACGCCGGGGGAATCTGGCAGTGTAAGTAGTGATCGGCTTAGATTTTTTACTAACTAATATAACGGTTGGGGGTGGGAGAGGGAGCCCTACACTACAGAAAAGGCATTTGAAGTTAGGGGGAGGGAGGAGAGGTGGGTTTAAGGAGGAGAGACAGGAGGCAGACACATTACGGGACACAGGTAGGCTCCTGCTCTTCACTTTTTGGGACTTTGAAGCCATTGCAGTTCAGCCATTTGGAGAAGAGGAAAGTAAGGTAAGGATTACCTTACAGTAGTGGGTTAAAATGTAGTTTTGGGGGTGGACATGCCCTTTTGAAGGGATAAAACCAGGTTCACTAGTAACTGCCCCTAAATGGTGAAGATTCCACAGAAGGTCTGTACCTGAGCGAGGTCCCGTCTCCTGGTCTTTAAAGTATTTGTCCGTATTGTAACCGGGCGCTGAACCTCACAGGCCTCTAGAAAATCTACCAGCTAAGGAGAGAAATGAAATAAATCAGAAACGATTAATTAGGAGCTGATCTTGTAACGGGACCCGCCCATGTAATAAGAGGTAATAAGACATGGGAACCTTTAACAATTTAGTAACCCATTCCAACAAATCATTGGTCAGTAAAAGGTAAAGACCCTCCCCCATCCAGCTATCGACTGTCTCTATGTAAATATCAACCTCTCACCTCTGACACAGGGAAAAGGTCCCCAAGCGTCTGAATCATAAAATCTCCGTAACTGTAGTAGGTGGAAAGGTCTTTCTGGAGCACAGAGATGTAATCCTTCCGGGAACGATTCCCTTTGCGTTGAGCAAAATCCTGCAGGATCCCTACAATATCCTTAATACGTTCCTGCACCGTAGCGAGATTTGGGGCTTCAGAGACTGTCCGGCGAGGTTAGGAAAACTAACTATAGTTTATGGTAAAACGAAGTGAGCGAGAAAGCCCAAAATATTACATTTATAGGAACAAACAGGTCATTATGAGGTGCAATGGTGAATTGAATTTAAAGGGTATCTATACTAAAGAAATCGATACAGCAAATCCCACTACTCCAAATCATTTTTAGGAATTTAAATCCGAGCTGTAGATTCGGAGAAATCATCATTTGAAATCACATCATTTACAGGGAAAGACCTGTCACTCCAGAAGCAGAAATGATAATATGTTTCCCATCCCTGACCTCTTACTAGGATCTTTGGCTGCCTGCCAGCACACTTTCTGCAACATTTAAGAGAATCAGCAGAGAAAAGAAAAAACGGAGGAGATGCGTAAGCAGAGCAGTGTCTATGGTAAAGCACTCACGAAACAGTAATTTAATGGCAAAGCAAGCACAGATCAATATGCGAGCACCGCCATTTTACTTCTCTCAAATTGAAGTTTCAGATTGTTGAAAGTTGTTTGAGTGAGTATAGTCATACTTTAACAGTGTATTGATTTCTGGCTTATAAAAGGATACGTTCCTTTTCCAATTCCTCTGCAGTAGGGAGATAAAATTGTTCATCGGTATCCAAATTCAGCTGAATGATGCTCTCTTCTCCTTCCATAGACTTTTGGCTAAAAAAAGACCACAAAAATGAACATCAGACCAGCAATGAACATGAAAAAGGCATCATAGCAATAAACTAAAGAAAAGCAGATTGGACAGAGAGGGGGAATAACACAGCGGTATTGATAGTGAGGGGATAGAGCATCACGGGAGGGACAGTGAGGGGTTAGAGCATCACGGGAGGGACAGTGAGGGGTTAGGGCATCACGGGAGGGACAGTGAGGGGTTAGGGCATCACGGGAGGGACAGTGAGGGGTTAGGGCATCACGGGAGGGACAGTGAGGGGTTAGGGCATCACGACGGGCGAGGGGACATTGAGGGGTTAGGGCATCACGGGAGGGACAGGGAGGGGTCGCAATCACGGGAGGGACAGTGAGGTGGTAGGGCATCACGGGAGGGACAGTGAGGGGTTAGGGAGCTCACGGGAGGGACAGTGAGGGGTTTAGGGCATCACGGAGGGACAGTGAGGGGTTAGGCATCACGGGAGGGACAGTGAGGGGTTAGGGCATCACGGGAGGGACAGTGAGGGTGGTTAGGGCATCACGGAGGACAGTGAGGGGTTAGGGCATCACGGGAGGGACATTGAGGGGTTAGGGCATCAGGGAGGGACAGTGAGGGGGTTAGGGCATCACGGGAAGGACGGAGGGGTTAGGGCATCACGGGAAGGACAGTGAGGGGGTTAGGGCATCACGGGAGGGACAGTGAGGGGTTAGGGCATCACAGGAGGGACAGTGAGGGGTTAGGGCATCACAGGAGGGACAGTGAGGGGGTTAGGGCATCACAGGAGGGACAGTGAGGTTTAGGCACACGGGAGGGACAGTGAGGGGTTAGGGCATCACGGGGGGACGTGAGGGGTTAGGCATCCGGGAGGGACAGTGAGGGGTTAGGGCATCACGGGAAGGACGTGAGGGGTTAGGGCATCACGGGAGGGACAGTGAGGGGTTTAGGGCATCACGGGAGGGAAGTGAGGGTAGGCCACGGGAGGCAGTGAGGGTTAGGGCATCACGGGGAGGACAATGGGGGTTAGGGCATCACGGGAGGGACATTGAGGGGTTAGGGGCATCACGGGAAGGACAGTGAGGGGTTAGGGCATCACGGGAGGGACAGTGAGGGGGTTAGGGCATCACAGGAGGGACAGTGAGGGGTTAGGGCATCACGGGAAGGACAGTGAGGGGTTAGGGCATCAGGGAGGGACAGTGAGGGGGTTAGGGCATCACGGAGGGACAGTGAGGGGTTAGGGCATCACGGGAAGGACAGTGAGGGTTAGGGCATCACGGGAGGGACAGTGGGGGGTTAGGGCATCACAGGAGGGACAGTGAGGGGTTAGGGCATCACGGGAAGGGACAGTGAGGGGTTAGGGCATCACGGGAGGGACAGTGAGGGGGTTAGGGCATCACAGGAGGGACAGTGAGGGGGTTAGGGTTGACAAGGACGAGATGGGCACAAGAGGTCAGAGTTTGAGGGATAAATGAAGAAGTTTAGAAAGTTGGAAGCTGTACGTAGATCCACTCACACACAGAGATTAATCATTTACCTTTTCTCTTTCTGTTTTTGCTTGCTAGCCGCTCGCTCAATTGGAAGAAGCTACAATAAGACAAAATGTTAGTTATGGGGCACAGGAGGAACAGAGGTGAAATCTGACAAAGTTGAGCCTCATTACTCACATCCTTCTCGTCTCCAGATGAAGTTCCATAATCATCCTGCATATCATCGCTGTCTGAAGATAGAGCATCCCCGAGATCACCATCTTCATCCTCTTCTATGCCCTCCTCATCACTTCCTCCTTCCACATCATCACCACTTCCTTCTTCCACATCATCCTCCTCATCATCACCACTTCCTTCTTCCACATCATCCTCATCATCACTCTTCTCTTCCTTTTCCTCATCTTCTATCTCATCGCTTTCCCCTTCTAATTCTTCTTCCTCTACATCTTCATCATCCTCCTCTTCTCCTTTACTTCCCTCATCTTGTTCCTTTCTCGCCCTCTTCACCGGCCTCAGCCAATTGGCGTTGTCATCGCTAAACCCTGTCAGGACTTTCTTTCCTCCTACTTTGGGCTTTGTATCTGCGGAGACAGAAGATCCATTAAAAAAAGGAAAACCCTGGAAACGCAAGTGACAGAGCAACGGCAATGAGAATGGGTGTTTAATATCTCGTTCTTAGAATAAGAGAACCAGAAAAAAAACCTGGACAGGGCAGAAGAAAAAAAAGAAAAGACCCTCAATATATCCCCATTATATTTACCATTGTGTTTTGTTGGGGGTTGGGGGGCTTTCTGCTGTTCCTCCAATGTCCGTCTCTTTGCTGCCCTGGAATAAACATTGGAAGAAAGTTACTTCCCTGCACTGAATTATCTGGAGGTTGTCCGAGTCCCATGGGGTAAATTACTGACCTTTTCCTGCTGCGACTAGACAGGCGCTTTTCTTCTGTTTCTGTGGGAGAGAAATGCAAGAGACAGGTAAGAAAGTAGAGAAGAAGGATAATATACAAGGCAGGAGAATGAGCTTTAACATGTGTCGTTGTCTCTAACCCTTGGTCACGGGATTCAGACCAGATTCAGGGATTGGTTAACTTTCTGCCTCTGTCATATCACTACCCAGATAGGAAACACTGGGGCTTAGAGCAAGTCACAAATATGAAGCAATCAGAAAGGCCGTACAGAAAAGTCCTTAAGGAAACAAGAATAAGTTGGAGGACGGAGCCCATAAAGCCATGAAGGAATACCCACCTTCCTGTAGGATACTTTTCAACTCATTCTCTGCGCCTTGCTGCTTTTTAGCTTTACGCCCAGGCCCACGAGGGACCTTGTTCAACGGGTCCAATTTCCTACCCATGATGTACCTGTAAAACCATACAAACACAGAGTATGAAGAGTGTGCTGTCCACCTTTAGCCAAGTATAATCAAGTAGCCAACAATGTGTCTATCCAACTGGAATTACAATTTCCAATAGACAAGTTGAAATGTAAATTACAAGCCAGAGGGAGCAGACAGTTTTGATTGCAGAACACAAACACTGGGGATGTAAACTTAAAGGGGAACTATGGTCCAAGAATGACTTTAGGTAAATTACCAGGAATTGCTTTCCTATGAATGTTTGTCATTTACTTTTTTCATAGTTTTAAAGATATTTACATTTGTATGTGATATGGAAGCAACCTCGCTAGATCCCCTGCACTTCCTGCTCTGAAGCCATGACAGTCCCTCTTCCCTGTGCCTCATCTTTCCCTTTAATGTGCCCTGGTTCTCCATGCTTTAAAAATCAATTAAAGTGAAAGTCTGACATGGATAGAAATATGTCCTTTCACAAATTGGAGCACTTACTGTGCAGTTTAAAACATACACACACCTCTCCCTGCTGTGACCTGTACTGTAAACCCCCCCCCCACACACACACACTTTCTCCCTTTGTCTGCTGTCAGCTTCCTTACAACTACCTTTGCCTTATTCACGGTCTGTAACTTATATTGCTGGCTGAGACCCTACACACCCCGTCCACTTGCCCAGACTGGAGCTGATAAGAACAGTAGTGAATGGAGCTCGAGTTGCAAGAACTGACCTTAGGATTGGTACACACCAGCCGATATTTTCGGCCGACCCATACACACACACTTTCGGTCGTGGCTGAATTTGCCGCGACCGACTGACATTTGTCCCGGCCGAGCGCTTGCTCGGGTCAAATAGTCCCTCCATGTGTACCAAGCCTTAGAGGTAGTGTAACAAAGCAGATAGCAGGCAGAGTCAAGAAGTGGGAGTACAGTACAGCCCACAGCTGAAAGAGACCTGCGTGTGTGTTTGATCCTGCACAGTGAACCAAGTAAGGAGTGAGAGCACATACTAACATTTCTATGGAGGGGAGGGACCTCGGATTTCCTCCTCACTTATGGGAATCTGCAGCTGAGCTCGCCGTCGGCGAGGGGGGGAGGAGTCTTGGTATTGACATCTGGAACTCCCCCACCCCTGCAGTTTTTGATCACTAAATTCCATACAGCTTGGATTGTATTGCACACAGTGAGGTGGTTGATGGCTTATTTTAAAGGTAGGAACCTGGCCTTTAATCCAGAAGTAACTTGTGTGGAGACCAGAGTTCCCCTTTAAAAGGAACAATAAACCTATTTTACCAACATATTTAATAAAATCCAGTAAACAGGTTCCATTTCTCACAAATAATGAATGGAATGATTCAGTTATGTTACCAACAGAAGGTACTGGGCACATGCGTTTATTTTGTCAATACCGTATGTATTTATTTATTTATATAGCACCACTAGGGGACAAAGCGCTGTACAATATAGAATACATTAAGTCACAAGGGGGACAGTAAATAAATACATAAATATATAAATAAGTATGAGCATCATTAAATATACTTAAAACATGTAACATGAGGAAAGAGGTCCTTGCCCCTTAGAGCTTACAATCTACTTAGGTGGGTAACATACAGATACATAGGAAAGGGTGGAAGTGCTAAACTGCAGTGTGAACAGTCCTATGCTGTGCTCGGAGAGATAGGATGAAAGGTTAGATTTAAACTTGTTTATTGGGGTTTCTTGACATAGAGCAAAGGGGATTTCAAGGGCAACAATACACGTTTAAAGATTAAAGGTGAATTGTGGTCTCCATACAAGTGTCTCCCTTAAATAAGCCTAGGAAGACAATCCTAAATTATAGGCTTGTTAAGTCTTCCTACACTACACTCAATCATTATCTGTGTGTTTCTCTACCTATGGACACCTTAGGAAGCAGGGCTTATGATGCAGCTGATAATGCTCTGTCCCAGATTACTGTGTAAGCAGGAAACATCACCCTTTACACCGTTGTAACTTTGGACAGACTGCATCTAGAAGCATGATCCTGGAGTCATTTTAAAGGCAGAAGCGTGCTCTATTTAATAGGGGCACTTGTAGCAGAACCCTTTAAGTTTTCGAATTTGATAATTGCATAGGGAAAAATTAAAAGGTCCCGGTGGACTAAACAAGTGGTATAAATACAATAAAAGTGGTATAAAGGCGGTGGACAATAAAAGTGGTATAAAGGTGATCCCTTTATTGGCTAACTAAGATAATCATAGCAAGCTTTCACAACATTCTAGTTCCTATAAAGTGGTATAAAGGTGACACCTTCATTGGTAACTAAGATAATCATAGCAAGCTTTCACAACATTCTAGTTCCTATAAAGTGGTATGAAGGTGATACCTTCATAGGTAACTAAGATAATCATAGCAAGCTGTCAGAACATTCTAGTTCCTATAAAGTGGTATAAAGGTGATACCTTTATTGGTAACTAAGATAATCATAGCAAGCTTTCAGAACATTCTAGTTCCTATAAAGTGGTATAAAGGTGACACCTTTATTGGTAACTAAGATAATCATAGCAAGCTTTCCGAACATTCTAGTTCCTATAAAGTGGTATAAAGGTGATACCTTTATTGGCTAACTATATGTATATATGTATAGTTGTAGAATTACTTCTTATTGTATATATGTATTACTTGTATATTGATAGATTATTATTATTGTATATAGTAATTATATATGTATCTTGTAGATTATTATTAAGATATCTCTATTACTACACAAACATATAATATTACTATGATCATATACGGTCGTATAGTGATATTGTTAGTTATTTTATATAGATTTGATGGTATTGGCTAGATAATTATATTAGTAAGGAGTATAGTAGTTATATATGTATATTGATAGATTATATTATTGTATCTAGTATTATAGATGTATATGTAGTTATTGTATTGTATATGTGGATTATATATGTATATGGTCGATTATTATCTATAGGATATAGTATGATTATATATGTATATGGTGCTTATTATATTAGTAGTATAGTATTATATATGTATATGGTAGAGTATTTATAGTAATATAGTATGTATATATGATATATGGTAGGAGATACTATTGTATATAGTACTTACTATGGTATATGGTAGATTATTACTATTGTAAATAGTAGTATATAGTATATTGTAATTATTACTATTAGTTTATCTATTTAGCTATTTATATGATATATTGTTAGATTATTAGTTTCTATAGTATATAGTATATTATGTTATATTGTAGAGTTATTATTATGTTATAGTTATATATGGATAGTGAATTTATAGTTAATGTAGATGTATTATAGACTATATAGTATATAATCTACACGTAAAATAATACTCGTTATATAAACTATAAGTGAGATTGAGATTATTTAGTTTATAGTATTATATCATGTATGCGTAGATAATATTAAGACTATGGCAATATAATACTATATTTAATATACACATATAACAGAACGGTGTTTATTTAAATGCCTCGGACTCTTCCATTGCTAATGTTGTCAGTGGGAGCTCATCCTGATCCCATTAAATATACTGTAATACTATTAATACAATTTAATGTAACCCACATACACACATAAATTGAGTTTGTGCAAGTGGAGGGATTAAAGAATTTGCACTACCAAGACGTAAATCCATCCAAAAATCCCAAGTCCACAATACTTCCCTTTTGCAGCAAAATCATGGGTAGGATGAGGAGGTAGAGTCTTCCATCCCTGATCTAGTAACGTGGCTGTAGTGGGATGCTTTCTCTCTCTGTACCTATGTGAGGGAAGTTTGGTTCTATTGAGAGAGAAGTGCCAAACGCAGATATGTATTAACTTCCCGGAAATGCTAATCTGAGTGTGGGTTTGCTGTCTTTAAAGGGTAACTGTTGGTATCCCATTAAAAGATATTTCATCTTTTCAAAATTGTTTCCAGGGTAACCTTTTGGAAATAAAAAATAACATGCGTGGTTACTAAGGATGCTTTTATGGCTAATAAGGATAAATCATAGCCACTTCAGACCAGTTGAGTTCCTTGCAGACCCCTTTTATATGACTTTGTTACCACCTTCCACAGATATTCCTTTTTTCTGGTTATTTGAACTATGAGCTGAATGTTGTATAAATATCCCAGCTTCATTGTAATCCGCTTGATAGAGGAACTAGAATGTTCGGAAAGCTTGCTATGATTATCTTAGTTAGCCAATAAAGGTATCACCTTTATACCACTTTTATAGGAACTAGGATGTTGGAAGCGTTGTTATGATTATTTAGTTACCAATGAGGTATCACCTTTATACCACTTTATAGGAACTAGGATGTTCGGAAAGCTTGCTACGATTATCTCTAGTAGCCAATAAAGGTCCACCTTATACCACTTTTAGGAACTAGAATGTTCGTGAAGCTTGCTATATTATCTTGTTAGCCAAAGGTATCACCTTTATACCACTTTATAGGAACTAGGATGTTCGGAAAGCTTGTTATGATTATCTTAGTTTACCATAAAGGTCATCACCTTTATACCACTTATAGGAACTAGAATGTTGCTGACAGCTTGCTATGATTATCTAGTTACCAATAAGGATCACCTTTATACCACTTATAGGAACTAGATGTTCGGAAAGCTTGTTATGATTATCTTAGTTAGCCAATAAAGGTACCTTTATACACTTATAGGAACTAGGAGTCGTTGAAAGCTTGCTATGATTATCTTAGTTACCCATAAGGTATCACCTTTATACCACTTTATAAGGAACTAGGATGTTGGAAAGCTTGCTAGATTATCTTAGTAGCCAATAAAGGTGTCACACCTTTATACCACTTTATAGGAACTAGTGTTCTGACAGCTTGCTATGATTATCTTAGTTGCAATAAAGGTATCACCTTATACCACCTTTATAGGAACTAGATGTTCTGGACAGTGTGCTATGATTATCTAGTTACCAATAAGGATCACCTTTACACTTATAGGAACTAGATGTTCGGAAAGCTTGTATGATTATCTTAGTTACCAATAAAGGTATCACCTTTATACCACTTTATAGGAACTAGGGATGTTCGGAAAGCTTGCTATGATATCTTAGGTTAGTCCATAAAGGTATCACCTTTATACCACTTTATAGGAACTTAGGATGTTCGGAAAGCTTGCTATGATTATCTTAGTTAGCCAATAAAGGTATCACCTTTATACCACTTTATAGGAACTAGATGTTTGACAAGCTTGTATGATTATCTAGTTAGCCAATAAAGGTATCACCTTTAAACCACTTTAAGGAAACTAGGATGTTCGGAAAGCTTGTTGATTATCTAGTTACCAATGAAAGGTATCACCTTTATACCACTTTATAGGAACTAGGAATGTGCGGAAAGCTTGTACTGATTATCTTAGTACCAATAAAGGTATCACCTTTATACCACTTATAGGAACTAGAATGTTCGTGAAAGCTGCATGATTATCTTAGTTGCCAATAAAGGTATCACCTTTATACCACTTTATAGGAATAGGATGTTCGTGAAAGCTTGTACGATTTATCTTAGTTACCAATAAAGGTCTCACCTTTAACCACTTTATAGGAACTAGATGTTGTGAAGCTTGCCTATGATTATCTAGTTACCAATAAAGGTATCACCTTTTAACACTTTATAGGAACTAGAATGTTCGGAAGCTTGTTATGTTATCTTAGTTACCAATAAAGGTATCACCTTTATACCACTTTATAGGGAACTAGAATGTTGGAAAGCTTGCTGATTATCTGTTAGCCAATAAAGGTATCACCTTTATAACCACTTTATAGGACTAGGTAGTTCGGAAAGCTTGCTATGATTATCTTAGTTAGCCAATAAAGGTGATCACCTTTATACACACTTTATAGGAACTAGATGTTCTGAAGCTTGCTATGATTATCTTGTTCAATAAAGGTATCACTTTATACCACTTTATAGGAACTAGAACTGTTTGAAGCTTGCTATGATTATCTTAGTACCAATAAAGGTACACTTTTACCACTTTATAGGAACTAGAATGTTCGGAAAGCTTGGTATGATTAAATCTTAGTAGCCAATAAAGGTTCACCTTTATTACCAACTTATAGGAACTAGGATGTTCGGAAAGCTTGCTATGATTATCTTAGTTAGCCAATAAAGGTATCACCTTTATACCACTCTTATAGGAACTATGAATGTTCTGAAAGCTTGCATGATTATCTAGTTAGCCAATAAAGGTATCACCTTTATACCACTTTATAGGAACTAGAATGTTCGTGACAGCTTGCTATGATTATCTTAGTTAGCCAATAAGGTATCACCTTTATACCATTTATGGAACTAGGATGTTCTGAAGCTTGCTATGATATCTTAGTTAGTCAATGAAGGTATCACCTTTTATACCACTTTATAGGAACTAGATGTTCTGCAGCTTGCTATGATTATCTTAGTTGTCAATGAAGGTATCATCCTTTATACCACTTTATAGGAACTAGAATGTTCTGCAGCTTGCTTAGATTATCTTAGTTAGTCCAATAAAGGTATCACTTTCTACCACTTTATAGGAACTAGAATGTTCTGACAGCTTGCTATGGATTATCTTAGTTAGCCAAAAAAGGTATCACCTTTATACCACTTTATAGGAACTGGAATGTTTGAAGCTTGTATGATATCTAGTATCCAATGAAGGTATCACTTTATACACTTTTAGGAACTAGGATGTTGACAGCTTGCTATGATTTATCTTAGTAGTAAAGACAGGTAATCACCTTTATACCACTTTATAGAACTAGAATGTTCGGAAAGCTTGTTATGATTATCTTAGTTGACCAATAAAGGTATCACCTTATACCACTTTATAGGAACTAGAATGTTTGACAGCTGCTATGATTATCTTACGTTTATATACTCGAGTATAAGCGAGGTTTTCAGTGGCTCTTTGAAAATAGCCTCAAAACCGACCTCGGCTGTATACTCGGGGCATGGTAAATGGTCACAATTGCCTGCTGCTTACGGTACTTATACTATGGAACCGTACCGTATTTCCGATCCTGTGGCACTCTGCACGCTGAGCTGATGTCCTAGTTTGGCGGCTGTCTAAACTTACTGTTCCGCGCCGAGTAGTTGGAACATCATACTGCGGGCCGGGCAAGAAGTAAGTTAGACAGACGCAACGAGTACGGACATGCAGCGCAGCGTAGTGCAGAGTTGCCAGCAGGACCCAAGAATTACTAAGGTACCCGTAGCTGGTTAATAGGAAGTTACGGTAAGCAGCAGCAGATTTTGTAAAGATTACACACCTTCATATCCCTGAATGGGGGGCTCTCTAAGGGTGGAATGTTTTTGGGTGGGGGGTGCTGTCGATAAAAAAGCCTCTCCTTGGCACTAAAGGGGTTGGGAACTACAAACTCCAAGTAATAAAGCATGAGTGGGAGTTGTTAGTTTCCAAAAACTGGAGTGCCAAGGAATGAGGCTTTTTATGACAGCAGAGTTCCATTAATTTAACCCTGGATTATATCGAGTGCAATATGGGTCTACTTTTTGAGGTAAAAATATGTACTTCGGCTTAACTCGGGTTCGGCTTATACTCGATATATACGGTGGTGAGTTGCCAATTAAAGGTTATCAACGTATTTTTACCACTTTATAGGAACTAGGATGTTCTGACAGCTTGCTATTATTACTTAGTTAGCAAGTAAAGGTATCACTTTATACCACGTTATAGGAACTAGAATGTTCTGACAGCTTGCTATGATTATCTTAGTTAGTCAATGAAGGTATCTCACCTTTATACCACTTTATAGGAATAGGATGTTCTGACAGCCTTGCTATGATTATCTTAGTTAGCCAATAAGGTATCACCTTTATACACTTTATAGGAACTAGGATGTCTGACAGCTTGCTATGATTATCTTGTAGTTCAAAGGTATCACCTTATACCACTTTATAGGAACTAGAATGTCTGACAGCTGCTATGATTAGCTTAGTAGTCAATGAAGGTATCACCCTTATACCCACTTTATAGGAACTAGATGTTCTGACAGCTTGCTATGTTATCTTAGTTTAGCCAATAAGGTATCACCTTTATACCATTTTATAGGAACTAGAAGGTTCGAGAAAGCTGCTATGATTATCTTAGTTAGTCAATGAAGGTATCACCTTATACCACTTTATAGGAACTAGAATGTTCTGAGCTTGTGCTATGATTATCTTAGTTAGCCATAAAGGTTACACTTTATACCCCCTTTTATAGGAACTAGAATGTCTGACAGCTTGCTATGATTATCTTAGTTAGCCAATAAAGGATCACCTTTATACCACTTTATAGGAACTAGAAGTTCGAAAGCTGCCTATGATTATCTTAGTTACCAATAAAGGGTCACCTTTCTACCACTTATAGGAACTAGAGATGTTCTGGACAGCTTGTTAGATTATCTTAGTTAGCCAATAAAGGTATCACCTTTATACCACTTTATAGGAACTAGATGTTCTGACAGCTTGTTATGATTATCTTAGTTACAATAAAGGTATCACCTTTATACCACTTATAGGAACTAGAATGTTCTGACAGTGCTATGATTATCTTAGTTTAGCCAATAAAGGTATCAACTTTATACCACTTTATATGGAAATAGAATGTTCGGAAAGCTTGCTATATATCTAGTTTACCAATAAAGGTATACCTTTATACCACTTATAGAACTAGGATGTTCGGAAAGTTGCATATTATACTTAGTACAAAAAGGTATCACTTTATACACTTTATAGGAACTAGAATTTCTGACAGCGTGCTCTGATATCTTAGTTAGCCAATAAACGTATAACCTTATACCACTTTTATGGAACTAGATGTCTGACAGCGTGCTATGATTATCTATTAGTCAATGAAGGTATCACCTTTATACCACTTTATAGGAACTAGAATGTTCTGACAGCTGTTATGATATCTAGTTAGCAATAAAGGTATCACCTTTATACACTTTATAGAGCTAGAATGTTCTGACAAGCTTGTTAGGTATCTTAGTTACCAATGAAGGTGTCACACTTCTTTATACCACTTTATAGGAACTAGAGATGTTATGACAGCTGCTATGATATCTTAGTCAATGAAGGTATCACTTTATACCACTTTATAGGAACTAGGATTGTTCTGACAGCTGCTATGATTATCTTACCGTATATACTCAGTATAAGCCGAGGTTCAGGCATTTAAAATAGCCTCAAAAACCGACCTCGGTCTCAGCGGGTTATCTGTAGAATGTACAGATCTCTCTCATTACCTACTTCTATATGTAAACGGCTACCTGTAACTTCTCTCGATCCTGGCTGGCACTCTGCACGCTGAGCGTATGTCCGTATTTGGTCGGCTTGTCTAAACTCTACTGTACGGCGCGTAGGTGAATCCACTACTCGGCGCCGGGCAGTAGTTAGCAGACGCAGAGTACGGACATGCAGCGCCGTGCAGAGCCAGCTGGGACCCAAAGAATTACTAGTTACCCGTAGCTGGTTAATAGAGAATACAGACCGGTAAGAACAGCAGCAGACTTATTTAAAGAGTTACACCTCACTCCTGAATGGGGGGTCGCTAAGGGGAATGTTTTGCGTGGGGGGTGCGTGTCCATAAAAAAGCCTCATCCTTGCATAAAGGGGTTTGGAAAAGACAACAGCTAATAAAGCATGCTGGGAGTTGTAGTTCCAAAACATCTAGAGTGCCAAGGAATGAGGCTTTTTATGGACAGCAAGGTCCCATAATTAACCTGCTTATACTCGCGTCAATCAGGGTTCTTTTGAGGTAAAAAGTATGTACCTCGGCTTATACTCGGGTCTGGCTTATTACTTTCGAAAGTAGCTACGGAGTTAGCCAATTAAAGGTATCACCTTTATACCACTTTATAGGGACTAGGATGTGTTCTGACAGCTTGCTATGATTATCTTAGTTAGTCAATAAGGTATCACTTATACCACTTTATAGGAACTAGAATGTTCTGACAGCTTGCTATGATATCTTAGTAGTCAATGAAGGTATCACCTTTATACCACTTATAGGAACTAGAAGTTCTGACACGCTTGCTATGATTATCTAGTTAGCCAATAAAGGTATCAACCTTTAACCACTTTATAGGAACTAGGATATGTTCTGACAGCTTGTTGCGATGATATCTTAGTTAGCAAAGGATTCACCTTTTATACCACTTTATAGGGAACTAGAATGTTAGACAGCTTGCTATGATTTTTAGTTAGTCAATGAAGGTATCACCTTATACCACTTTATAGGAACTAGAATGTTGACAGCTGCTATGATTATCTTAGTTAGCCAATAAGGTATACACTTCTAACCACTTATAGGAACTAGAATGTTGGAAAGTTGCTATGATTATCTTAGTTAGCAATGAAGGTATCACCTTTATACCACTTTATGGAAACTAGAATGTTCGTGAAGATTGCTATGATTATCTAGTTAGCAATAAAGGTTCACCCTTTATACCACTTTATAGAGAACTAGCAGTTGACAGCTTGTATGATTATCTTAGTTAGCCAATAAAGTATCACTTTATACACTGTTATAGGAACTAGACATTGTCGGAAGCTGTTAGTGATTATATAGTTACCACATAAAGTATCACTTCTACCACTTATAGGAAAAAGATGTTCTGACAGCTGGTATGAGTACTTGATAGTTAGCAATGTAAAGGTATCAACTTTATACCACTTATAGGAACATAGAATGTTGAAGTCGTATGATTATCTTAGTTAACCAATAATGGTATCACCATTTATACCACTTTATAGGACTAGAAGTTCGGAAAGCTTGCTATGATTATCTAGTTCAAGAAAGGTATCACACTTAGTACCACTTTAGTAAACTAGAATGGTCTCGGACAAGTTGCTATGATTAATTTAGTAGCCAACTAAAGGTATCACTTATACCACTTATAGGAAATAGGATGTCTACGGAGCTGCTATGATACTTAGTTGTCCAATGAAGGTATCACCTTTATTACACACTTTCAGGAACTAGAATGTTTCTGACAGCGTGGCTATGATATCTTAGTTAGCCATAAAGGGATCACCTTTATCCCAATTTATAGGAACTAGGAGTTCGACAGCTTGCTATGGATTATCTTAGTAGTCAATGAAGGTATCACCTTTATACCATTATAGGAAATAGAATTCTGACAGCTGTTGCTATCTTAGTCAGCCATAAGGTATCACCTTTATACCACTTTTATAGGAGCTAGATGTTCGAAGCTTGTTATGTTATCTTAGTTACCAAGAAGGTGTCACCTTATACCACTTATAGGAACTAGGATGTTCTGACAGCTTGCTATGATTATCTTAGTCCAATGAAGGTAGTCACCTTTATACCACTTTATAGGAATAGGATGTTCGGAAAGCTTGCATGATTATCTTAGTTAGCAATAAAGGTATCACCCTTTATACACTTTATAGGACTAGAAATTTCTGACAGCCTGTTATGATTATCTTAGTTAGCCAATAAAGGTATCACCTTTATACCATTATAGGAACTGAGAATGTTCTGAACGTTTTGAGATTATCTTAGTTACCAATGAAGGTATCACCTTTATACCACTTATCGGAACTAGAATGTTATGACAGCTTGTTATGATTTTATCTAGTTACCAATGAAGGTGTCACCCTTTATACCACTTTATAGGAACTAGGATGTTCTGACAGCTGTGATATGATATCTAGTTTGCCAATAAAGGTATCACCTTTATACCACTTATAGGAACTAGATGTTCTGACAGCTTGTTATGATTATCTTAGTTACCAAATAAGAGTATCACCTTTTACCACTTTATAGGAACTAGAATGTCTGACAGCTATGTTATATTATCTTAGTTACCAATAAGGTGTCACCTTATACCACTTTATAGGAAACTAGAATGTTCTGACAGCTTGCTGACTATCTTAGTTACCAATGAAGGTATCACTTATACACTTTAAGGACTAGAATGTTCTGAACAGCTTGCTATGACTATCTTAGTACCAATGAAGGTGTCACCTTTTATACCACTTTATAGGAACTAGAATGTTCTGACAGTTGCTATGATTATCTTAGTTACCAATAAAGGTCTCACCTTATACCACTTATAGAAATAGAATGTTCGCAGCTTGTTATGATTATCTTAGTTACCAATGAAGGTATCACCTTTATACCATTTATAGGAACTAGAATGTTCTGACGCTTGTTATGATTACTTAGTAGTTACCAATAAAGGTCTCACCTTTATACCACTTATAGGAACTAGATGTTCTGACAGCTTGCTATGATTATCTTAGTTACCAATAAAGGTGATCACTTTATACCCACTTTATAGGAACTAGAATGTTCTGAAAGCTTGCTATGATTATCTTAGTTAGCCAATAAAGGTGTCACCTTTATACCACTTTATAGGAACTAGCTTGTTCGGAAGCTTGCTATGATTATCTAGTTACCAATAAAGGTGTCACCTTTATACCACTTATAGGAACTAGAATGTTATGACAGCTTTGCTATGTATCTAGTTAGCCAATAAAGGGGTCACCTTTATACACTTTATAGGAACTAGAATGTTCGGAAAGCTTGCTATGATTATCTTAGTTACCAATAAAGGTGTCACCTTATACCACTTATAGGAACTAGAATGTTCGGAAGCTTGCTATGATTATCAGTTACCAATAAAGGTGTCACCTTTAGTCCCACTTTATAGGAACAGAATGTTCGAAAGCTTGCTATGATTATCTTAGTTACCAATGAAGGTTCACCTTTATCCACTTTATAGGAACTAGAATGTTCTGACAGCTTGCTATGATATCTTAGTTACCAATAAGGTATCACCTTTAACCACTTTATAGGAACTAGATGTTTGACAGCTGTTATGATTATCTAGTTAGCCCAATAAAAGGTATCACCTTTATACCACTTATAGGAACTAGAATGTCTGACAGCTTGCTATGATTATCTTAGTTACCAAAAAGGTATCACTTTATACACTTTATAGGAACTAGAATGTTGCTGGCAGCTTGCTAGATTATCTTAGTTACCAATAAAGGTATCACCTTTATACCACTTTATAGAACTGGATGTTGTGAAAGCTGTTTATGATTATCGAGTTGCCAATAAAGGTATCACTTTATACCACTTATAGGAACTAGAAGTTCTGAAAGCTTGCTATGATTATCGTAGTTACCAATAAAGGTTCACCTTTATACCACATTTATAGGAACTAGGATGTTCGTGAAAGCTTGGTATGATTATCTTAGTTACAAAAGGATCACCTTATACCACTTTATAGGAACTAGAATGTTCTGACAGCTTGCTATGATTATCTTAGTACCAATAAAGTATCACCTTTATACCACTTTATAGGAACTAGAATGTTCTGACAGCTGCTATGATTATCTTAGTTACCAATAAGGTACACCTTTATACCACTTTTAGGAACTAGGTGTTGTGAAAGCTTGTTATGATTACTAAGTTACCAATAAAGGTATCACTTTTATACACTTTATAGGAACTAGAATGTTGTGAAAGCTTGCTATGATTATCTTAGTTAGCCATAAGGTATCACTTTATACCACTTTTATAGGAACTGAATGTTGTGAAAGCTGCTATGATTATCTAGTTAGCCAATAAAGGGTATCACCTTTTATACCACTTATAGGAACAAATGTCGGAAAGCTGCTATGATTATCTTAGTTAGCCAATAAAGGTATCACACTTTATACCACTTTATAGGAACTAGAAGTGTTGGAAAGCTGTTATGATTATCTTAGTTAGCCAATAAAGGTTCACCTTTATACCACTTTATAGGAACTAGAAGTTGTGAAAGCTTGTTATGATTATCAGTTAGCCAATAAAAGTATCACCTTTATACCACTTTAAGGAACTAGAATGTCGGAAAATTGCTATGATTATCTTAGTTAGCCAATAAAGGTATCACCTTTTACCACTTTAAGGAACTAAATGTTTGAAGCTTGCTATGATTATCTTAGTTACCAATAAAGGTATCACCTTTATAAACTTTATAGGAACTAGGATGTTCGGAAAGCTTGCTATGATTATCTTAGTTACCAATAAAGGTATCACCTTTATACCACTTTAAGGAACAGATGTTCTGACAGCTTGCTAGGTTATCTTAGTTACCAATAAAGGTATCACCTTTATACCACTATAGGAACTAGAATGTTCTGACAGCTTGCTATGATTTATCTTAGTTACCATAAAGGTGTCACCTTTATACCACTTTATAGGAACTAGAATGTTCTGACAGCTGCTATGGTATCTTGTTAGCCAATAAAGGTACTACCTTTATACCAATTATAGGAACTAGATGTTGGGAAAGCTTGTATGATTATCTAAGTTACCAATAAAGGATCACCTTATACCACTTATAGGAACTAGAATTGTTGTGAAAGCTTGTCTATGATTATCTTAGTTAGCCAATAAAGTATCACCTTTATACCACTTTATAGGAACTGAATGTTGTGAAAAGCTTGCTGATTATCTTAGTTAGCCAATAAGGTATCACTTTATACCACTTTATAGGAACTAAGAATGTTCGGAAAGCTTGCTATAGTTATCTTAGTTACCAAAAAGGTATCACCTTTATTACATCTTATAGGAACTAGAATGTTTGAAGCTTGCTATGATTATCTTAGTTACCAATAAGGTATCACCCTTTATACCACTTATAGGAACTAGGATGTTCGGAAGCTTGCTTGATTATCTTAGTTACCAATAAGGTATAACTTTATACCACTTTATAGGAACTAGGATGTTGGAAAGCTTGCTATGATTATCTTAGTTACCAAAAAGGTATCACCTTTATAACCACTTTATAGGAACTAGGATGTTGGAAGCTTGTATGATTATCTTAGTACAATAAAGGTATCACCTTTATACCACTTTATAGGAACTAGGATGTTCGGAAAGCTTGCTATGATTATCTTAGTTACCAATAAAGGTATCACCTTATACCCCTTTATAGGAACTAGGATGTTCTGAAAGCTTGCTATGATTACTTAGTTAGCAATAAAGGTTCACCTTTATACCACTTTATAGGAAACTAGGATGTTCGGAAAGCTTGTTATGATTATCTTAGTTACCAATAAAGGTATCACCTTTATACCACTTTATAGGAATAGGATGTTCGGAAGCTTGCTATGATTATCTTAGTTACCAATAAAGTATCACCTTTTACCACTTTATAGGAACTAGATGTTCGGAAAGCTTGCTTATGATATCTTAGTTAGCCAATAAAGTATACCTTTATACCCTTTATAGGACTAGATGTTCGGAAAGCTTGTCATGATTATCTTAGTTACCAATAAGGTATCACCTTTATACCACTTTATAGGAACTAGGATGTTGGAAAGCTTGGTATGATATCTTAGTTACCAATAAAGGTATCACCTTTATACCACTTTATAGGAACTAGGATGTTTGTGAAAGCTTGCTATGATTATCTTAGGTACCAATAAAGGTTACCCTTATACCACTTTATAGGAACTGAATGTTGTGAAAGCTTGCTATGATTATCTTAGTACCAATAAAGGTACACCTTATACCACTTTATAGGAACTAGAATGTTCTGAAGCTTGCTATGATTATCTTAGTTACCATAAAGGTATCACTTTATACCACTTTATAGGAACTAGGATGTTGTGAAAGCTTGCTTGATTATCTTAGTTACATAAGGTGATATCACCTTTATACCACTTTATAGGAACTAGGATGTTGTAAAGCTTGCTATGATTATCTTAGTTACCACTAAAGGTATCACCTTTATACCACTTATAGGAACTACGAATGTTCGAAAGCTTGTTATAATTATCTTAGTTACCAATAAAGGTATCACCTTTATACCACTTTATAGGAACTAGGAATGTTCTGAAGCTTGCTATGATTATCTTAGGTACAATAAAGGTATCACCTTATACCACTTTATAGGAACTAGATGTTGTGAAAGCTTGTTATGATTATCTAGTTACCAATAAAGGTATCACCTTTATACACTTATAGGAACTAGAATGTGTTGTGAAAGCTTGCTATGATATCTTAGTTAGCCAATAAAGGTATCACTTATACCACTTTATAGAACTAGAATGTTGTGAGAAGTGCTATGATTATCTTAGTTAGCCAATAAAGGTATCACCTTTATACCACTTTATAGGAACTAGAATGTTCGGAAAGCTTGCTATGATTATCTTAGTTACCAATAAAGGTATCACCTTTATACCACTTTATAGGAACTAGGATGTTGTGAAAGCTTGTTATGATTATCTTAGTTACCAATAAAGGTATCACCTTTATACCACTTTATAGGAACTAGAATGTGTTGAAAGCTGTTATGATTATCAGTTAGCCAATAAAGGTACACCTTATAACACTTATAGGAAACTAGAATGTTCGGGAAAGCTTGCTATGATTATCTTAGTACCAAAAAGGGATCACCTTTATACCACTTTATAGGAACTAGGATGTTCGAGAAAGTTGTTATGATTATCTTAGTTACCAATAAAGGTATCACCTTTTATACCACTTTATAGGAACTAGAATGTTTCTGACAGCTTGCTATGATATCTTAAGTTACCAATAAGTACACCTTTTATACCACTTTATAGGAACTAGAATGTTCTGACAGCTTGCTACTGATTATCTTAGTTACCAATAAGGCTACACCTTTTATACCACTTTATAGGAAGCTAGGATGTTGTGAAAGCTTGTTTGATTATCTAAGTGTACCAATAAAGGTATCACCTTTATACCACTTTATAGGAACTAGAATGTTGTGAAAGCTTGCTATGTATCTTAGTTAGACAATAAGGTATCACCTTTATACCACTTATAGGAACTAGAATGTGTGAAAGCTTGCTATGATTATCTTAGTTAGCCAATAAAGGTATCACCTTTATACCACTTTATAGGAACTAGAATGTCTGACATTGTTATGATATCTTAGTTACCAATAAAGGTCACCTTTATACCACTTTATAGGAACTAGAATGTTTGACAGCTTGCTATGATTATCTTAGTTACCAATAAAGGTATGCACCTATACCACTCTATAGGAAACTAGGATGTTGTGAAAGCTTGTTATGATATTAAGTTAGCCCATAAAGGTATCACCTTTATACCACTTTATAGGAACTAGGAAGTTCTGACAGCTTGTTATGGTTATCTTAGTTACCAATGAAGGTATCACCTTTATACCACTTTATAGGAAAATAGAATGTTCTGACAGCTTGCTATGATTATCTAGTTACCCAATGAAGGTATAACCTTTATACCACTTTATAGGAACTAGATGTTGTGAAAGCTTTATGATTACTTAGTTAGCCAATAAAGGTATCACCTTTATACCACTTTATAGGAACTAGGATGTTCGGAAAGCTTGCATGATTATCTTAGGTAGCAATAAAGGTATCACCTTTATACCACTTTATAGGAACTAGAATGTTCTGACAGCTTGCTATGATTATCTTAGTTACCAATGAAGGTATCACTTTATACCACTTATAGGAATAGGATGTCGGGGAAAGCTTGTTATGATTATCTTAGTACCAATAAAGGTATCACCTTTATACCACTTTATAGGAACTAGAATGTTCTGACAGCTTGCTATGATTATCTTAGTTACCAATAAAGGTATCACCTTTAACCACTTTATAGGAACTAGGATGTTGGGAAGCTTGCTATGATTATCTTAGTTACCCAATAAGGTATCACCTTTATACCACTTATAGGAACTAGGATGTTGGGAAAGCTTGCTATGTTATCTTAGTACCAATAAAGGTATCACTTTATACCACTTATAGGAACTAGGATGTTCGGAAAGCTGCTATGATTATCTTAGTTACCAATAAAGGTATCACCTTTTACCACTTTATAGGAACTAGGATGTCGGAAAGCTTGCTATGATTATCTTAGTAGCCAATAAAGGTATCACCTTTATACCACTTTATAGGAACTAGGATGTCTTGAAAGCTTGTTATGATTATCTAGGTACAATAAAGGTATCACCTTATACCACTTATAGGAACTAGGATGTTGCGGAGAAAGCTTGCTATGATTATCTTAGTTACCCAATAAAGGTATCACCTTTATACCACTTTATAGGAACTAGGATGTTCGGAAAGCTTGCTATGATTTATCTTAGTTAGCCAATAAAGGTTATCCTTTATACCACTTTATAGGAGCTAGGATGTTCGGAAAGCTTGCTATGATTATCTTAGTTACCAATAAAGGTATCACTTTATACCACTTTATAGGAACTAGGATGTTGTGGAAAGCTTGTTATGATTATCTTAGTTACCAATAAAGGGATCTACTTATACCACTTATAGGAACTAGGATGTTGTGAAAGCTTGCTATGATATTTAGTTACCAATAAAGGTATCACCTTTATCCACTTTATAGGAACTAGAATGTTGTGAAACTTGCTATGATTATCTTAGTTACAATAAGGTATCACCTTTATACCACTTTATAGGAACTAGAATGTTCTGAAAGCGTGCTATGATTATCTAGTTACCAATAAAGGATCACCTTTATACCACTTTATAGGAAACTAGGATGTTGTGAAACTTGCTATGATTATCTTAGTTACCAATAAAGGTATCCACCTTTATACACACTTTTATAGGAACTAGGATGTTGTGAAAGCTTGCTATGATTATCTTAGTTACCAATAAAGGGATCACTTTATACCACTTTATAGGAACTAGAATGTTCGGAAAGCTTGTTATATTATCTTAGTTACCAAAAAGGTATCAACCTTTATACCACTTATAGGAACTAGAAGTTCTGACAGCTTGTATGATTATCTTAGTTAGCCAATAAAGGTATCACCTTTATACCACTTTATAGGAACTAGAATGTTGCTGAAAGCTTGCTATGATTATCTTAGTTACCAAAAAGGTATCACCTTTATACCACTTTATAGGAACTAGGATGTTTGAAAGCTTGCTATGATTATCTTAGTACCAAGAAGTATCACCTTTATACCACTTTATAGGAACTAGGAATGTTGTGAAAGCTTGCTATGATTATCTTAGTTACCAATAAAGGTATCACCTTTATACCACTTTATAGGAACTAGAATGTTCGGAAAGCTTGTTACGATTATCTTAGTTAGCCAATAAAGGTCTCACCTTTATACCACTTTATAGGAACTAGGATGTTCGGAAAGCTTGTTACGATTATCTTAGTTAGCCAATAAAGGTCTCACCTTTATACCACTTTATAGGAACTAGAATGTTCGGAAAGCTTGCTATGATTATCTTAGTTACCAATGAACGTATCACCTTTATACCACTTTATAGGAATGGATGTTGTGAAAGCTTGTTCGATATCTTAGTTAGCCAATAAAGGTCTCACCTTATACCACTTTATAGGAACTAGGTGTTCGGAAAGCTTGTATGATATTTAGTTAGCCAATAAAGGTATCACCCTATACCACTATATAGGACTAGAATGTTTGCCAGCTTGTTATGATTATCTTAGGTACCAATGAAGGTATCACCTTTATACCACTTATTAGGAGGAACTAGGATGTTCGGAAAGCTTGTGAACGATTATCTTAGTTACCATGAAGGTGATCACCTTTATACCACTTTATAGGAAACTAGGATGTTCCGGAAAGTTGTTATGATTATCTTAGTACCAATAAAGGATCACCTTTATACCACTTATAGGAACTAGGATGTTCTGACAGCTTGTATAGTTATCTTAGTTACCAAATGAAGGTATCACCTTTATACCACTTTATAGGAAACTAGGATGTTCGGAAAGCTTGTTATGATTATCTTAGTACAATAAAGGTTCACCTTTATACCACTTATAGGAACTGGAGGTTCGGAAAGCTTGCTTATGATTATTTAGTAGCCAATAAAGGTATCACCTTATACCACTATATAGGAAACTAGAATGTTTCTCTGACAGACTTGTATGATTAGTCTTAGTTACCAATGAAGGTATCACCTTTATACCACTTTATAGGAACTAGGATGTTCGGAAAGCTTGCTATGATTATCTAGTTACCAATAAAGGTATCCTTTATACCACTTTATAGGAACTAGGATGTTCGGAAAGCTTGCTATTGATTATCTTAGTTACCAATAAAGGTATCACCTTTATACCACTTTATAGGAACTAGGATGTTCGGAAAGCTTGTATGATTATCTTAGTTACCAATGAAAGGATGTCACCTTTATACCACTTTATAGGAACTAGAATGTTCGGAAAGCTGCTATGATTATCTTAGTTAGCCAATAAGGTATCACCTTTATAACCACTTATAGGAACTAGAATGTTCGGAAAGCTTTAATGATTATCTTAGCAGGCAGAGTCAAGAAGTGGGAGTACAGTACAGCCCACAGCTGAGAGAGACCTGCGTGTGTGTTTGATCCTGCACAGTGAACCAAGTAAGGAGTGAGAGCACATACTAACATTTCTATGGAGGGGAGGGACCTCGGATTTCCTCCTCACTTATGGGAATCTGCAGCTGAGCTCGCCGCCGGCGAGGGGGGGAGGAGTCTTGGTATTGACATCTGGAACTCTCCCACCCCTGCAGTTTTTGATCACTAAATTCCATACAGCTTGGATTGTATTGCACACAGTGAGGTGGTTGATGGCTTATTTTAAAGGTAGGAACCTGGCCTTTAATCCAGAAGTAACTTGTGTGGAGACCAGAGTTCCCCTTTAAAAGGAACAATAAACCTATTTTACCAACATATTTAATAAAATCCAGTACACAGGTTCCATTTCTCACAAATAATGAATGGAATGATTCAGTTATGTTACCAACAGAAGGTACTGGGCACATGCGTTTATTTTGCCAATACCGTATGTATTTATTTATTTATTTATTTATATAGCACCACTAGGGGACGCAGCGCTGTACAATATAGAATACATAAAGTCACAAGGGGGACAGTAAATAAATACATAAATATATAAATAAGTATGAGCATCACTAAATATACTTAAAACATGTAACATGAGGAAAGAGGTCCCTGCCCCTTAGAGCTTACAATCTACTTAGGTGGGTAACATACAGATACATAGGAAAGGGTGGAAGTGCTAAAGTAATAACTGGTGCAGTGTGAACAGCCCTATGCTGTGCTCGGAGAGATAGGATGAAAGGTTAGATTTAAACTTGTTTATTGGGGTTTTTTGACATAGAGCAAAGGGGATTTCAAGGGCAACAATACACGTTTAAAGATTAAAGGTGAATTGTGGTCTCCATACAAGTGTCTCCCTTAAATAAGCCTAGGATGACAATCCTAAATTATAGGCTTGTTAAGTCTTCCTACACTACACTCAATCATTATCTGTGTGTTTCTCTACCTATGGACACCTTAGGAAGCGGGGCTTATGATGCAGCTGATGATGCTCTGTCCCAGATTACTGTGTAAGCAGGAAACATCACCCTTTACACCGCTGTAACTTTGGACAGACTGCATCTAGAAGCATGATCCTGGAGTCATTTGAAAGGCAGAAGCGTGCTCTATTTAATAGGGGCACTTGTAGCAGAACCCTTTAAGTTTTCGAATTTGATAATTGCATAGGGAAAAATTAGAAGGTCCCGGTGGACTAAACAAGTGGTATAAATACAATAAAAGTGGTATAAAGGCGGTGGACAATAAAAGTGGTATAAAGGTGATACCTTTATTGGCTAACTAAGATAATCATAGCAAGCTTTCCGAACATCCTAGTTCCTATAAAGTGGTATAAAGGTGATACCTTTAATGGCTAACTAAGATAATCATAGCAAGCTTTCAGAACATTCTAGTTCCTATAAAGTGGTATAAAGGTGATACCTTTATTGGCTAACTAAGATAATCATAGCAAGCTTTCCGAACATTCTAGTTCCTAT
>CM033475.1:11229737-11328693 GCA_019447015.1 Hymenochirus boettgeri
AATCAATATAACAAGCTTCCGAACATCCTAGTCTTAAAAGTGGTATTAAAGGGAACCCTTATGGCTGAATAAGATTAATATAGCAAGCTTTCAGAACATCCTAGTCTATAAAGTGGTTATAAAGGTGAATAACCCTTTATGACCTAACTAAGACTATAGAACTAGACTTTGTCCGAACATCCTAGTCTTATAAAGTGTTATAAGGTGGGTACTTTATTGGCTACACTAAGATAAATCATAGGAACAAGCTTTCCGAACATCTAGTTCCTATAAGTGGTATAAAGGTGATACCTTTATTGGCTAACTAAGATAATCATAACAAGCTTTCCGAACATCCTAGTTCCTATAAAGTGGTATAAAGGTGATACCCTTTATTGGCTAACTAGATAATCATAGCAAGCTTTCCGAATTCTAGTTCCTATAAAGTGGATAAAGGTCTACCTTTATTGGCTAACTAAGATAATCATAGCAAGCTTCCGACATCCTAGTCCTATAAAGTGGGATAAAGGTGATCCCTTTCATTGTAAAAAAGATAATCATAACAAAGCTTTCCGAACATCCTAGTTCCTATAAAGTGGTATAAAGGGTGATACCCTTTATTGGCTAACTAAAATAATCATACAAGCACTTTTCCGAAGATCCCTAGTTCCCTATAAAAGTGGTTATATAAAGGTGATACCATTATTGGACTAACTAAGATAATCATAACAAGCTTCCGAACATCCTAGTTCCTATAAAGTGGTATAAAGGTGATACCTTTATTGGCTAACTAGAAATCATAGCAAGCTTTCCGAAAATCCTAGTCTATCATAAAGGGTTATAAAAGGTGATACCCTTATTGGCTAACGAAGAAATCATAACAGCTTTCCGAACATTCTAGTGTCCTATAAAGAGGTAATAAAGGTGATACCTTTATTGGCTAACTAAGATCACATAGCAAGCTTTCGAACACACTAGTTCCTATAAAGTGGGTATAAGGTGAGACTTTTATTGGCTAACTAAGATAATCATAAGCAGCTTTAGAACATTCCTAGTTCCTATAAAGTGGTATAAAGTGATACCTTATTGGCTAACTAAGATAATATAAGCAAGCTTTCGAACATCCTAGTCCTTCCGATAAAGTGGTATAAGGTGATACCTTTATTGGCATAACTAAGATAATCATAGCAAGCTTTCCGAACATCTAGTTCATATATCAAGCGGATATTACAAGTTGATAGCTGGGATATTTATACAACAGTTCAGCCTCTTAGTCAAATGAACCAGAAAAAAGGAATCTACAGTGTGGAAGGTTGTAACAAGAATGTTAAAAGGGGTCTGCAAGGAACTAGAATGTTCTGAAAGCTTGCTATGATTATCTTAGTTAGCCAATAAAGGCATCACCTTTATACCACGCATGTTATTTTTTATTTCAAAAGGGTTACCCTGGAAACATTTTGAAAAGAATGAAATATCTTTTATGGAGACCACAGTTACCCTTTAAAGGAACAGCAAACCAGCTAAGATTTATCATTTCCGGGAAGGTAATCATATCTGCTTTTGGCAGCTTCTCTCTCAATAGACCAACTTCCATCTCACATAGGTACAGAGAGAGAAAGCATGCACAACTACAGCTCACAGTACTAGATAGGGATGAAGACCTACCTACCTACCTACCCATGATGTTGCTGAAGAAGGGAAGTATTGTGGACTTGGAGTTTTGAGATGGGATTTAGCATGGGAGTGCAAATTCTTTAATTCCTCACTTGCCACAAATCAATTTATTGTGTGATATGTGGGTTACATTAATTGATATTAATAGTATTACAGGTATATTTAATGGGGAAACATGAATGAGCTCCCACTGACAGCAATGGGAAGAAGTCAGAGGCATTTAAACACCCTTTCTGTATATTGTAGATTATTAATATAGTATTATATTACATAGTATTAATATTAATCTACAGCATACATATATAATACTATAAACTATAATAATCTACAATATACATTATAGTTTATAGTAAAGTATTATATATGTTTAGTGTAGATTATTAATACTATATACTATAATAATAATCTACAGCATACCTATATAATACTGTATACTATAATAATAATCTACAGCATACCTATATAATACTGTATACTATAATAATAATCTACAGCATACCTATATAATACTATATACAATAATAATAATCTACAGCATACCTATATAATACTATATACAATAATAATAATCTACAGCATACCTATATAATACTATATACAATAATATAATCGACAGCATAAGCATAGCCCCTATTATAATTTGCGCTACATATTACACTCATAATACTACTACAGCATACCTATATAAATTTACTAATACAATAATAATAACTCTACAATACCGTATATACTATATACCATAATAATAATCTACATATACCTATATACTACATATACAAATAATAATACATCTACAATATACCTATATAATACTAATATACAATAATAATAATTTACAATATACACTAATAATACTATATCAATAATAATAATCTACAATATACATATATAATACTATACTACATATACATACTACTATCAATATACAATATAAATATACATACGTATATCCATATACAATCATACTAATCTACAATCTACATATATTAATAATATACTATAGCATAATAATATCTACATCATAATCATATATCCATATCTACAACTAATATCAATAATAATAATCTACACTATACATATATAATACTATATAACAATAATAATAATCTCACACTATACTATAATACATATATACCTATAATAATAATCTACACTATACATATATAATACTATAACTATATATCTACACATAATCATATATACTATATATATATAATCTACACTATACATATATATACTTAATATAATCTACACTATACATATATATACATAGTTACTATATATATCTACAATATACATATATATAATACTATATACATAATAATCACCAAATACACTATATCGATATCCTTAATTACAATACAAATAACTACACTAACATATATAATAATATATACTATAATAATAATCTACAATATACATATATAATACTATATACTTTATTAATAATAATAATAATAATAATAATAATCTACAATCTACAATATACATATATAATACTATATACAATAATAATCTACAATATACATATATAATACTATATACTTTAATAATAATAATAATAATCTACAATATACATATATAATACTATATACAATAATCAATAATCTACATATACCTATATAATACTATAATACAAATATTAATCTACAATATACCATATATAATACTATATACAATAATAATAATCTACAATATACATATATAATACTATATACAATAATATAATCTACAATATACATATATAATACTATATACAATAATAATAATCTACAATATACATATATAATACTATATACAATAATAATAATCTACAATATACATATATAATACTATATACAATAATAATAATCTACAATATAACCTATATATAACTATAGACATAATAAAATCACAGCATACATATTATATACTATATACAATAATAATCAACCTATAAATATATAATCCTATATACAATATCTAAATTATCAATAATAATAATCTAATACCATACATAAACATATATAAACTATATATATATACTACATATATTATAGATACTATATACATATAATAATCTACAATATACATATATAATACTATATACAATAATAATAATCTACAATATACATATATAATACTATATACTAAAATAATCTACAATATACATATATACTACTATATACAATAATAATAATCTACAATATACCATATAATCCTATATACTATAATAATAATGTACAATATACTATATATACTATATACTATAATATAATATAATATAATATACAATATCATATATAATACTTATATATAATCTACAATATACATATATAATACAATAACAATAAAATCACACATGAAATCCCATGCGATTGCATTTGCGTTGCAGTGTGGCCGTGCCCTAAGTGTGCGTCCCTGTGTCCGTGTGTGTGTCACTGCAGTTCCTATGGACTCACCACTAGAGGGAGAGCCTCTGCAGTTCCTATTGACTCACCACTAGAGGGAGAGTCTCTGCATTTCCAATTGACTCACACCACTAAGGGAGAGTGTTTGCAGTTCCTATTGACTCACCACAAGAGGAAGAAACACAGGAAACACGGAGGGAGGACAGCAATTAAACAGACTGCAGGTAAGGTTGCTTGGGACAGGGGCCCCTGGATTTGGGACAGAGGGGGGCCCTGGATTTGGGACCAGAGGGGGGGCTGGATTTGGGACAGGGGGAGCCCTGGATTTGGGACAGAGGGGAGCCCTGGATTTGGACAGAGGGGACCTGGATTTGGGACAGAGGGGGAGCCCTGAATTGGGACAGAGGAAGAGCCCTGGATTTGGGAAGAGGAAGAGCCTGGATTTGGGACAGAGGGGGAGCCCTGGATTTGGGACAGAGGGGGGAGCCCTGGTTTGGGACAGAGGGGGAGGCCTGGATTTGGGACAGAGGGGAGCCCTGGATTTGTGGCGCGAGATTGGGACAAGGGAGGCCTGGATTTGGGACAGAGGGGGGCCTGGATTTGGGACAGAGGGGGACTCTGGCCTTGGGACACTAAGAGGGTACTCTGGCCTTGAGACATGGAGGACTATGGCCTTGGGCACTCTGTGCTTCTAGCGCCCGTTATTGTAGCGGGCTTAATGTCTAGTATACAATAATAATAATCTACAATATACATATATAATACTATATACTACAATAATAATCTACAATATACATATATAATACTATATACTACAATAATAATCTACAATATACATATATAATATAATACTATATACACTACAATAATAATCTACAATATAATACTATATAATATAATAATGATCTACAATAAGGGGATTTATTTTTGGACTCACCTGTAAAATCCTTTCCTCTAAAGCCAGTGTTCTCCCCAGAATTTTTTTCCTGCCGGGTGGCATGAAAAATAGCCGGGTGGGGTAGGACGGGCAAATTTGGTGGTAAGGGAAAATGTGCACTGCATCATGCTCATTAATAGGACAGGGATGTCTAACTTTTTGTACTTTATTTTAACTTTTGTCAACTCTACTAGTGATAGATAACTATAACTCCATCTCAGGTGTAGATGCAGGAGTTTAGTCATCAACATTGCAGGTAACCCATGTAACATAGCAGCACAGCAATGTGACACCCGTTGTGGCCTCGAGATCTGGAAAAGCTATTAAGTGCTAAATAATCTGCAGGTGTAAAAAAGGGGTCTGGATGAGCAGTTTGGCGGGAGTTTTTACTGACCTATTGCACCTATTAAACACCAACTTCTAAATTCTTTTAAATCACAAGTGTTCTCTTAAGAATTTTTTTCCAGCCGCGTGGCATGAAAAAGTAGCCGGGTGGGCCGCCCTGGTAAAAGACCCTAGGGAGAACACCGTCTAAAGCCGTAAGGGGGACCCAGAAAAAGTAGCCGGGTGGGCCGCCCGGCTAAAAGACCCTAGGGAGAACACCGTCTAAAGCCGTAAGGGGGACCCAGAAAAAGTAGCCGGGTGGGCCGCCCGGCTAAAAGACCCTAGGGAGAACACCGTCTAAAGCCATAAGGGGAACCCAGGAACTCAGGTTAAGCACCATTCTCCAGGAGCGGACACTTTAAATTTGGAAAGAAGTGAGGCTCCAGTGCTCCTCCCCTCAGGTATATCCCTCTGAGCACCAGAAGCCTCCTCCAGTTGGTTCCAAAGAAGGAGCGTAAGCAAACAAGCAAAAAGCCAAAAGACAATCATGTCAACAAACAGGGAGGGAAGCACCTGGGCCCCCTTACGGCTTTAGAGTAAAGGATTTTACAGGTGAGTACAAAAAAAATCCCCTTTTCTCTTACAGCCTTAGGGGACCCAGGAACGCAGGGGACGTCCCAAAGTCATGAAATTGTAAGGGTGGGAAATAGAAGATTTAGGCCTCCACAGTCCTCAGGAGAGCAGCCCAAGGCTGTATCTTTCTCTGCAAAAACTTGGAGGCGATAAAATATGATAAAGGTGTGTATGGAAGACCAAGTTGCCCCCTGATATATCTGGTCAGCAGAGGCGCCATGGCGAGTCGCCCAAGAGGCTACAACTGCCCAAGTAGAGTGAGCCTTAACCCGCAGGGGAGGAACGGCTCCAACTGCCAAGTAGCAGCGGACAATAGTAGATTGAATCCACCTCGCCAGGGTTTGAGGGGAAGCCCTGGACCCCCGGCGGGGCCCCGCCAGCAGAATGAACAAAGCCTGAGTGGAACGGATACCTTCGGTGCAAGCAATGTAGATTCTCAGAGCTCTCACTACGTAGAGATAATGCAAAATTGCGCTCCTTGAAAGATGAAGAATCTGGAAAGAAGTCTGGAACTAACTATGATTTCCTGATTGATACGGAAGGACGAGACCACCTTTGGTAATAAAGAGTCGTGAGGCCGGAGAACGGCCTTGTCTGAATGAATCGTCAGACACGAGGGCTTCACGGACAGGGCGGCTAGTTTTAAAGCTCTCCTGATATGATATTGCTAAAAGAAAGAGTCTTCCAGGAGAGGAGCGATGACAGAATAGATCGTACGGGCCCGAAGGGTGGCTTCTTAGGAGAACTAACGACAGATCCCAGGGTTGGACTGGGGTGCGATCAGGAGGACGTAGATGAGTGACTCCTTGTAAGAAGGTCTGGATATCCTTTCTGCCCGCAAGTCTTCGATGGAAATATATAGAAAGTGCAGTAACCTGACCCTTGAGAGCACTCAACGAAAGACTGCTGTCAAATCCTTTCTGGAGGAAAGTAAGGATTCTTGACAGAACAAACCTGGATGGAGGAAAGCCTCTGGATGCACTCCTCATCACATATCTTTGCCAGACCCTGGGTATCATGGCCGTAGGCGATAATATATAAACCAGGTGGTACCACCAGAGCATCTATGAGGATCCCTTGTTTTGGCGCAAAAGATCTGAACTCTGCGATTACTTCGAGAGGCCATCAAGTTGATGTCTGGTGTCCCCCATCTCTGTGTTAGTTCTTCGAAAATCTCCAGATGGAGAGCCCATTTTCCTGGGTCAAGTCTGTATCGGCTGAGGAAGTCTGCTTCCGTGTTGAGAATTCCGGGGATGTATATTGCTGATAGTGCTGGTATGTAACATTCTGCCCAGGTTAGAATTTGGTGCAATTCTGCCATCACCATATCGCTTTGTGTGCCCCCTTTTATGTATGCCATGGCCGTGGCATTGTCCGACTGTATGCGGACGTTCTTGCCTATCAAAAAGTCTGTCCAGTGAGACAGAGCAAGAAATCTTGCCCATAGTTCTAGGACATTGATTGGTAGGTAGGTTTCTTTCCTGGACCAAAGGCCTTGGGCTTTTAGAGAACCACATACCGCTCCCCATCCTTGGAGGCTGGCATCCATCGTCACCACTGTCCAGTAGGGCAGGCACAGATGTTTGCCTGCTGATAGATTGGTCTCCAAAGTCCACCAGGTCAGAGAAGTTTGAACCAGAGGTGGAAGGAGAATCCAGTCAAGACTGTTGTGATTTGTCCCAACACAGAAGAAGATATCTCTGGAAAGGACGTAGATGGAACAGTGCATACGGAACTGCCTCCACTGATGAGACTATCTTCCCCACCAGGCGCAAAGCCTGTCGTATTAAAGGTTTTCTGCTTGTTTGAGCCTGAGTGGCTAGACTCTTCAGTGAGGAGATTTTGTCCTGGGGAAGAATGATTTTGTGATTGGAGGTATTGAATAACATTCCCAGAAAGATCATGCGTCTCGAAGGAGTTATGGAAGACTTCACCCGGTTTATGATCCATCCGAATCGAGTTAGGATTGTCATACACTGAGCCACGCGTTGTTGTGCTAGGTAGAAATAGGCAGCCTTTATTAGTAGGTAGTCTAGATAGGGGAGGACAAAGATTCCCTGAAGACGAAGGAAGGCAGCCTGACAGGTCATGACCTTGATGAAGACCCAAGGAGCTGAAGCTAGGCCAAATGGTAGGGCTGTAGCCTGGAAGTGCTGGGAACCTATGGCAAATCTTAGAAATCGGTGGTGGCCGGTCCAGATGGGAATGTGAAGGTAGGTGAGATAGTCGCCTGGGACAATGACCAGAGCTTTGCGGTGGATTGGGCATTTTGGGATTCGAGAAGGAAAGATACGAGGAGGAGGGGGAAAGAGAATTATTTTTGGTAGCCGTCTGTCAATACGTTTAGGGTCCAGGTGTCTGTGGACAGAACGTGACACTCCTCCCAAAAGAGCTGAAGGCGACCTCCGAGACACTGTAGCCAAAGATAGTCATGCATGCTTGGGCTTGTCTCCCCCTGGTTTAAGGCCTCTCCTTTGGTTGGCCAGGAGGTAAAGGGTCTCTGTCCCTGACTGGTTGGAAACGCATTGGAGTCCTCGGGCTGCATCCAGTTAGGAGGACGGGAGGCTCTTGAGGGACAAAAGGATGACCGATGAAAGGACGGAAAGCGATGGGCTCTGTTCTGCGGAAGGAAGGTACTCTTACCTCCTGTGTCCTGGGTGATGATCTTCTCCAGTTCGGGTCTGAAAAGGAGGCGTCCCAAAAATGGCAGGTTGGTGAGAGCCTTTTTTGAAGCAGGATCCACCGCCCAGGCTATGAGCCATAAGGATTGCCTGGCCGCCGATGATCGGTCGATGAGTCGATTAGACTCTGGGGCTATGGCCCAAATATATATGGCCACATCTGACAATTGTTGAATGATATCGATTACGTGGTTGTTTGAGGGTTCTTTGGTCAATACCTGGAATAATTGGTCTAACCAAGCTTCCATAGCCTTGGCCACCCATGCGGAGGCAAAGGTGGGGCGTGAGGCCTTGCAAGAGACCTCAAAGGATGTTCTCAAAAATCCCTCTAGTCGCTTATCTGTTGGATCATTAAAGGTAGCCGCCTCAGTTAGAGGAATGGCTGTGGCTCTGAAAAGTCTCGCCAATAGGGGGGTCGACTGCTGGAGGCATAGAACACCTATCCACGACCGACTTGGGGAAGGGGAACATCGTTTGGAAATTCCTTGAATAGTGGAATTTCTATTCCGGAGAGGCCCATTCTTCCAACACAATCTGTTCTAACTGATAGGGAAGAAGGGAAGGCCGCACTTGTCTTCTTCAGGCCACTGAACAAGGATTTGGATGGGTCTGCTGGTTCACCTAGATATTCAGAACCTGTAAGACTGCTTTAATAACATCGTCGATTGTGTCTGGTGTGAAAGTGGTCTGAACTTCCTGTTCGGAAGCTAAGGAGTCCAGTTCTCCTTCTTCCGATTCCTCCCTGTCTTCCATAGAGGTTTTTTTTTCACTGAAGGAACCAATGGGAGATCTGAGAGTCTGGTAGCTCTTTGCGCTCTGGTTTCCGTTCCAGCGGGATTTACAGACTGCAGAACCTGGGAAATAGAAGCCGACAACACCGACATAGAATCTGTCAATGATTTTGCCCAGGCTGGTTCAGACTCCTGGGTGGGGGAACCCCAGGAGATTATCGGGACAAGACCGACCCCGGAGAGGTATTCTGTAGAGAATCAATGGAAGCCCGGAGTGTTTTGGCCCTAATAGCTATGGATGTAAGGGAAGGGCAGATGAATCACTTGCATGTTCAAACCCTTGAGTAGGAAGCGCTAAAGCATGACCGTGGGCTTTTAACGTCTGTAAGTCAAGAAAATGTCTTTATTCCAGGATGTATGAAAACTAAGTTTTCGAGAATTCTGTGCAGTTAGGGAATGCTGGGATTTGTAATTTTCAAACATGTGAAAGGTCACAAGCTTAGGCTGTATTAGATCTAGACAGATGCTTTAGCTACAGGATATTAAGAAAAAACTTACTGCAAACAGAGAATGCTGGGAATTGTGGTTTTTAAACACGTAAAAGGTCGCAAGTTAAGCACGCCTGCTCTATACCATTAGGCTGTATTATAACTAGACACATGCCTTTGCCACAGGCAATAAATAAGATACTTTGCATGTCCCCACCAATTTCTTTAAGTGAGAAATATGTGTTTATATGTTAGATTATTAAGGCAATGCTATTATGATTCTGTGAGGTACCTTCTGTTATAAGAAGGCTCTATTTCATTTTATACTCTGTGTGGAGGTTTTAGCTCCTCTATCCACACCTCTCCCTAATATGTATATTCAATCAGTATCCTGTGCTCCCAAGTCCTAACCCCACAGGTTAGTTAAACTTGTTGTGGTAAATACTAATAAATATGAGCCTTGCATGTTAATCAGGATACCATATATGATTTAAGGTGGCTATACATATATCCGATTTTACTTATCCAACCAAGTGCTCATGCAATATTAGTTTGATCTTGCCAGAACCACCTTTCCCATTCTTCTATGCCACAGACAGGCGGTTATTGCAGGATCGGTCTAATGTCGCGGGAGCACTCGTCGGGAAAGTAAAATCGGATATATGTATGGGCTGCTTTTGATTGCCCAAAGGTGCTGTTTAGATTGCCTGGGTCAGTTCTCAGACCTGCAAGTTTATTCCACATAGACCCTCTATATTCTAGCTGGCAGGTAGTATAGGTAAGGGAGGATAGTGTGTGTTTGTTCATTTAATATGATGCGATTATTTGGTTTTTTTTAGGACCTTCAGACTAATTTTATTATTGCCATCCTGGATGTTTCCTGATGGTTCCTGTGAGCACTGCAACTACACATAGCAAAACATACACACACAATTTCCACTGTGCACCAACGGGCACACTTTTGCTAGTAGTATTATATATGTAGATTATTATAGTATATTATATAGTATTATATATGTTGATTATTACAGTATAAATTATTATATATTGATAATATACATATAGATTTAGGTGTACAGTATTATATAAGGATTATATTCAGATAGATTCTGGTGTAGAGTATTATATAAGGATAATATACATGTAGATTTAGGTATATAGTATTACATAATGATAATCTACACATAGATTTAGGTTTATTATATATAATTATATAGATTTATTTATATGTATATTAATTTGTAGACCATGTGCTAACCGGGCACCGTTTATCTAATCCCCCCCCTGTAACACAGCCCACCCTCTTTACCCACACCGAGAGCCAGGAGCCCATCACAACCCTTTGCAGGTCGATACCTACTTATTGCAGCAGCCTCTGGTCTTCCCGGTCTCACGTGTCTCCCACTAAGGCTTCCGGTTTTGCGCTTTGTGATGACGTATCTGCACCCGGATAGAGATCGTGACTACACACCGGAAGTCGTCTTGTCTGAGGAGGGAGGAACACATGGCACCCAATTCCCAGAAGCAGGTCACGCCCTGCTGAGGCCTAAGGAATAAAGATTTTAAAAGGTTAATAAATGAGCCACACATCTGAATAATATGGGGACTGCATTATTGCCGTCACGTTACTATTGCATTTAGACAGGGGGTTGCATTGCAACCATGTCGGCATGCCATAGGATTGTACTTTTTAAAAACAAGGGTATGATTTATTCCGTCACGGTATCATATAATTGTTACATGAGCAGAGTCACTGTCATCTGACATCACACAATGAGTTTTCCACCTCGCTATAGATCCATATAACCCCTGTGAGTGGGAACAGTTTACTCTTTTACGAGATTTATTGTGTAGGAGCTTTAATACATCTAGAAAAAATGTCACCTGATTGCAACTTCTGAAGGGACGAGGTCTAGGTTAAAATGGTGGTAAAATTCCTATTGTCAAAAATATATGATACTCGTGACGCAAGAGGTATCCAATTAAATAACCTATGTGGCCATACACTGGATTGAATGGCAAATTCGCTATAATCTGACCTTCGGTTTTCCTTTCTGGACTAGTTCATTTGCGATAAAGTCCAGTTGCAAAGCGGTATGTTTTTGTAACCATCAGAAGGTTAGCGTTTCTAATGGTGGCCGTACAGGGCTTTATTATGGATGAAGCGGTATAGGTGCTTTAATCCAGCCGTGTATGAAATCGGAATGCCGAATCGTCCCTTTGTTTCTTATGGCCATAGCTCATTTAAAAAATAAAATAAAAAAAAAAAATCTATATAGTGATATTAAGAGTCTTAGGTTATAATCGATAAGCTTCAGTATGGCCCATGTAGTCTTACAGATGTTGCTTAGAAATTAGATGGGCTGCATTTCGTGCAAGGCAACTGGTAATAAATGCGCTTAAAACAAGGAATGACATAATAAGAAAAATGATTCTGGGTAATATCATGTTCCAGACGGCCCTGCCGAATGTCATGCCACATCTTTGGCATGCTTTAAGCAATACATAGTGAATGCACCAAACCAGAGCGCCGTCTGAAGACTGGTTTCTCAGCTGTTCGTCATGTGCTTACGGTTTTTGGTCAGCACTCTGCAATTTAATGGGGGACTCATGGGTAATTTCTGTGTTAAACTCTTTTTGAATGACCAAAACCTGTATTGGACTTTTTTAAGCAATAAAAACAGTGTAAGGAGTATAACGATTAGGTGACATCATTAAATAGGAATGATGTTGGAACTGTCTTGGTTAGGAAAAAACAGGCATAATTCTCAACTAACACAAGACTTGGTATTGGTAAGATTAGGTAGAGAATTAATATACTGTTGTCCTTTGCAAATACATGTAATATTAAAAGGACTAAGGAAAAACCTAACTATTGGATGCCATGCTTTTTTATTGCATAATTTAAGGGATGATAGCAATTTAAAGGGCAAGTCCAGCCCCAAAATGGAAAACTTAACATACAGGTAAATCACCCCACAATACCCAAAACGGTACTATATAGTTCACATTTCAAAACTAAGTCTAACATGAAATCATGCACAAGGTCCTGTTTCCCATGTTCATACTCCTGGTTCTTCCAGTTAGTGAACTGTCAGGTTTGGATTTGACCGTTGACATCACAGGCCATGACCTAAATGTAAATCCTCATCTGCCTCTTCTGAGCATGCCCAGGCTCAGACACCGGTTTAAATTGGTTCCATGAAGGATACAGTAGGAATTTATAGGACAAACTATGATATATCAAAATTTAAGAGGCCGTCTTTCTTAAAAGATGTTCTTATGAGGTGGAGTATCCTTTATGCAATATCCTTTATTTTTAATAGTCTACGCTATGGTGGGGAGAGGGTTGACAAACTAAAACATGGATACGGTCAGCGTCCTCTACTGGTGTTTGAACACACAGGCTGTCTATCGCAAAGCTAAGCCATGCACAGAGAATTGCGGTATCTACATGGTCAGTGATCAAGTGGATATTGATTAATACCCAGTGACGCACCTGCCAATCTACAAATCTCTTTCTTGCATAGGGCAAATTATGTTTATAAGTTGTATGGGGAGCCAATTGTTAGAAGCAATCCATGCGTTACAGCGATGATCTCACACGCTAACTTAGTGATATGGACATGAGATATGATTTTTGCTGCTAACGTGTTGAAACCAAAAAACACTTTTGTTTGGGTGAAATGTGCTATTGTTTATACGCTTAAGAGGGGCTTTTATATCCGTTTGGACATTAAACTGTTGTATTGGCAAATATGAAAAGCTTGAGTGTGTTGGCTTGCCAAATCTGGCACTGTCCAATGGTCGTTAGCGTTCCTGAAGATTTGCTGGGAATGTCTCTGATGGGGTTTCTTTTCAATTCAATAAAAACAGTGTTCTATTTTTAGCTTTTCTTTTACTTTTCTATGTTGTGACTTACTGGTGGTTCTGTGTGTTGATTTAAATGCTGTGTTCTGGGCTGGAATGCAGATGGTGGGGGGGGGTGCATGTCTTGGGTTTTCTGGGTTTACCAGTTGTAATGGCGAAGGAAAAATGCCCCATAGGTTATCTGTGCAACCAAAACTATACAGGATATGGTTATTCAGGGGGCCTCGGTCTTGTTTGATCGTTCTTGTTAATGAGATTATTAAAAGTGTAAATAGGGGGATCTGTCACCATATGAACAATGAACACACATGTTACCCAAGGAATTTTAGGGAGTTATAATGCTTTCTTTTGTTGGTTGTGACTCGCTGTTAACGGTGTACAGGGCCCGTAATCATTTGGTAATCGTGTTGGGATGACCTAATTTTACTATGAATTACCCGCCTTAAGCAGGTCTAGCAATTTGTTTTCTGACCCTGTAGGAATTAAAGCATACCTGTTATCCTGCACATTAGTTCAACAATGCTCTCCAACCAGCAACGTTTGTAAACAGATACTGGCACTCGCATTTGACCGGGTTATCATCTCTTTAGTTTTCTTTGATTGCAGGAGGAATAGGTAACATTGTATATAAAAGAAAGTCTGATGAGTACAAAGGGGTGGATGATTTCTGTAATGGTGATGCAATTTTTTTTTGTTTTTTTTAAGATGATGATGACCTGGATGAAGACCTTTCGGAAGTGGACGTGCCCAAATTAAGAGAAAGACGAAACCCAAAAAAACAAAAGAATCAAAACACCCCAAAGGAAAAACGACGAAAAAGAAGTTAGAAAAGTACCATCATCGTTGTGTTAGTAATCTCATGCTGGCAGAGACATTGCGCCGGTCAGAACAAGGGATAGCAGGGAGGTTTGTGATCATTGCCTTCGTGAATTTAGTATCTACATACAATGATGGTTAGCTCATGGGCAGGAAGATTGCAAAGTGTAGCTGGGCATTGTGATCATGGTACATAGATGTAAGCTCATGCGAACAGCATTGCACAAGGCTAACCATCTACATCAGAGATTGTCCAATAAGGTATTGCAGGCTTGTGATTTTTTATAGATAGTATATAACTAAGCAGGACAGGAGTATGAATAACTGTGGTGTGTGGAAAATTACTGTAGTCAGAAAGGTTATTTGTTGTGGATTGTGATAATTGGAACAGTCAGACCAATGAGTGAGTAAGTGTGATAGTTGTTTTGCAATACTCTGCTTACATTGTGTTACTATATATGAGCAAATGAATTCCTTGCCTTTGGAAAGCCGTACAGGACGAGTACTGGTACAGTTGGACCAAGGTATAGTGGGATTTGTGATTATTGCATGTAAATAGTTATTTTCTGTAGGCTGGAGAGTGGTACAGGATGAACAAGGTATAGTGTGGATTGTGATCATTGTAAGCAGACCCCCACTACCAATCTATCTATGTACAATCAAAGCAGAAGCCCTCATACAATATCTTTTTTTAAACTGTCTTTAGAGAATAGATGATAGCTCAGGGGACGGTAACGACTTTGGAGATGGAAGATGGGGGGCCTTCGTCGTTCCGACAGTGAAGGCAGCGGGATTATACCCCAGGCAAAAAAAAGAAAAAAGAAGAAAAAAGAAGATGACACAGAAAGGAGAAAAAGGCAAAGCCGAAAGGGAAGAAGAGGATGATGACGATGATGACTCTAAGGTCAGTTCATGAGGGTCTGGTGATGACACTTTTAACGTTCCTCATTTTGTTTATCTGATTTAGATAAACTTCTGTCTGGTAATCGGACAGATCAACGAGCTTCTGTGTAAAGTAAAAAGCCACTCTTTGTAATGTTTGTTTGGTGACGCAGATCTCTTTATTATTAGGAAACCAAAGTCTTCTGCACAGTTGCTAGAGACTGGGGTGGGTATGGAGGATATTGATCATGTTTCACAGAATGATTTATCGTACACTAACCAACTACAAGCCTTTAGCCAGTTTGTCAGGTTGGTCTATCCACCTTGTGGTTAACATGAAAATTTGGTTATGTCCCCACTCTGCTGCTGACTTAATTTGTTGTCCTCGTTGGAGGCCATTAATTGCAGCAAAGAACCCAAAGATTGCGGTTTCCAAGATGATGATGTTGCTAGGAGCCAAGTGGCGAGGTTCAGCACCAACAATCCTTTGAAAAGGCAGCTCTGGGGCTTCGTAGCCGCTGCTGCCGCAGCTGCTGTAGCTGTGTGGAAAGTATGGTTGGCTAGCACAGAGGTTACCGTGCTCCTCCCCACCAGTTGATGTTCCTCTGAGAAAGCAAAGACCAAGGAAGGGAAAGGATGTTCTTTCTCGCGAGTCATAAATATTCTTCTGAAGGTGTGGACCTACCTCTTTACAAAACTTTGGTCTTTTCTATTGCTCATCCTATAAGCAAATTTCCCGTAAGGACCCTATGATGCAGTTGCTGGAGATGAATTTGAAAAGCTGTAATTTCCATTTTTTTAGGAGCCTAATGCCAGGAAGAACCCAAAGATTGTCCGTCCTCCAGAGAACAGAAGACTCCTAAAGCCAAGAAAGTTGCACCTCTTAAAATCAAGCTGGGAGGGTTTGGTTCAAAGCGAAAACGTTCCTCGGTAAGTAACTAGACGAAGAAGCCATGGGTGTGTTGTAGTGATAGCATGGTTAAGAGGAGTCTGGTTGTCCAGCAACCTGGAATTTAGTATAAAATATGTGTGCGTTCCATTAGAGTGAAGAGGAGATGTTGATGCTGAGTCGGACTACGATGAGGGCAGCATGAACAGCCTTTTGTATCCGATGGTCCACCAGTAAAAGCAGCCGCATCCGGAAGAAGCTTAAGGCTAACCAAGACGAGAAGAAAGGTGCAAAGAGATTTCTAATGGACGTTTTAAAAGCGAATTGGTGGTTGGTGTGGACTTTGTCCACTTTGAAAGGGAGGATTTGACAACTTTTTTTTTTTTTTTTGTTTGTTTTGTTTGTAGGTGATGAGGAGACTGCTGCCGGTGGAGTTGATGGATACGAGACTGACCACAAGACTATGTGCGGTTTGCCAACAAGGGGGAGAAATCATCTTGTGTGACACCTGTCCCCGTGCTTACCACATGGTTCTTGCTGGACCTGATATGGACAAGGCCCCAGAGGGAAAATGGAGCTGCCATCTTGTGTAAGTAAAACTGGAACTATTGTTTTTGCTTCCATATAGTCTGACTTGTGTTGGGTCTTGATGTTCGTAATATGGGACCCATTTCTCAATGAGAATAGACTACAAACTATAATCTTTCTCTGTTTCTGCGTCATAGGAAAGGAGGGTGTTCAGTGGGAAGCGAAGAGGATATCTCTGAATGTGAGGATGACCTGGATGAACAGTGGGCGATCAGAGGAAGAAGACCACCAACATGGAGTTCTGTCGCGCTGCAAAGGATGGGGAGAACTCTTCTGCTGCGGATGTCTGTCCCTCTTCGTACCACATCCATTTGTTCTCAACCTCCTTACCTGAAATACCACAATGGAGAATGGCTGTGCCCTAGATGCACTGTAAGTATCTGCTTCCCCTGTGTTTAATACATTTCTTACACAAGAAAAGAAATGACAAATTTACGTCTCTCCCCCCTCAGTGTCCTTCTCTCAAGGGTAAAATACAGAAGATCCTAACCTGGAAGTGGGTCAGCCGCCTCCTCACAACAGCCTGTCCCTCGGCCACCTGATGCTGATCCAGGTGCACCTCCTCCAAAACCACTGGAAGGGCGTCCGGAAAGAGAGTTCTTTGTACAGTGGACATGCGATTGTCTATCTTCACTGCTCCTGTGGTGACGGAGCTTCAGGTACGGCACTTACCTATGTCCAGTCCTTTTTGTTTTATAGAGTTGCTCTGCTACCTTGTAATGAAAATGATGATAAAAAGGAGAGGAAAACAATGGCCGTTGTCAGTTCTCTTACAGCTGGAGCTGCACTGCCGGTCATGCTCCGTAACTACCAGAGAAAAAATGACATGGACGAGCCACCTGCCGGAGACTATGGAGGAGCACGAGGAAGAAAAAGCCGCAAGAGAAAAACAAAGACCCCAGATATCTCGAGATGGAAGAAAGTTCTTCCGTTACGGTATTAAACCAGAATGGACCATGATTCACCGTGTTTTAAACCACAGGTAAAAAAAAGGTTCCTTTATTCACTAGCATTAGGATTAATTTTAAAATAAGTAGGGATTATAAATAATATAATAATAATAATAATAAGATTATGCTTCCCCTTCAAAGGCCTACACTGATTATATTGATATATATTGATCGCTCATAGATGCCGATACCAGTCTGTTTTGGTTTCTCTGGTTTAGATTTAGCTTGTGGAATGCTGTAAAAGCTTTTATTGATCGATAATATGTATTTGAGGTTGAATAAAGACATATGTCCATCCAGTCCAACCCCATCTAGCATACCCTCATTACCTGCCTAACTGTAATCCAGAGAAGACAAAAAAAACAAAACCGTAGAAGAGGGGAAAAATTCCTTCCTGACTCCAAGCTGCAATCGGAAATCTCAGATTATTTGAACATTTTCCCTTCGTTTGTTAGTGTGGGACAGAAAAGTAACGTACATTACCTGATAAAATGGAGGGACCCTGCCTTATGATCAGGCATCGTGGGAATTGAAGAAGCGGATATCCAGGACATGACATATACAAACAGGCATACTGGAACCACAGGTGGTCATATACTTATATATTCCAATCAGAGATGCAATTTGCAGGTTTCCATCTAGATGTACATAACCTTCTCTGTATCTGTCCCATGTACAGGGAGTTGATGGCGGAGACGAGGGGCGTCCTGGAAAGAAGATGAAGAAAGTTAAGCTCCAAAAGATAGAACGTCCTCCAGACAACCCAACCGTGATGTGTAAGTTAACTAGAACCTGAACAGCATGGAGTCCTCATGTAGGCTTCCGATTCTAGTGGTGGAGATTTCTTAACAAATGTGCAGCTTAATGATAAAATTCTACAAAAATGTTTCTAATCAAATAAATTGTCCTCTCCATTTTCAGCCTACGGTCAAATACGACGACAACCCGAATACCTGGATATAACTGGTGGAACCCTTCACCCCTATCAGTGAGGGTTTGAACTGGCTGCGCTTTTCATGGGCTCAAGGGACAGACACAATTGGCAGATGAAATGGGTTTGGGCAAAACTGTACAGACTGCGGTTTCCTCTACTCCTTGTATAAAGAGGTTATTATCTAGTCTTTCATTTCAGTTTTATGTCATCCGAGTGTCTCTGGGACCAGTGGAAATATTGACTACGTGACCTTGCTACTTGACTTTAAACCTTCCATAGATTGTTTTCTTTACACGCGGTTATGCCATTTAACATTGAGATTCCATTTTTTTATTGCAGGGTCACTCCAAGGCCTTTCCTGGTCAGTGCTCCACTGTCCACCATCATTAACTGGGAGCGGGAGTTTGAGATGGGGCTCCTGATATGTACGTGGTTACGTATGTGGGAGACAAAGACAGTCGTGCGCGTCATCGCAGAAAATGAGTTCTCCTTTGAAGACATGCAATACGTGGGGGTAAAAAAGCTTCCCGCATGAAGGTGATTGTTATTTCATAACTGTCTGGATAACGGCAATGTATCAAGTATCAGTATGGTCTCCAGTTTAGCAGGGCATATCATAACACAATCAATAGTTTATATATAGATGGCTAGACTTATAGACAAGTTCATTACAATTAAAATCAGTGAGTTATTGCCGTGTTCAAGCATTTTTCTTTGTTGCCTGTGATTAAGGTTTGTGGTACAAAATGTCTCGTAGGAGCCAATTGTTTTTATTTTCTTTGCCTTCTATAGAAAGGGCATCTGTGAAATTCCATGTTTGTACTTACCTCTTATGAGCTGATCACCATTGACATGGCTGTGTGTGGTTCGATTGACTGGGCTTGTCGGTTGTGGATGAAGCTCATCGTCTAAAGAACAATCAATCCAAGGTAGGGACAAAACTGATACAGAGTCCTTATTAGATGAATGTTTTGCATAGGTCTCTGGCTTTTGTTTGCTTCCATGTAATTCATTTCTCCTTGATTTTTATTTCCTATTAGTTTTCCGGGTGCTGAACGGGTATCCTCTCCAGCAAAGCTCCTCCTCACGGGAACAACACTTGCAGAACAACCTGAGGAACTCTTCCATCTTCTCAACTTCTTGACTCCAGAGAGATTTCAAGTATGTAGATCCAAAAAAATGTGGGGTAATACAAGATCAATTTCAGTGACCACTTTCAACATCGATAAGAATAAAAGATTGATTAAAACGTTTGCTGACTAGCAATCAGACTTGCTTAGCTATCTTGATGGTCTCTTTACACACCCCACCTTGTATTTGCATTCTTAGAGCAGCGACATATGTCTATAAAAACAGTATAGTCTTATTTACAAATTGTGTATGCAAGATTAAAGGGCTGAGACAGATAAGGATTAGGGAGAAAAAGAAGTGTTTTGGCAATGTAAAGCCAGAAAGGATACATTGCTTACTAACACCCCACTATTGTTTGGAATATAAGGTTTGGCATAGGTTTACTTCCTTTCTATATACAACAAATGTATAAGTCCTGCCAAGGAGCATGGGTAGGAGAGCGACCTGAACTGTTATTGTTTTTGAATTATCCCCAGTGATTAGCAAATTTCATTTATAAACCTGTTCATTTTAGTAACCTGGAGGTTCTTGGAGAGTTGCAGACATCGCAAGGAAGACCAGATAAAGAAACTCCACGACATGCTGGGTCCGCACATGTTGCGTCGATTGAAGCGGACGTGTTCAAGAACATGCCATCAAAAACTGAGTTATTGTGCGTGGTGGAACTTAGCCCGATGCAGAAGTGAGTGGAAATGGCTGCGGGAAATCTTGTCTGCTTTTACATAGGTAAAGTGCATCCTTACTCTGTGTGGAAGGAACGAGCTTGTTTTCTCTCATTTCAGGAATTACAAATTATCCTAACAAGGAACTTTGAGGCGCTTAATACACGAGGCGGCGGTAATCAGGGTGTCTCTGCTGAATGTTGTCATGGATCTAAAGAAATGCTGCAATCACCCCATATCTCTTCCCAGTAGCTGCCATGGTAAGAATCTTGGGATGGAAGCCCATAATGCATCGTGTGTGTATTGTCAGTTCTCCTTTTCCCCCATTCCTATCCATCCTCTTCCGTCCCCTCCCACTGTGCGACACACTGGAAAAGCACATTTCCAAAAAAACTGTTATGGTTCTGGGCACTAAACCACCATTCTTGGTTTTATTTGCAGGAAGCTCCAAAGATGCCATGGCATGTATGATGCAGTGCCTTGATTAAGGGGTGGAAAGCTGCTTTTTTTGCAGAAGATGCTTCGTAAACTGAAGGATGATGGACACAGAGTCCTCATCTTCTCCAGGTATTCCACTTCTTCCCTCCCTTGTTACAAAAAGATGCTGATGATGTAACCATTATTAAAACCAATACATTCACTGGAATTTCTGATCACATTGGTGTCTTTTTGTGTTCCCAACTTTGTGATTAACGTAAGGCCGCTGACCTGTTTTTCTAACCAAGTCCCTTTCCCTTCTCTGCTGTAGATGACCAAAATGTTGGACCTACTAGAAGATTCTTAGAACATGAAGTTATAAATATGAGCGAATAGATGGAGGAATCACCGGGAAACAGCGCCAGGAGGGCAATAGATCGCTTTAATGGTGAGTAAAGTCCTTATGCCCCATTACAAACACAGATTTCACCTAACCATTTGGTGTCTACCTCATTTTCCTTTAGCTACACACTTTAGTTTGACTGTGCCTTTAATTTTTAAATTTAACATTTAGTTACAAAAATTATTAAGGAGGGGCAGCTACAAAGTTAAAATGTCACTGGCTTTGTAATAGTAAAATAAATTCTTTCAAAGATTAATTGTAGAATTATATCTAAGATTCAGAGGCGTATGCAGTGAAAGATGCAAAGGTTTGCACGTGGTTTAATCTGCAGTAAAGAGAGTAAAGAAACATTTCATTGTTTGCTGACAATTAATAGCAAGATCAAACTTATTGCATCAGCCCCTAGTGTGCAAATTTTTTGTTTCTTAAATATTGGCCACATGGCCTTGTTCTCCTAAAGCACTTAGATTCATATGTGGTATGTTGGAGTATATTGTGCTAGGAACTCAGCTTACCAACGGCTTTTAGAGTCTCAGTTTCTCTTGTGCCCTGCAGCCCTGGAGCTCAGCAGTTCTGTTTCCTCTGTCTACTCGTGTGGGGGTTTGGGAATTAATCTTGCTACGGCAGACACTGTAATTATATACGACTCTGATTGGAATCCTACAATGATATTCGGTGAGAAACCTGCCTTTTGGGCTGTAAGTGGGAGGCCAACATTGTTTGCAGTGCATTTCCTGATCCACATTTTCCCCACAGGCGTTCAGTAGAGCATCACCGTATTGGACAGAACAAGAAGGTGATGATTTATCGTTTTGTTACACGCGCGTCTGTGGAGGAGAGAATCACTCAGGTTGCAAAAAGAAAAATGATGCTTACTCATCTGGTAGTACGGGCCCGGCCTGGGGTCAAAGACAGGCTCCATGTCCAAACAAGAACTGGATGATATTCTCAAATTCGGAACAGAGGAGCTTTTCAAAGATGAAGCACAGAAGGTTTGTGTGAATTATAGTTTGGAACCAAGTCGTTCCGTTGGCCTTGTAGCCCCAGTATGATGACTTCTGTGGTTTTATGTTTCTTAGGTGACAACAAGAAGGTGAGGACAGTAGTGTTATCCATTGATGATAAGGCTATTTCCGCTGTTGGACCGGAACCAGGATGAGATTGAGGACACAGAAATACAGGGAATGAATGAATATCTTAGCTCCTTCAAGGTTGGCTCAGTATGTCGTTCCGGGAAGAGGAATGGCTGTAAGTACTAATGTATAGGAGGGCTCCAATGCTTTCGTCTTGGCTAGTGAAGGATAGGATTGGTGAAAGCAATGAATAGATGTGTGATGTTTTGTGTTGCAGGATGAAGAGGAAGTGGTCCGAGAGATTATTAAGCAGGGGAAAGTGTAGATCCTGATTACTGGGAGAAGATTTTAAGACACCATTATGAGCAGCGCAGGAGAACCGGCACGGAATCTGGGCAAAGGAAAGAGAATCCGCAAGCAAGTTAACTACAATGATGGAAGTCAGGAAGACAGAGGTTAGTGCTATTGCAAGCAGTTTCAATCCCATCCATACTGCATGGATTACCCTGTGTTGTAATATAACCCTTGCCTGCATTATTAGTTCTTTATATGTACTTGTGTTTAAGGGGCAGTGTTTTTATTCTTCTCCATAACAAGATGTAGTGATATTGGCTTTTAATACGAGCTTGATTGTCGTTATTTTCCATTGGTTGCTATTCGCTATTCAGATGCTGTTTTTAGGTCTTGGAGCAAGGGATCACCATTGGATAAAGTATTTTCCCCCTGTGTGTCTGCGTACATTCAGTCTCTCTAGTTTTTCTTTTTTTCCTTACAGATTGGCAGGACGACCAGTCGGATACACCAGTCTGATTACTCTGTGGCATCGGAAGAAGGAGATGAAGATTTTGTGAGAGATCAGAAGGTGAGGGAATGTAAATGTCTTTCAATCTAGGCCCCTCTCTGTAATTTCCTGGTAACCACTGTACGGTGGGCAAGTCTATTATGGCTCGTTTTACCATAACTTGAGGATGTTGGCGTTGTTCCCTTCTCCTTATCTTAGATTGTTCCTTTTTCTAATCTTTCCTCCTTTGACAATGTTCTCTTCAACAGCTGCTCGTGTCCCAAACAGAAAGGGATTGCGGAACGACAAGGATAAACCCCTCCACCGCTACTGGCTCGCGTTGGTGGCAATATTGAGGTAACTGCATTATGCAATCCGAACCGTGTCAATATAGAAGAAAGTATGTTGAAAGAGACTAGGTGTCTGTGAGTTCGGTTGGAATATGTGATAATGTATTTACATATCTTTAGGTTTTGGGATTCAATGCCCGGCAAAGGAAGGCTTTCCTGAATGCCATTATGCGCTACGGGATGCCCCCTCAGGATGTTTTACCACCCAGTGGCTTGTCCGGACCTGCGTGGCAAGTCAGAGAAGGAGTTTAAGTAAGACGGCTAAATTATTACCACACTGGGCTTGTACAACTAAATGGCTACCATTAATCACCTAACCTCATCGATTAATTTGACTTGTTGTTTAGGGCTTAGATTTTCCCTGTTCATGCGCCATCTCTGTGAGCCCGGGGCAGATGGTGTCAGAGAACTTCGCAGATGGAGTACCCAGAGAAGGCCTTTCTCGCCAGCAGTGTGTTAACCGAATTGGCGTCATTCCCTGATACGCAAAAAGGTAAAACTCGCTTTGGATAATAGGATACTATATAATAAAGCATGTGAGAGACAGAGATATAAACAGGGCCAGTAGTAGTTAGCCATCCTTCATTGTGTGTCACTGTACATTGGGAAAAGAAAGTTTTACCATGCACATAAACTGGATATTGCCACCCTAACTCATCGGCTGTGTATTTAATCCTGGATATAGTTTGCTATATAGTGTTTATCCTGCTGCACACAAATTGCTATATTTGATGTTTAATGAGTTTCTCATGGATATCTGGTATTCAGACAGAATTCCCATTTCCGTGCTGACATGATCCATGTTTCGTACAGGTGCAGGAATTTGAGCATGTAAATGGGCGATGGAGTATGCCGGAGCTTGCAGACAGAGGAAACTAAAAAGGCGGCTCAGATTGACTCTCCTTCTCCTAAAACGCCAACACCATCACTCCAGGGGATACACAGCCAACACTCCGGCCCCTCTGCCAGCAATGGTACATTTAATTCTCTTTTTTCCCTCCAATCACCTTATTGTCCACTCCGCTTGGCTCTGCCTACCCTCTGTTCTAGAATTACAGTTGGTCTGTGGATGGAGCACAGTGATTCTGCCTGTTTAGGAGGGCCGCACACAGACTGGGTGCATTCCCTTAAAGGCATGGCAGGACATTCCCTTAAATGAGACCATCTTAGCTACAGTTAACCTTGTCCTTTGTGTGTCTAATGTGTGTGTTTAATTACAGAAGACAGTACAAAAAGTGGGAGGTTGCTGTAAAGGAGGAAACTCCAGATGCAGAGGTTAAAGCCCCTGAAGAGACTAATAATGAGGTAAGTTGTGTATTACCATGGATATTTCATAATCTTTACTGTTTGTTGTTACCAATCATTAAAGCTTTCTATATAAGTTATGGCTCTTGTCTTTCTGAAACTTTACAGTCTCTGACCTTTTATTCACTATATATGTCATCCAGGGGACACAACCTCCACAGATGCTCGGTCTCCAGCTGCTCAGACTGAAGAGAAAGTTGAAAGAGCCAGAAAACAAAGAAAGACCCGCCCCAGCAGCCACTGAACCCATGGAGACAGATCAGAAACTAAGAAGCCGTTACATAGTTTCACGCCGCTGTCCTGCTTTAATTTGCTGCCAATCGTGCTAATTTGTAATTTTTTTTTTTCCACATTCAGCACAAGCGAGAAAGTAGATGAGGTGATCACTTTAGATGACAAGAAAGGTTGTGTCCTATCGCTATTATATGACCAGTGTTGATCTACGATATATGCAGCATCTTTGTAACGAGGGCTGTGATTTGTCACCCTTGAGATGATGTGCAGAAGTGACCCTCCAGAATGGGAAACCCCTAAGGAAACTGCAGAGGAGAAAGCAGAGAAAGCAAAAAAAGCCTCAGCCGCTGCCGCCAAGCAACGGTTCATGTTTAACATCGCGGAGGTGGTTTTACTGGTATAAGCACTTTATATTTATTAGTATATTTGTGGGCTGAGCAATGATATTATAATTATATGTTTACTTTACGTTCCTGGAAATGGTTAGATTAGTGAGTTTATCTCCCACTTTGATATAGCTGCTGCTTCACTTGTTTATTGTTTTTCCTGAGGAAGGGTGGATGCGTCCCCCGAAACGTCGGATTGCTTTGTCTGATAAACTATAGGGGTTCTCACTTTTTATCCACTGCTCATACGAGTAGTGTTCTGGTTCCTCTGCTTTCTGCGGTTTCTCTAGTAATGCACATTGTGGAAGTGATTTATTGGGGGTTTAAAGAAGTAAGTCATTTGTAAAAGCATCAATACCTCTGAAGGCTAATTGGTGTTTTGTCACCCCCAGAACTGCACTCTTTGTGGCAGAATGAGAGAGAGCTGCTACTGTTACCAAAAAGACTTACGAGATCTGGCACAGGAGACACGATTATTGGCTGTTGTCTGGATTATAACGTATCCTTTGTTCACCCTGTGAATTACAAAATGTTTGTTGTGGGTCTGAGTCTTGTTGCCGGTCTCTAGTATTTTATTTATTTGTCAAGAATACGTTTGCAAACTTTTTATTTTCCTGAGCGGATTCTCAGTCACGGTATGCACGTTGGCAGACATTCAGAATGAGTACGATATGCCATCCTCAATGAGCCTTTCAAGGGAGAGGTTAACAGAGGCAACTTCCTGGAGATAAAAACAAATTCCTAGCCCGTAGATTTAAGGTTAGTCTGAATTCTAAATGTTCATTCCCTATCGTGCTCTATAGTGATCTTGCCATTGCATCCTTAGACCAGTTTTATCTGTATTTATCTCCTATCCACAGCTCTTAGAACAGGCTCTTGTAATAGAGGAGCAACTTAGACGAGCAGCATACTTGAACATGTCCGAGGACCCTTCTCACCTTCCATGGCACACTAAACACAAGGTTTGCTGAGTGGAGTGTTTGGCAGAAAGTCATCAGCACCTCTCCAAGGAATCTATGGCAGGGAACAAGCCCGCAAACGCAGTGCTACACAAAGGTAACACATTATTTTGGCCCAGAGTAGTTGTCTTTTTTTTTAGTTGTTTTTGTTTTAGCTTGGTTTAAACTATGCAAATTGTTAAATAATGTCTATCAGGGAGATGTATAAAAGTTCTTATTGTTAAAAATGGTGCTAATTTTGCCCTAACCAATCAAATATTTACCATTTGATAGGTAACACCTGATTTGCGGGGCAAAACTAGCGCTATTTTTAACAATAAGAACTTTTTATAACCTCTCTGTATTTCTGTTAACTTAGTGGCCCTTGTTTGTAGAGTTTAAAACAAATGGATACCCACCTCATGCCTTCCTTTCTTTCACGGCAGTGTTTAAAGCAGCTGGAAGAAACTTCTGAGTGACATGAAAGCTGATGTCACTCGTTCTCCGGCAACGATCGCCCGCATCCCTCGTAGCTGTGCGATTACAATGTCAGAGAGAAACATTCTGAGTCGGTTGGCGAGCAGAGGGGGCGAACCTCAAACCTCAGCAGGTATTTTCAACACTTGCTGGAGAATTTAAAGTTGAATCGTACGCTTTACAGTTCATCCTTCATGCTAATATTTTATTTTTTTTTCTTCCCCAAACAGATAACTCAGCAATAACAAAACCCTCCTCCTCTGGTCAGGAGGCTGGAGCATCTACCCACCTCAACATTCCAACTAGAAGCAGAAACGTGAGTAAGAGCACTGGACACGCCACCGAATCCATATCCTGGGACCTGACAGCAGAGCGGAGACCTAACCCAGGGCCATAAGCAAGGGATACCGGTCACAGAGGAATCCAAGACCGAGAGGTGTCACTGTGACTGCACAAGTCGCAAGGCAGATGACATGGTGCTGCTGTTCACACTGGGGTACACCCCTCTTCCTTGGGGTTCAGGGTCACATCGAAACACCCCAAAGACCAAGAAACTTAACCTTGTGCATTGGAGCAAGTTTGCTTCCTGCATTCAGAAGGAAACACTTTGTTTTGTTGTCTCTTAATTTTATTGCTCCGGCCCCCATACTGCCTGGTGGACCCAGAAGGGGTGTCACCTAGAAGGACAGACACCCTACCTCCATTCTTTTAATACAGAACGCTTTGTCGTATATAAAAACATAAAATAATATTTGAAAGAGACTGATGTGCTCTGTCTGCCATGAGTGTGACACTGAGAGCACTGAGCTCATTGGTTGGGTCTTAGGGAAGAAGGCCGTGGGTGGTCTTAATTTCCAGATATTGTTGGCATTGAAGGTAAGTTTCTCTGTCAGAACAAAAGCTACAACTATTCGTACTGATTACAAACTTCCTAATATTGCTGTGTTTTTTAAAGGAGATGTTCACCCTAAAAATTTATATTGATTTACAGGTCAAAGTTACATTAAAACAATGTATCTCTTGTCTTTGTATGTAATGCCTATTTAAAGGACACTAAATGCATAAAAATAACTGTGCCATCCATTTCTATTCTTCACAGGAAGGTGAGAACGCTTATTCTCCCTCCCTGTGAATAATAGGACGTTCGGGGACCTGGAACTTACCTTACCGCCGCTCCACTCGCAGCCACTCCTTCACTGTAAGCCGCTCTGTCCCGACCACGCGCCCTATCTTAGGCGCCATGCGTGCAATACAAAAGATGGGCGCGCGATCGGGAGAGAACAGCTGTTCAGTGAAGGAGCGGCTGCGAGAGAAGCGGAGCGAAGGTAAGTTCCAGGTCCCCAAGCGTCCTATTATTCACAGGGAGGTGAGAATAAGCGTTCTCACCTCCCTGTGAATAATAGAAACGGATGGCACAGAGTTATTTTTATGAAGGATGGGGAGTTTACAGTCCCTTTAAAGATACAGAGAGTTCCTACATTTACTGCCCCACCCCTGCTGTTCAGACTAGACATGCTCCGCTCTATCTGATTCACCCAGTAAGAGAGGAATTCTTCTATCTACTACTTTTAATCTACCTGTGCTATAGGTGAGGGGGAGGTAGAGTAGAAGATAGAAGTTAAGGGAATTTAAATGTTTTGGGTTTTTTCCATGGGTTTATTCTTAGGAATTGCATAGAAAGGCAAGGATACATAATTCATGCAGTTTGTGGCCTACACGTTGAGGTGATTTCTCCTTTAAGGCCACAGCTTATTTTACAAGGTTTATTCAGGATAAAACTTGTAAAGAAAAAAGGTTAATAAAAAATAAAACAAAAAATCTAATCTCTCGTGCTCTCTCCCATTTTACATAGTCTTAAATTGGAAGTTTTTCATTGCCCAGACTGTAATTAAAGGAGAGATAAACTAGAACTTGTATGACAATTGGACTGAGACATTAGTAGGTACAGAATGTCAGCTTGCGGTCTTGATTTTTATAGCTTTTATGAAGTAAGAAAAAAAAAATAGGGCAGTAGAAGGCAAAAGTTTTCATTAAACCTCCATGTATGATTTATGATGTTTTGGAATCCATATTATAAAATGATTAGTGTTGTTTACCACCAAAAACTAGATTTGCTTTGCCTAGTCCTGTTGTAAAAGTGATCTGCTTTTAAGGCTAGGTACACACAAGCAGATTTACCTTGGTATTTTCCTGCCACTGCCGATGAATGTCGCTGTTTTATCCAAAAATACATCCAGACGTGTCTGTAAATCACTTATTGAATGGTCTCCATGGACCACACAACTGGTGTGTGGTGAAATGTCTTCCACAGTTAATTTTTGCCATAACAGACAATATTTTAGCAGGCCAGTATAGTGACGGTTGGCTGGGCTAAAAAATCTGCCGTGTGTCTCAGCCAATAACAAGCTCTATAGATATTGGTTTCTGTCGCTGGCTGATGTTTACAAGGGGTATGCGCTACATTATACCTTTTTAAATGAAAGGGCATGTGTATATAGCTTTTTAAGAACTTCTCTTGCTCTTCAGGAAGGTAGGCAACCTACCTCTTCCAATCCTACCTTAAGCCTTGTACACAGGTCGATCTAGGCACCAGCCCGAGTGTGTTGATGTGCACGACGAACAGCCATTTTGGCTGAAATCGCACATGCGTCTGTGCGGTCTGGAGTTGTTTAGGTGGATTGACGAACGCCACCTGACCTAACGCATATACTCATTGATTATCAGCTGAAACGGCTATGCGTAAGTTTGTAGGTCGGTGCCAAGATCGACATGTACGAGACTAGTGATGGAGATCATCCAACACAAACAACATACCCCCTATCTGGCTATGACAGGGGTGTTCTTGAACCAACCTCCTGACCCATTTGTCCTCTTAAAGAAGCCAGAAGATCTCCTACCTCCCTAAAGGGCTATTGTGTTGCTTTTAGTGATAAGGTTCATTACACAAGTGCGACCCGTGATGCACAGTGTGTATGCATGGCTCTTTCGGGCGATATATGTGTCATGTAAGAGCAATTCATTGGGGATTGTTTGTCCAGCCAGGCGGACTAACTGCTCATACAGTTCATGAAAAAAGACTTGTGTCCATGAGACCTAACATTCTGAAGTGTATCTGTCCACGTTAATAAATGTTATTACGATAAACCATAGATATATGGTAGGCTTGAATAAAAACCAGGGTTTCTCTTAGGATGCAGGAGGTTGGGGACTTGTACAGACATGGAATGAAAAAAATAAATGTCCTATACTGCATGTAAATTTCCTTTACAGAGCTGTATATGGAGAAAATACCTAAAGGTATCTATGAGAAAAGGTGTGAATTTAATAGAGCAAATATCAAAGTGGGGTCAAAACAAAAACATAGGAGACTTATTCAATAACCGCTCCATAATGTGCACAGTTCATAAGCTGCTGCAGCCAATCAGTTGGAATGTTTTCTAACTGTAGCAGACCAGTAAAAATGCAATTAAGTAACGTTATATTTAGGAACGCACCGTTCGATATTCTATGGGTCCTCTTTCTATGTGGAACCTTCATGCTTTGTTCTGCTTCAGCTGAAACTTATAGGGATTCAAGAGACCAGTTCTACCCAATGGTCTGGTGTGATCTAATTTCAATACATTGAAATACAAAACACGTTTACGGTGTTTGTTTGCTCCATGCGGGTTCCAGTCACATAATTACCGCAATGATTAACCATTGCAATGCGCCAAGAGCCGCTATCCATGTTTAACATACGTGACTCAGTGCATCGCCCTATTAATGTGTTGGTGATCTTCATGCATACTGTGTGTGTGTAAGGACCACCTGGTGGCAGTATGGATTGGGGAAGAGAACAAATTATATTCTAAATAACCGTATATACTCGAATATAGCCACCTGAGTATTAGTCGGAGGTACCCATTTTTACCTAAAAAATGAGTAAAAACTGATTGACTCGAGTATAAGTCGAGGGTAGAAATTATGATTACTACTGCCCTTCTTGATTGTGTAGTTTTGATGGTTTAGTTGCCCTTAAATGGTAAGCAGCATTCCTGTACAGTAGTACTATATGGGACTTCTGCTGTCCATTAAAGGGCAACTAAAGCTCAAAACATATAGAATCAGAAGGCAATCTATTTAACATAGGTACATCCTCTGATTCAGTACTGTTTTCAGGCATTAGTTTCCCTTTAAATAACTGTAATCCCTAATTCCTTTGCACTCCAGATGTTTGGAAACTCCCAGCATGCTTAATTGCTGGAGTTGTAGTCTACAAACATCTGAGTGGAACTGCACACACTGAACCAACTATCCTGTCCCTGACCAAAATGCCCCCTACTCTCCCCCACACCCACAAAAATAAAACCGTATTGCCCTGCACCCATCTTCTCTTGAGCCTTACCACTTTTTCCAGGTTCTGTGGCAGGTGAGCCAGGCCAAATACCAGGAATCAGAGACCAGCCCCATCACTAACTTGAAAGGAGGAATCCAGCTGCCGATGCACTGAGGCGGCATCCACTGAGTCACTACTCAGTAGTGACGTCAGTGGATGTGGAAGCTGGATTCCTCCTTTCAGGTTAGTGACTGACCCGAGTATAAGTCGAGGTTCAGTTTTCAGGCTGTTTTTACAGCGAGTATATATGGTAGCTTGCTATGTAATATATCTTATTTAAAGGGCATGTCCACCCCTATAATACATTTTTGCCATATAATAGTGTTCCTTCCCCCAGCCCCAACCGCTATAAAAGATTTTTAGAAAGTCCCCCCCCTATAGTTACTTACCTCTCTCCTTCACCGCACTGCCCGGCCCCATGCTTGCATGCAAACGGGGCCGGACTGGCAGCCGCGTCCCTAATTGGCTGAGAGGCAGCCAATCACGGACGCGGCTGACGCTGCTCAGAACACCAGGGGAGAGGGGTAAGTAAGTAGAGTTCGGGGGACTTTTACAATCTTTTCTAGCGGCTGGGGGAGGAAAACTACTATATGGCAAAGGGGTTTTATGGTAAGGAGAGGGTCCTATATGGACTCTGCTATCCTCCTAGTGGCCAGTTTTTTTGGGGGGGGGGGGGGGGATTACAGGAGAACCATTTGAAGCTGGGAGTAAGGTAAGGATTATATACAGTGAGTGGGGCCAGTAGTGGGTTAACTTATAGTTTTGGGTGTGGGCATGCCTTTAACAGCCTGACCCTGTGACATGGACTCCATTAGACCTGTGAAGGTATGATGTAACATCTGGCACTAAGCTGTCTGTAGTTAATCCTGTAAAGGAGAATAAAAGACAATACTTAGGTTTGGGTAATGCCCATGTATGAGAACCTTATCTCCTATACAGTTTCTGATAAAAGTCTTGTCGCTTGTGTACAAATAGACCTGAAGTGGCCGCTCTATCACCATTCTAATGCAGATTAGCAAGAATGGTCATTTTACCCCAACAGTTTGTAATAACAAAACTAACAGAAAGTATTCTAATAGTCACAGCTTGGTAAAGCCCATTGAGTCAATTTTTGCAAAGACAAAGTGTGTCGCTTGTCATATGGGCTTCACCTGTGACTAAATGGATCAATAAGGTGTCAGGTGTGTATATAAAGAACCCCAGTACACTAGACCTTCACCATCACTGCTAATAGACCCCTGCAACATGCTTAAGATTCACCCTAGAAGTGTTGATTATCAAGAGGCTGAAGACCAAATCCATGCTGTGTGGCACCTTCAATGTCTCTCAGCGTCAGTTCAGAGGATAAAGGAAAGGTTTGAAGAGACTGGAGAAGTTTTTGAACCAGCCGGGTCAGGCAGACACCGTAAGACAAACTGCTCGAGAGGAACGTTTGTTGGCTCGAAAATCCAAGGCAAACCCATTATCAACATGCAGCAGAGCTCCAGGGGACCTGGTCACCTAAATCCCTGTCAACCAGAACAGTTTGATTCTGTCTCGAAATGGCCTCCATGGTCGAATCAGTGCCCATAAGCAGCACTGAACAAGACAATTGAAGAACCATGTGGCATTTGCCAAGTCCCACAGCCTGCTGCTAAAAGGATGGACGCTGGAAAAGTGGCAAAAGGTGGATTTTTCAGGTGGAATCTTGTGTTGAATTACACCACAGTCGCCGAAATATTGAGGAGACCTACTGGAACCCACATGGAGCTGAGATTACCCAGAAAACAGTGAAGTTTGGTGGAGGCAAAATCATGGTCTGGGGTTACATCCAGTATGGGGGTGTGCGAGGGATCTGAGGGTGGAAGGCAACATCAATGTAAAATACCAAGAAATCTTAGCTACCTCATATTCCCAAGCATAAAAAAGCCAAATTCAGGATGGTGCTCCATCACATACTTCCATCTCCACATCAAAGTTCCTTAAGGAGAAGAAAATCAAGATGCTCCAGGATGGCCAGCCCAGTCACCTGACATGAACATCATTGAGCATATGTGGGGTAGGTGAAAAGCATGGAAGACGAAACAAAAGAATATTGATGAACTCTGGGGAGGCACCAAGACTGTTTTCTTGGCTATCGGATGAGTTCATCAATAAATTGTATGATCCTGTGCAAATCACATGGATTCTGTCCTTCAAGCTCATGGAAGTCATACAAGATATTACAGTAAATTTGGATTACAGCACCACTACTAATTTGCTGACAGTTTTGGATTGGCTGTAGATCATTTTTCTGTAAAGGCGACACACTTTGTCTGCAACATTTGACTTTCTGTCTGTTTGATAAACGATAATATTTTTTACCTGTACATTTAATATATTTGGGGGGCTTTAGCTTTTCATATGGGTATTTCTAACACCAATTGATCATTAAACATCAGGTTAATAGCAGGAGATACGCAAAATACACAGGCGACAAGACTTTTTGTCAGAGACTGATATTTTAATTTTGATCACTAACAAATGCTTTAGGCTGAGGCCACACTACCACGCATTAGATTGTGTGCATTGTTGTGGTTTTTGCAGTGTGAGTTTTACTGCGCGTTTAAGGAAAAACGGATGTGCAATTGCTTGTGCATCCAAAATTGCCGGATTCCACGATTTCCATTATATTTGCAAACTGAGAAAATCACATTAGTGTTGCTAGCCCTTAATCTCTCTTTTCCACGCTAGTGCCAAATAAAGGCTTGGCTCACAGGGAGGTGTCACCAGAAGAAAAGCAGTTTGGGAAAAAAACAAACAACAATAGCCTCAAACAATTTTAGCCAATGATAGCATTTCTGCGGTTAAAAATACAGCAGTTGAGATCCTCATAACACTTGAATGGCTAGCTTTGTTTTTGCTGGCATTTCACCTGCATTTTTCTAGCGTTGAGCTTGCAATCCCAGGGAAAAACATCTGGAAATGCCAGAATACTGTAACTTTTCTTAAAGCATTACACTGCCTTTGTTGGTTGCCTTATTTACATATAGCATCCTAGTTAAGTGTTCTGTTGGTGAGTGTCCATTCACAAGATGAAAAATAAACATGATTCATAAATCAGACTACTTTCTTTCATTGTTCTCTAACCTAGTTCTGTTTTGGCTGAAATCACAGTTCACCATGGACATCTAGACCAGTCGGCAGTAACAAATCATACACTACTACGTATCTCGTGTTCTACATTTCTACGGATCGTTCTTTAGCTGCATGGGCGCCATATTCTCAGATAAAGTGAATAGATTGTGACTCTAGGGCGGGCCTGATGTGACTGATTAATAATTGTAAAGTACTGCAAAATATGTAGCGCTGTATAAGAAATAAAACAAATACATACAGTATGCTTGAAGGTCTCATTCATCCAGTCACTGGTATATTGTTGTATTCAATTAGATCACTGACTTAATGTAGTTCTTGAGACGTTTCTAGTCATCGACTGCTTTTCAATCAGAATGACTTGCACAAGAATCTGTGGGCAATTATGTACCCGGGAAATCCCAATTAGCATATCACAGCCAGGTGTAAGTTGATTGGATAGTGCTAAGAGTTGTTATAGGAACGCCCAGAGTAGACATCGAAAGACCAATACAAAACACAAGAAAGCGACATCATATATGCAGTGCAGTGCAGTGAGAATGCTTGATTTTATGAGGGAGACCAAACAGCCAACTGCATTAACGTATGGCCAGCCAGAAGAGCCAATTCTCGGGTCAGGACTCAGCGTGTACCTGATCTTAAGATAAAGGACATACCTTTGAGATTGTAATGTTAACCTATTGGCGAAGGAACGTGGACTGTTAAGAGAGGTGTTAAGGAGGCCATTTATGTGAAAAATAAGAAGAAACCAAGCCTAATAGAGGTGGGGGGGTTCGACACCAACTGTCTGCATGTACAAGCTGTTTTCTTGACAACTTACTCTGGGCGTTCCTATAACACCTCTTAGTCACTATTCCATAACCCTCAATACATGGCGGATATGTAATTGGGATTTCCAGGTACATAATTGCAAGATTCTGTACAAGTCATTGGAATTGAGAGTCCAGTCGGTAATGATCGCGAAACGTCTCAAGAACTACAGTTTCAAGTCCAGTGATCTAATTAATACAACAGATAAATACATACAGTAGCTCTTAGAGAAGGAAACACAAAAGCCAGCCTTCGTGTTCAGTGATGATCAGTTTACAGAGTGAGGCATATAATACAGGCATGTAGTATGACAAACACTGTGCCCTTTGTAAAGCTATAAAATAGAATCTACTGGTGACAAACATTACATATACAAATAAGGAACAAAGACTTTGGGCTATTTAAATAGTAATTATAACGTCTAGATGCCTACTCCATATGGTCTGATGGGTGTGGGAATACCCTAAATTTAGGGGGTGCTAGGGGCCTATAACTATAAGACACTATATAGGAATGACCTAAACCAGAGCCCCCATGAATAGCACTCTAACCCTGGCAATAAATTAGACAGTCATATCACAATCCACCATATATATGGGCACCAGTACAGCTGATATACTTGCGCTCAGCCGACTCGTTTTGCTGTGTTGTATTGCTCTTCACCCGAGTTCCTCCTATTGACCGTAGGTTCCTGCGTTGGTTCCTTGTTCCCTATTTGGTTTTGTTTCATTCCCCTCAATTTCTATGGTTCACTATGATCTCTTCCATATCGGCTTGGTCCGGTTTCTTACATCTGCGTCAACCGACGTACGTTTCGCCGTAATCTGCGGCTTCCTCCATGGGTATTTACCATGGAAGCTTTTAGGAAAGCTATATCTTTAAAAAGACATTTACAGCATTTCACAAGCTAAATGCAAATATCTTGTTGACTACATTGTTGCAAACTGCATGTTCCATGATAACGATGAAATGGGAAAATTCATGGGCTTCATTTATTTACTGGCAAGGGACAGTGACCTAGCGCTTCCTGCAATCCTCTATTACCCACCCCAGGCCCAGTCTGTTATGTGAGGGATTCTCCTGAAGATAAATTAACATTCTCATATGGAATGCATTTGTAGAAGACAAGTGGGCATTGGGAAGGTGAGGAGCCTGGTGTACATTCTATTGTATGGACATTGCAAAACAGGAATCCCATGGCTTTATACACACATGCAATATTCTGCTGGGGCCAATGAACATTCAAAGGTTGACCACTCGCCCAACAAGGAATTGATCTGTCCTGCTGGATCAATGAATGATGGAGACACAACCACTCCACATGATCAACTTCACCCAATCAGTGGTGTCATAGGAAGCACTGGCCCCCCAGCAAAACTATAATGGGGCCCCTATCCGTGCTTCATCTACAGTGGTTTTCTGGGAGGAGGCTATATCTGCATAGGGAAAATAAGAAGATGGGGCCCCTTGCAGTGGCGGGTCTGCTCTCCTGGTAGTACACAATGTACTCTATTTGGTTGTATGTTCGCCGTTCTTCGGTCGCTCCTGGCCAACAGAAATCATAGGTGGGTGTGGGCGTTAAGGCCCATAACCAACTACTGATAGATATACCAAGCATTTATTGGGATGTTATTTGCCCCATAAGTTATGCATCAGGTGGGCCAAAACATTAACCAGTGGATATTCCCAACCAATCCTGGTCTGATAATTTAATCAGATTGCCCAATGATTGGAAGGAAAACTATTTTTCCCCAATTAAGTCATTTGCAGATGATAAAGGCTGGTAAATCGCTATGACTTCTGCCCAATTTGCTTTAAATGATCGATCCAGTGATATTCCCAGGAGATAAAATCCAGGATTATCCTGTGTGTACCAGATCTGATAGATTATCAAGATTATCCTGTGTGTACCATACTAATCAGGATTGTCTGTGTGTACCAGATCTGATATCCGGATTGTCCTGTTGTACAGATCTAGATATCAGATTTTCCTGTGTGTACAGATCTGATAATCGGATTGTCTGTGTGTACCAGATCTGCTAGATTATCAAGATTATCCTGTGTGTAACGATCTGATAATCAGGATTGTCCTGTGTGTACAGATCTGATAGATTATAAAGATTATCCGTTGTGTAACAGATCTGATTATCGGGATGTCAGTGTGAACAGATCGATAGATTATCAATTATCTGTGTGTAACAGATCTGATAGATTATCAAGATTATCCTGTGTGTACAGATCTGATAATCGGGTTGTCTTGTGTGTACCAGATCTGATATCGGGATTGTCCTGTGTGGACAGATTGATAGATTATCAAGATATCCTGTGTGTACAATCTGATAATCAGGTCCGTGTGTACAGATCTGATAATCGGGATTGTCCTGTGGTGTACAGATCTGATAGATTATCAAGATTATCTGTGGTAACAGATCGATAATCAGGATTGTCCTGTGTGTACCAGATTGATAGATTATCAAGATTATCCTGTGTGTACCGATCTGATGATATCAGATGTCTGTGTGTACCAGATCTGATAGATATCAAGGATTTCCTGTGTGTACAAGATCTGATAGATTATAAGTTATCCTGTGTGTACACGATCTGATAGATTATCAGATTATCTGTGTGTACCAGATCTGATAGATTTCAAGATTGATCGATGTGTGTACAAGATCTGATAGATTATCAAGATTATCTCTTGTGTACAAGATTGATAATAGGATTGTCGTGTGTGTACCAGATTGATAATCGGGATTGTCCTGTGTGTACCAGATCGATAGATTATCAAGATTACCTGTGTGTAACGATATGATATCAGGATTGTCCTGTGTGTACCAGATCTGATAATCGGGATGTCCTGTGTGTACCAGATCTGATCATCGGATGTCTGTGTGTACCAGATCTGATAATTATCAAGAGATCCGGTGTTGTACAGATCTGATAATCAGGATTGTCCTGTGTGTACCAGATCTGATAATCGGATTGTCCTGTGTGTGTACCAGATCTGATAATTATCAAGATTATCCTGTGTGTACCAGATCTGATAATCAGGATTGTCCTGTGTGTTACCAGATCTGATAATCAGGATGTCCTTGTGTGTACCAGATCTGAAGATTATCACAGATATCCTGTTGTGTAACAGATCTGATAATCAGGATTGTCCTGTGTGTACCAGATCTGATCATCGGAGATTGTCCTGTGTGTACCAGATCTGATATATATTTCAGATTTCCGTGTGTTACAGATCTCGGATAATAGATTTCCTGTGTGTACAGATCTGATATATCAAGATTATCCTGTGTGTACCAGATATGATAGATTATCAAGATTATCCTGTGTGTACCAGATCTGATAGATTAATCAAGATTTCCTGGTGCTTACAGATCTGATAGATTATCAAGATTGTCATGTGGTACACCGATCTGATAGATTATCAAGATATCCTGTGTGTACCAGAATGAAGATTATCAAGATGTATCCTGTGTGTAACAAGACTGATAGATTATCAAGATTATCCTTGTGTTACAAGATCTGATAATCGGGATTGTCTGTGTGTACCAGATCTGATAATCGGGATTGTCCTGTGTGTACCAGATCTGATAGATTATCAAGATTATCCTGTGTTTTGTAACACGATCTGATAATCAGATTGTCCTGTGTGTACCAGATCTGATAATTGGGATTGTCCTGTGTTACAGATTGATCATCGGATTGCCTGTGTGTACCAGATCTGATATATTATTCAGATTATCCTGTAGTGTACCGATCTCTAATCAGGATGTCTGTGTGTACCAGATCTGATAAGAGGGATTGTCCTGTGTGTACCAGATCTGATAGATTATCAAGATTATTGTGTGTAACAGATCTGATAATCAGGATTGTCCTGTGTCTACCAGATCTGATAATCGGGATTGTCTGTGTGTACCAGATCTGATAGATTATCAAGATTATCCTGTGTGTAACAGATCTGATAATCAGGAGTGTCCTGTTGTGTACCAGATCTGATATATTATCAGATTATCCTGTGTGTAACAGATCTGATAATCAGGATTGTCCTGTGTGTACCAGATCTGATAATCGGGATTGTCCTGTGTGTACCAGATCTAGATTAGAATCAAGATATCCTGTGTGTAACAGATTGATATCAAGGAATTGTCCTGTGTCTACCAGATAGATAATCGGGATTGTCCTTGTGTTGTACCAGATCTGATAGATGTATCAAGATTTCCTGTGTGTAACAGCATCTGATAATCAGGATGTCCTGGTGTGTACCATTGAATCATCGGGATGTCGTGTACGCTCGAAATTATAGATTATCGGTGTGTACCAGATTGATAGATTATTCAGATGAGTCCGTAGGGTACCGATCTGATAGATTATCAAGATTATCCTGTGCTGTACCAGATTGAGATTAAAAGAGTATCCTGTGTGTACAAGATCTGATAGATTATCAAGATTATCCTGTGTGTACCAGATCTGATAGATTATCAAGATTATCCTGTGTGTACCAGATTGATAGATTATCAAGATTATCCTGTGTTGTACAGATCTGATAGATTATCAAGATTATCCTGTGTGTACAAGATCTGATAGATTATCAAGATTATCCTGTGTGTACAAGATCCGATAATCGGGATTGTCCTGTGTGTACCAGATCTGATAATCGGGATTGTCCTGTGTGTACCAGATCTGATAGATTATCAAGATTATTCTGTTGGTAACAGATCTGGATAATCAGGATGTCCTGTTGTCCAGTCTGATATCGGGATTGCCTGTGGGTTACGATCTGATCATCGGGATTGTACCTGTGTGTACCAGATCTGATATATATTCAGATTCCGGTGTGTACCAGATATGATAATCGGATTGTCCTGTGTTACCAGATCTGATATCGGGATTGTCCTTGTGTGTACCAGATCTGATAGATATCAAGATTATCCTGTGTGTAACAGATTGATAATCAGGATTGTCCTGTGTATACCAGATCTGATATCGGGATTGTCTGTGTGTACCAGATCTGATAGATTATCAAGATTATCATGTGTGTAACAGATCTGATAATCAGGATTGTCCTGTGTGTACCAAGATCTGATCATCGGATTGCCTGTTGTGTACCAGATCTGATATATTATTCAAGATTATCCTGTGGTACCAGATCTGATAATCAGGAATTGTCCTGTGTATAACAGATCTTGATAAACCAGGATTGTCCTGTGCGTACCAGATCTGATAACCGGATTGTCCTGTGCTTACCAGATCTGATAACCAGGATTGTCCGTGCTTACCAGATCTGATAATCAGGATTGTCCTGTGTGTACCAGATCTGATAACCAGGATTGTACTGTGTGTAGCAGATCTGATAATCAGGATTGTCCTGTGTGTAGCAGATCTCATAGATTATTAAGATTGTCCTGTGTGTACCAGAAACGATCATCAGAATTGTCCTGTGTGTACCGATCTGATAATCAGGAGTGTCTGTGTGTACCAGATCTGATAACCAGGATTGTCGTGTTGTACCAGATCTGATAACCAGGATTGCCTGTGGTCTGACCAGATCTGATAAACCAGGATTGTCCTGTGGTACCAGATCTGATAACCAGGATTGTACTGTGTGTAGCAGACCTGATAAACAGGATTGTCCTGTTGGTAGCAGATCTCATAGATTATTAAGATTTTGTGTGTACAAGATCTGATCATCAGGGATTGTCCTGTGTGTACCAGATCTGATAATCAGGATTATCTGTGTTACCAGATTGAAATAGTTGATTGTACCAGATCTGATAATTATAAGATTGTCTGTGTCGTATAAGATTGATAGTTAAATTATAGATCTACCCGGTATAATTGCCTGTTTATATGTATTTGCATCATTTTTATAGGATTATAATGTTTAGATATGATAGATTATAAAGATTGCCCTGTGCTGTAACAGATCTGATAGACTCTAAAGATTGCCCCTGTGGTGTACCAGATTGAGATAGATTATAAGGATTGTCCTGTGTACCAGATTTGATAGATTATGAAGAAGATTGTCCTGTGTGTAACAGGATTGATAACAGATGTGCTGTGTGTACCAGATTCTGATAACCAGGATGTCCTGTGTGTACCAGTAGCTGATAACCAGGATTGCCTGTGTGTACCAGATCTGATAACCAGGATTGTCCCTGTGTGTACCAGATCTGATAACCAGGATGTCCTGTGTTGGTACCAGATCTGATAACCAGGATTGTCCGTGTACCAGATTGATAACCAGGAGTGTCCGATGTCAGATCTGATAACAGGATGTCCTGTGTGTACCAGAATCTGATAACCAGGATTGTCCGTGTTACCAGATCTAGATAACAGGATTGTCCTGGTGTACAGATCTGATATATCAATGAATGGTCCTGTGTGTACCGATCTGATAACAGGATGTCCTGTGTGTACCAGATTCTGATAACAGATTGTCCTGTGTGTACAGATCTGATAACCAAATTGTCTGTGTGTACAGATCGCTAACCAGGGACTGTCCTGTGTGTACCAGATCTGATAACCAGAATTGTCCTGTGGTAGCCAGAGCTGATAGATATTAAGATTGTCCTGTGTTGTACAAGATCTTAGATTATTAAGATTGTCCGGTTGTAGCAGATCTGAAATCAGGATTGTCCTGTGTAGCAGATCTGATAGAGTATTAAGATTGTCCTGTGTGTTAGCCAGAGTCTGCTAGATTATTAAGATTGTCCTGTGTTGTACCAGATCTGATAAGCACAGACTTGTCCTGTGTGTGTACCAGATCTGTAGAACAGGATTGTCCTGTGTGTACCAGATCATGATAACCAGGATGTCCTGTGCTACAAGATCTGATAATCAGGATTGTCCTGATGGTACCAGATCTGATAACCAGTTATTGTACTTTGTGTAGCAGATCTGATAATCAGGATTGTCCTATGTGTAGCAGATCTGATGATTATTAAGATTGTCCTGTGTTGTACCAGATTCTGATCAGCAGGATTGGTCCGGGTGGTACCAGATATGGATAATCAGGATTGTCCTGTTTATACTAGATATGATAATCCGGATTGTACCTGTGTCTGTGACAGATGATAGATATGAAATTTCCGTGTTGTACCAGATCTGATAGATTATAAAGATTGTCTATGTGGTATTAGATCTGATAGATTATGGAGATTGCTCGGTGTGTTGTACCAGATCTGATAGATTATAAAGATCGTCCTGTGTGTACCAGATCTGATAGATTATAAAGATTGTCTGTGTGTATTAGATCTGATAGATTATGGAGATTGATGGTACCAGGAATCTGATAGATTATAAAGATTCGTCCTGTGTGTACCAGATCTGATAGATTATAAAGATGGTCCTGTGTGTATTTCGATCTGATAGTTATGGAGATTGCTGTGTTTGTACCAGATCTGATAGATATAAAGCCGTCCTGTGTGTCCAGATCTGATAGATTATAAAGATTGTCCTGTGTGTATTAGATCTGATAGATTATGGAGATTGCTGTGGTACCAGATCTGATTAGTTGTGAAGAATTGTCCTGTGTGTTACACAGATACTAGATAGATTATGAAGATTGACCGTTCTAGGTCATGCCTTGATGAAGACCCAAGGAGCTGAAGCTAGGCCAAATGGTAGGGCTGTAGCCTGGAAGGTCTGGGAACCTATGGCAAATCTTAAAATCGGTGGTGGGCCGGTCCAGATTGGAATGTGAGGTAGGTGAGATAGTCGCCTGGGACAATGACCAGAGCTTTGCGGTGGATTGGGCATTTGGGATTCGAGAAGGAAAGATACGAGGAGAGGGGAAAGAGAATTATTTTGGTAGCCGTCTGTCATACGTTTAGGGTCCGGTGTCTGTGGACAGAACGTGACACTCCTCCCAAAAGAGCTGAAAGGCGACCTCCGAGACACTGTAGCCAAGAATAGTCATGCATGCTTGGGCTTGTCTCCCCCTCTGTTTAAAGCCTCTCCTTTTGGTTGGCCACAGGAGGTAAAGGGTCTCTGTCCCTGACTGGTTGGAAACGCATTGGAGTCCCGGGCTGCATCCAGTTAGGAGGACGGGAGGCTCTTGAGGACAAAAGGATGACCGATGAAAGGACGAAAGCGATGGGCTCTGTTTCTGTCGCGAAGGAAGGTACTCTTACCTCCTGTGTCCTGGGTGATGATCTTCTCCAGTTCGGGTCTGAAAAGGAGGCGTCCCAACAAATGGCAGGTTGGTGAGAGCCTTTTTTGAGCAGGATCCACCGCCCAGCTATGAGCCATAAGAATTGCCTGGCCGCCGATGATCGGTCGATGAGTCGATTAGACTCTCGGGGCTATGGCCCAAATATATATGGCCACATCTGACATTGTTGAATGATATCGCATTACGTGGTTTTTTGAGGTTCTTTGGTCAATACCTGGAATAATTTGGTCTAACCAAGCTTCCATAGCCTTGGCCACCCATGCGGAGGCAAAGGTGGGGCGTGAGGCCTTGCAAGAGACCTCAAAGGAGTTCTCAAAAATCCTCTAGTCGCTTATCGTGGATCATTAAGGTAGCCGCCTCAGTTAGAGGAATGGCCTGTGGCTCTGAAAAGTCTCGCCAATATGGGGGGTCGACTGCTGAGGCATAGAACACCTATCCACGACCGACTTGGGGAAGGGGAACATCGTTTGGAAATTCCTTGAATAGTGGAATTCTTTATTCCGGAGAGGCCCACTTCTTCCAACCAATCTGTTCTAACTGATAGGGAGAAGGGAAGGCCGCACTTTGTCTTCTTCAGGCCACTGAACAAGGATTTGGATGGGTCTGTCTGGTTCACCTAGATATTCAGAACCTGTAAGACTGCTTTAATAACATCGTCGATTGTGTCTGTGTGAAAGTGGTCTGAACTTCCTGTTCGGAAGCTAGGAGTCCATTCTCCTTCTTCCGATTCCTCCCTGTCTTCCATAGAGGTTTTTTTTTTCCACTGAAGGAACCAATGGAGATCTGAGAGTCTGGTAGCTCTTTGCGCTCTGGTTTCCCGTTCCAGCGGGATTTACAGACTGCAGAACCTGGGAAATAGAAGCCGACAACACCGACATAGAATCTGTCAATGATTTGCCCAGGCTGGTTCAGACTCCTGGGTGGGGAACCCCAGGAGATTATCGGGACAAGACCGACCCCCGGAGAGTTATTCTGTAGAGAATCAATGGAAGCCCGGAGTGTTTTGGCCCTAATAGCTATGGATGTAAGGGAAGGGCAGATGAATCACTTGCATGTTCAAACCCTTGAGTAGGACGCTAAGCATGACCGTGGGCTTTTAACGTCTGTAAGTCAAGAAAATGTCTTTATTCCAGGATGTATGAAACTAAGTTTTCGAGAATTCTGTGCAGTTAGGGAATGCTGGGATTGTTGTAATTTTCAAACATGTGAAAGGTCACAAGCTTAGCTGTATTAGATCTAGACAGATGCTTTAGCTACAGGATATTAAAGAAAAAACTTACTGCAAACAGAGAATGCTGGGAATTGTGGTTTTCAAACACGTAAAGGTCACAAGTTAAGCACGCCTGCTCTATACCATTAGGCTGTATTATAACTAGACACATGCCTTTGCCACAGGCAATAATAAGATACTTTGGCATGTCCCCACCAATTTCTTTAAGTGAGAAATATGTGTTTATATGTTAGATTATTAAGGCAATGCTATTATGATTCTGTGAGGTACCTTCTGTTATAAGAAGGCTCTATTTCATTTTATCTCTGTGTGGAGGTTTTAGCTCCTCTATCCACACCTCTCCCTAATATGTATATTCAATCAGTATCCTGTGCTCCCAAGTCCTAACCCCACAGGTTAGTTAAACTTGTTGTGGTAAATACTAATAATAATGAGCCTTGCATGTTAATCAGGATACCATATATGATTTAAGGTGGCTATACATATATCCGATTTTACTTATCCAACCAAGTGCTCATGCAATATAGTTTGATCTTGCCAGAACCACCTTTCCCATTCTTCTATGCCACAGACAGGCGTTTATTGCGGATCGGTCTAATGTCGCGGGAGCACTCGGTCGGGAAGTAAAATCGGAATATTTATGGGCTGCTTTTGATTGCCCAAGGTGCTGTTTAGATTGCCTGGGTCAGTTCTCAGACCCTGCAAGTTTATTTTCCACATAGACCCTCTATATTCTAGCTGGCAGGTAGTATAGGTAAGGGAGGATAGTTTGTGTTTGTTCATTTATATGATGCAATTATTTTGTTTTTTTTTTTTAGGACCTTCAGACTAATTTTATTATTGCCATCCTGGATGTTTCCGATGGTTCCTGTGAGCACTGCAACTACACATAGCAACATACACACACAATTTCCACTGTGCACCAACGGGCACCCTTTTGCTAGTATATTTATGGTTAGATTATTATTATATTTTGTTTTATTATGTTGATATCAGTAAACAATTTATTATTATTGTATAAATATAGATTTAGGTGTACAGTATTATATAGATTTATTCAGATAGATTCTGGTGTAGAGTATATATAGGATAATATAGAGTGATTTTAGGTATATAGTATTACATAATGATATCTACACATAGATTAGTTTATATAATAAATATAGTTTATTTATATGTATATTAATTTGTAGACCATGTGCTAACCGGGCACCGTTTATCTAATCCCCCCCCTGTAACAACAGCCCACCCCTTTACCCACACCGAGAGCCAGGACCCATCACAACCCTTTGCAGGTCGATACCTACTTATTGCAGCAGCCTCTGGTCTTCCCGTCTCACGTGTCTCCCACTAAGGCTCCGTTTTTGTGCGCTTTGTGATGACGTATCTGCACCCGATAGAGATCGTGACTACAACACCGAAGGCTCTTGTGGGAATTGGGTGCCATGTGTTCCTCCCTCCTCAGACAAGACGAACTTCCGGTGTGTAGTCACGATCTCTATCGGGTGCAGATACGTCATCACAAAGCGCAAAACCGGAAGCCTTAGTGGGAGACACGTGAGAACGGGAAGACCAGAGGCTGCTGCAATAAGTAGGTATCGACCTGCAAAGGGTTGTGATGGGCTCCTGGCTCTGGTGTGGGTAAAGAGGGTGGGCTGTGTTACAGGGGGGGGATTAGATAAACGGTGCCCGGTTAGCACATGGTTACAAATTAATATACAATAAATAAATCTATATAATTATAATATAAACCTAAATCTATGTGTAGATTATCATTATGTAATACTATATACCTAAATCTACATGTATATTATCCTATATATATACTCTACACCAGAATCTATCTGAATATAATCCTTATATAATACTGTACACCTAAATCTATATGTATATATCAATATATAATAAATTTATACTGTAATAATCAACATATATAATACTATATAAATACTATAATAATCTAACATATTAATACTACTAGCAAAAGTGTGCCCGTTGGTGCACAGTGGAAATTGTGTGTGTATGTTTGCTATGTGTAGTTGCAGTGCTCACAGGAACCATCAGGAAACATCCAGGATGGCAATAATAAAATTAGTCTGAAGGTCCTAAAAAAAAAAACAAATAATTGCATCTATATTAAATGAACAAACACACACACTATCCTCCCTTACCTATACTACCTGCCAGCTAGAATATAGAGGGTCTAGTGGAATAAACTTGCAGGTCGGAGAACTGACCCAGGCAATCTAAACAGCACCTTGGGCAATCAAAAGCAGCCCATAATATATATCCGATTGTTACTTCCCGACCGAGTGCTCCCGCGACATTAGACCGATCCTCACAATAACGCCTGTCTGTGGCATAGAAGAATGGGAAAGGGGTTCTGGCAAGATCAAACTAATATTGCATGAGCACTTGGTTGGATAAGTAAAATCGGATATATGGATAGCCACCTTAAAATCATATATGGTATCCTGATTAACATGCAAGGCTCATATTTATTAGTATTTACCACAACAAGTTTAACTAACCTGTGGGGTTAGGACTTGGGAGCACAGGATACTGATTGAATAACATTTAGGGAGAGGTGTGGATAGAGGAGCTAAAACCTCCACACAGAGTATAAAATGAAATAGAGCCTTCTTATAACAGAAGGTACCTCACAGAATCATAATAGCATTGCCTTAATAATCTAACAATATAAAAACATATTTCTCACTTAAAGAAATTGGTGGGACATGCAAAGTATCTTATTTATTGCCTGTGGCAAAGGCATGTGTCTAGTTATAATACAGCCTAATGGTATAGAGCAGGCGTGCTTAACTTGTGACCTTTTACGTGTTTGAAAACCACAATTCCCAGCATTCTCTGTTTGCAGTAAGTTTTTTCTTATATCCTGTAGCTAAAGCATCTGTCTAGATCTAATACAGCTAAGCTTGTGACCTTTACATGTTTGAAAATTACAAATCCCAGCATTCCCTAACTGCACAGAATTCTCGAAAACTTAGTTTTCATACATCCTGGAATAAAGACATTTTCTTTGACTTACAGACGTTAAAAGCCCACGGTCATGCTTTAGCGCTTCCTACTCAAGGGTTTGAACATGCAAGTGATTCATCTGCCCTTCCCTTACATCCATAGCTATTAGGGCCAAAACACTCCGGGCTTCCATTGATTCTCTACAGATACCTCTCCGGGGGTCGGTCTTGTCCCGATAATCTCCTGGGGTTCCCCACCCAGGAGTCTGAACCAGCCTGGGCAAATTCATTGACAAGATTCTATGTCGGTGTTGTCGGCTTCTATTTCCCAGGTCTGCAGTCTGTAAATCCCGCTGGAACGGGAAACCAGAGCGCAAAGAGCTACCAGACTCTCAGATCTCCCATTGGTTCCTTCAGTGAAAAAAAAAACCTCTATGGAAGACAGGGAGGAATCGGAAGAAGGAGAATGGGACCTCCTAGCTTTCCGAACAGGAAGTTCAGACCACTTTCACACAAGACACAATCGACGATGTTATTAAAGCAGTCTTACAGGTTTCTGAATATCTAGGTGAACCAGCAAGACCCATCCAAATCCTTGTTCAGTGGCCTGAAGAAGACAAGTGCGGCCTTCCCTTCTTCTATCAGTTAGAACAGATGTGTTGGAAGAAGGGGCCTCTCCGGAATAGAAAATTCCATATTCAAGGAATTTCCAAACGATGTTCCCCTTCCCCAAGTCGGTGTGATAGGTGTTCTATGGCCTCCAGCAGTCGACCCCCCCTATTGGCGAGACTTTTCAGAGCCACAGGCCATTCCTCTAACTGAGGCGGCTACCTTTAATGATACAACAGATAAGCGACTAGAGGATTTTTGAGAACATCCTTTGAGGTCTTCTTGCAAGGCCTCACGCCCACTTTGCCTCCGCATGGGTGGCACAAGGCTATGGAAGCTTGGTTAGACCAATTATTCCAGGTATTGACCAAAGAACCCTCAAAAAACCACGTAATCGATATCATTCAACAATGTCAGATGTGGCCATATATATTTGGGCCATAGCCCCAGAGTCTAATCGACTCATCGACCGATCATCGGCGGCCAGGCAAATCCTTATGGCTCATAGCTGGGCGGGGATCCGCTTCAAAAAAGGCTCTCACCAACCTGCCATTGTTGGGACGCCTCCTTTTCAGACCCGAACTGGAGAAGATCATCACCCAGGACACAGGAGGTAAGAGTACCTTCCTTCCGCAGAAACAGAGCCCATCGCTTTCCGTCCGTTTCATCGGTCATCTTTTGGTCCCTCAAGAGCCTCCCGTCCTCCTAACTGGATGCAGCCGGGACTCCAATGCGTTTCCAACCAGTCAGGGACAGAGACCCTTTACCCCTGGCCAACCAAAAGGAGAGGCTTTAAACCAAGGGGGGAGACAAGCCCAAGCATGCATGACTATCTTTGGCTACAGTGTCTCGGAGGTCGCCTTTCAGCTCTTTTGGGAGGAGTGTCACGTTCTGTCCACAAGACACCTGGACCCTAAACGTATTGACGGACGGCTACCAAAATAATTCTCTTTCCTCCTCCTCGTATCTTTCCTTCTCGAATCCCAAAATGCCCAATCCACCGCAAAGCTCTGGTCATTGTCCCAGGCGGACTATCTCACCTACCTCACATTTCCAATCGGACCGGCCACCACCGATTTATAAGATTTGCCATAGGTTCCCAGCACTTCCAGGCTACAGCCCTACCATTTGGCCTAGCTTCAGCTCCTTGGGTCTTCATCAAGGTCATGACCTGTCAGGCTGCCTTCCTTCGTCTTCAGGGAACTTTGTCCTCCCCTATCTAGGACTACCTACTAATAAAGGCTGCCTATTTCTACCTAGCACAACAAACGCGTGGCTCAGGTATGACAATCCTAACTCGATTCGGATGGATCATATAAACACGGGTGAAGTTTCCATTAACTCCTTCGAGACGCATGATCTTCTGGGAATGTTATCAATACCTCCAATCCACAAAATCATTCTTCCCCAGGACCAAATCTCATCATGAAAGAGTTAGCCACTCAGGCTCAACAAGCAGAAAACCTTTAATACAACAGGCTTGGATTAGCCTGGTGGGGAAGATAGGTCTCATCATGGAGGCAGTTCCGTATGCAATGTTCCATCTACGTCCTTTCCAGAGATATTTTTCTGTGTTGGGACAAATCACAACCAGTCTTGACTGGATTCTCCTCACCTCTGGTTCAAAACTCTCTGACCTGGTGGACTTTGGAGACCAATCTATCAGCAGGCAAACATCGTGCCATGCCCTACTGGGACAGTTTGGTGACGATGGGGGATGGAGCCAGCCTCCAAGGATGGGGAGCGGTGATGTGGTTCTACTAAAAGCCCAAGGCCTTTGGTCCCAGGAAAGAAACCTACCTACCAATCAATGTCCTAGAAAACTATGGGCAAGATTTTTGCTCTGTCTCACTGGGACAGACTTTTTGATAGGCAAGAACGTCCGCATACAGTCGGACAATGCCACGGCCACATGGCATACATAAAAGGGGGCACACAAAGCGATATGGTGATGGCAAGATTGCACCAAATTCTAACCTGGGCAGAATGTTACATACCAGCACTATCAGGCAATAACTCCCGGAATTCTCAACACGGGAAGCAGACTTCCTCAGCCGATACAGACTTGACCCAGGAAACTGGGCTCTCTCATCTGGAGATTTTCGAAGAAAACTAACACAGAGATGGGGGGACACCAGACATCAACTTGATGGCTCTCGAAGAGAATCGCAGAGTTCAGATCTTTTGCGCCAAAACAAGGGATCCTCATAGATGCTCTGTGTGGTACCACCTGGGTTTATATAGTATCGCATACGGCCATGATAACCCAGGGTCTGGCAAGAATATGTGATGAGGAGTGCATCCAAGAGGCTTTCCTCCATCCAGGTTTGTTCTGTCAAGAATCCTTACTTTCCTCCAGAAGGATTTGACACAGTCTTTGAGTTGAGTGCTCTCAAGGGTCAGGTTACTGCACTTTCTATATTTCCATCGAAGACTTGCGGGCAGGGAGAAGGATATCCAGACCTTTTACAAGGAGTCACTCATCTACGTCCTCCCTGATCGCACCCCCAGTCCAACCCTGGGATCTGTCGTTAGTTCTCCTAAGAAGCCACCCTTGGGCCCGTAACGATCTATTCTGTCATCGCTCCTCTCCTGGAAGACTCTTTCTTTTAGCAATATCATATCAGGAGAGCTTTAAAACTAGCACGCCCTGTCCTGTGAAGCCCTCGTGTCTGACGATTCATTCGACAAGGCCGTTCTCCGGCCTCACGATCTTCTATTACCAAAGGTGGTCTCGTCCTCCGTATCAATCAGGAAATCATAGTTAGTTCCAGACTTCTTTTCCAGACTTTTCATCTTTCAAGGAGCGCAATTTTCGCATTATCTCTAGCGTAGTGAGAGCTCTGAGAAATCTACATTGCTTGGCACGAAGGTATCCGTTCCACTCAGGCGTGTTCATTCTGCTGGCGGGGCCCCGCCGGGGGGTCCAGGCTTCCCCTCAAAACCCTGGCGAGGTGGATTCAATATACTATTGTCCGCTGCTGCTACTTGGCAGTTGGAGCGTTCTCCCCTGCGGGTTAAGGCCGTCACTCTATTGGGCAGTTGTAGCCTCTTGGGCGACTCGCCATGGCGCCTCTGCTGACCAGATATATCAGGGGGCAACTTGGTCTTCCATACACACTTTATCATATTTTATCGCCTCCAAGTTTTGCAGAGAAGATACCAGCCTTGGGCTGCTCCTGAGGACTGTGGGGAGGTCTAATCTTTCTATTTCCCACCCTTACAATTTCATGACTTTGGGACGTCCCCTGCGTTCTGGGTCCCCTAAGGTGTAAGAGAAAAGGGGATTTTTTTTGTACTCACCTGTAAAATCCTTTACTCTAAAGCCGTAAGGGGGCCCAGGGGGCTTCCCTCCCGTTTGTTGACATGGATTGTCTTTGGCTTTTTGCTTGTTGTTACGCTCCCTTCTTTGGAACCAAGATGGAGGAGGCTTCTGGTCGCTCAGAGGGATATACCTGAGGGGAGGAGCAATGGAGCCTCACTTCTTTCCAAATATTTAAAGTGTCCGCTCCTGGAGAATGGTGCTTAACTGAGTTCTGGGTTCCCCTTATGGCTTTAGACGGTTGTTCTCCCTAGGGTCTTTTAGCCGGGCGGCCACACCGGCTACTTTTTCTGGGTCCCCCCCCTTACGGCTTTAGACGGTGGTTTCCCTAGGGTCTTTTAGCCGGGCGGCCCAACCGGCGGCTACTTTTTCGGGTTCCCCTTACGGCTTTAGATGTGTATTCTCTCCTAGGGTCTTTGAGCGGGCGGCGGCCCACCCGGTACTTTTTCGGGTCCCCCTTACGGCTTTAGACGGGTTCTCCTAGGGTCTTTTACCAGGGCGGCCCACCCGGACTTTTCATGCCACGCGGCTGGAAAAAAATTCTTAAGAGAACACTTGTGATTAAAAGAATTTAGAAGTTGGTTTAATAGGTGCCAATAGGTCAGTAAAAACTCCGCCAAACTGCTCAGTCCAGACCCCTTTTTTACACCGGCAAAGATTATTTTAGCACGGTTAACTAGCTTTTCCAAGATCTCCGAGGCCACAAAAAGGGTTGTCACATGTGCTTGTGCTGCTATGTACATGGGTTACCTGCAGATGTTGATGAACTCCAACATCCCTGCATTCTACACCATGGAATGCTGGAGTTATATGTTTTCAAACATCTAGTGGGACAAAAGTTAGACATCCCTTGTCCTATATAATGAGCATGATGCAGTGCACATTTTCCCTTACCACCAAATTTGTGCCCGTCCTACCCCACCCGGCTATTTTTCATGCCACCCGGCAGGAAAAAAATTCGTGGGGGAGCAACACGGCTTTAGAGGAAAGATTTTACAGGTGAGTCAAAATAAATCCCCTTTGTAGACCATTATTATTATTATAAGTATTATATGTAGATTATTATTGTAGTGTATATAGTATATATTATATATGTATATTGTAGATTATTATTGTAGTATATAGTATTATATATGTATATTGTAGATTATTATGTAGTATATAGTATTATATATGTATATTGTAGATTATTATTATTGTATACTAGACTTAAGCCCGCCGCTTACAATAACGGGCGCTTTAGAAGCACAGAGTGCCCAGGCCATAGTCCTCCATTGTCTCAAGGCCAGAGTACCCTCTTAGTGTCCCAAGGCCCGAAGGGTCCCCCTCTGTCCCAATCCAGGCTCCCTTGTCCAAATCCAGGGCTCCCCCTCTGTCCCCAAATCCAGGGCTCCCCCTCTGTCCCAAATCCAGGCCTCCCCCTCTTGTCCAAATCCAGGGCTCCCCCCTCTGTCCAAATCCAGGGCTCCCCCTCGCTGTCCCAAATCCAGGGCTCTTCCTCTGTCCCAAATCCAGGGCCTGCCCTCTGTCCCAATTAAGGGCTCCCACCTCTGTCCCAAATCCAGGGCTCCCCCTCCTCAGGTCCCCCTAGTCCCAATCCAGGGCTCCCATCGGTCCCATTAATCCAGCCCCCCTCGTCCCAAATCCAGGGAGTCCCCTCTGTCCCAATCCAGGGGCCCTGTCCCAAGCAACCTTACCTGCAGTCTGTTCTGTTAATTTGTGTCGCCTCCCTCGTGTGTTTCCTGTGTTTCTTCCTCTTTGTGGTGAGTCAATAGGAACTGCAAACACTTCTCCTCTAGGGTGGTAGCAATTGGAAATGCAGAGAGGCTCTCCCGTCTATTGGTGAGTCAATAGGAACTGCAGAGGCTCTCCCTCTAGTGGTGAGTCCATAGGAAACTGCAGTGGACACACACAGAACACAGGGACGCACATTAGGGCACGGCCACACTGCCAACGCAAAGTGCCAATCGCAGAGGATTCATGTGTGATTTTATTGTTATTGTATTATATAGTGTATATTGTAGGATTATTATATTTTATAGTATATATATGATATTGTCGTATTAATATTATCTTATTTAGTTTATTATCTTATGATATTGTACATTTATATATATATAGTTTATATATGTAATCAGTCATTATTATGTATATAGTTTATTTATTGATATTGTAGTTATTATTTATTAGTATTAGTGGTATATTATATGTACTTGTAATTATTATTATGTATATAGCATTATATAGTATATTGTGATTATTATATGTATATATTATATATATGTATATTGTAGATATTCTTTGTATATAGTATTATATATGTATATTAGATTTATATTATAGTATGAATATTGTATTAGTATTATATGTATTAGTATATTATTATTGTATTTATAGTGATTATATATAGGAGTGATTAGATATGCTATTATATTGTATATGTGTAGAGATTTATTATTGATTATAGTATATATATGGATAGTGTAGATTATATTTATTGTATATAGTAGTATATAGTATATGTGTAGAATTTATTATGATTATTGTATATAGTTATATAGTATGTATACTTGTAGATTATTATTATTGTATATAGTATTATATATGTATATTAGTTATATGTATATATATATATATCGTAGTATGTAGAGTTATTATCTATTGTATATAGTATATAGATATGTGATTTATTATTTGTATATAGTAATTTATATAGGTATATTGGTAGAGTTATATTATTGTATATAAGTATTATATAGGTATATTGTAGATTATTAGTATTGTATATAGTATTATATATGTATATTTGTAAGATTATTGTATTATTTATTAAAGTATATAGTATATAATGTAGATGTAGATTATTAATGTATATAGTGTATTAGTATATGTATATTGTAGATGTAGATTATTATGTATTATTATTATTATATTAATTAAGTAGATGTGATTGATATATGGATATTGTGGATATTATATAGATATATTATTATTATTAGTATGTAGTATTATATTGTAGATTATATATTATGTATATAGTTTATATATGTATAGTTATATATTATAGTATTAATTAATTGTATATGTAGATTATTATTAGGTATATAGTATTATAAGTATTAGTTGTAGATGTATTATTATAGATTATATATGTATAGTGAATTATTATTATAGTATTATATTATGTTAGGTAGATTATTATTATAGTATATAGTATTATATATGTATAGTGTAGATTATTATTATAGTATTATATATGTATAGTGTAGATTATTATTATTGTATATAGTATTATATATGTATAGTGTAGATTATTATTATTGTATATAGTATTATATATGTATATTGTAGATTATTATAGTATATAGTATTATATATGTATATGTAGATTATTATTATGTTATAGTTTATAATGTATATAATTATTCTTATTGTATATAGATATAATTATAATTGTAGATAGTATTATTGTAATAGTATTATATGTTATTGGAAATTATTATTATTGTATAAGATATATAGTATATTGTAGATTATTATTATTGTATATAGTATTATATATGTATATTGTAGATATATTATTGTATATAGTATTATATAGGTATATTGTAGTATTATTATTATTGTTATAGTAATTATATAGAGTATGGGTAGTATATATTATTGTAGTATAGTATTATATAGGTAGTGTGTAGATTATTATTATTGATATAGTATTATATAGGTATGCTGTAGATTATGATTATTGTATATAGTAGTATTGATAGGTATGCTTGAGATATTATTATTGTATATAGATATTTATATAGTGTATGCGGTAGTATATTTATACTATGTATATAGTATATATATAGGTATGCTGTTAGATTATTATATAGATACAGTATTATATAGCGTATTGCTGTAGATTATTATTAGATACGTATTTATATAGGTATGTGTAGATTATTATTATAGTATATAGTATTAATAATCTACACAAACATAATATAATACTTTACTATAAACTATAATGTATATTGAGATTATTATAGTTTATAGTATTATATATGTATGCTGTAGATTAATATTAATTACTATGTAATATAATACTATATTAATATCTACAATATACAGAAAGGGTGTTTTAAATGCCTCTGACTTCTTCCCATTGCTGTCAGTGGGGAGCTCATTCATGTTTCCCCATTAAATATACCTGTAATATATTAATACAATTAAGTAACCCAATACACACAAAATTGATGTGGCAAGTGGGAATTAAAGAAGTTTGCACTCCCATGCTAAATCCAATCCAAAACTCCAAGTCCACAATACTTCCCTTCTTCAGCAACATCATGGGTAGGTAGGTAGGTAGGTCTTCATCCCTATCTAGTACTGTGAGTGTAGTTGTGCATGCTTTCTCTCTTGTACCTATGTGAGATGGAAAGTTGGTCTATTGAGAGAGAACTGCCAAAAGCAGATATGATTACTCCCCGGAAAATGATAAATCTTAGCTGGTTTGCTGTTCCTTTAAAGGGTAACTGTGGTCCCATAAAAGATATTTCATTCTTTCAAAAATGTTTCCAGGGTAACCCTTTTGAAATAAAAAATACATGCGTGGTATTAAAGGTGATGCCTTTATTGGCTAACTAAGAAATAAGAAAGCTTTCAGAACATTCTAGTTCTTGCAGAACCCTGTTATATGACTTTGTTACCCCTTCCACAACTGATATTCCTTTTTCTGGTTATTTGAACTATGAGCTGAATGTGTATAAATATCCCAGCTTCATTGTAATCCGCTTGATAGACGGAAACTGAGCATGTTCGTAGGAAAAAGCTTGTTAGATATCTTAGTTAGCCAATAAAAGGGTATCACCTTATACCACTTTAGGGGAAACTAGGATGTTCGGAAAGCTTGCTTCTGATTATCTTAGTTAGCCAATAAAGGTATCAACCTTTATACCACTTTTATATGAACTAGGATGTTCTGAAAGCTTGCTTGATTATCTTGTTAGCCACTAAGGTATCATTTATACCACTTTATAGGAAACTAGGATGTTGGAAAGCTTGCATGATTATCTAGTTAGCCAATAAAGGTCATCACCTTTATACCACTTATAGGAACTAGAATGTTCGGAAAGCTTGCTATTTTATCTTAGTTAGCCAATAAAGGGTATCACCTTTATACACACTTTATAGGAACTAGGAGTTCAGAAAGCTTGCTATGATTACTAGTTAGCCAAAAGGGTATCACCTTTATACCATTATAGGAAACTAGGATGTCGGAAAGCTTGTTATGATTATCTTAGTTAGCCAATAAAGGGTATCACCTTTATACCACTTTATAGGAACTAGGATGTTCGGAAAGCTTATGATTATCTTAGTTAGCCAATAAAGGGTATCACCTTTATACCACTTTATAGGAACTAGGATGTTCGGAAAGCTTGTTATGATTTTATCTAGTAGTCAATAAAGGGTATCACCTTTATACACTTTATAGGAACTAGGATGTTCTGAAAGTTGCTATGATTATCTTAGTTAGCCAATAAAGGGTATCACTTTATACCACTTATAGGAAACTAGGATGTTCGAAAGCTGTGCTATGATTATCTTAGTAGCCAATAAAGGTATCACCTTATATACCACTTTATAGGAAACTAGGATGTTCGGAAAGCTTGTTATGATTATCTTAGTTAGCCAATAAAGGTATCACCTTTATACCACTTTATAGGAACTAGGATGTTCGGAAAGCTTGTTATGATTATCTTAGTTAGCCAATAAAGGTATCACCTTTATACCACTTTATAGGAACTAGGATGTTCGGGAAAGCTTGTTATGATTATCTTAGTTAGTCAATAAAGGGTATCACCTTTATACCACTTTATAGGAACTAGGATGTTCGGAAAGCTTGCTATGATTATCTTAGTTAGCCCAATAAGGGTATCACTTATACCACTTTATAGGGAACTAGGATGTTCGGAAAGTTTGTTATGATTATCTTAGTTAGTCAATAAAGGGTCTCACCCTTTATACCACTTTATAGGAACTAGGATGTTCGGAAAGCTTGCTATGATTATCTTTAGTTAGCCAATAAAGGGATCCACCTTTATACCACTTTATAGGAACTAGGGATGTTCGGAAAGCTTGCTATATTATCTTAGTTAGCCCAATAAAGGGTATCACCTTTATGACCACTTTATAGGAACTAGGATGTTCGGAAAGCTTGTATGATTATCTTAGTTAGCCAATAAAGGGTTATCACCTTATATACCACTATTTATAGGAAACTAGATGTTCGGAAAGCTTGTATGATTATCTAGTTAGCCAATAAAGGTATACCTTTATACCACTTTATAGGAACTAGGAGGTTCGGAAAGCTTGCTTATGATTATCTTAGTTAGCCAATAAAGTATCACCTTATACCACTTGATAGGAACTAGGATGTTGCGGAAAGCTGTTATGATTATCTTAGTTAGTCAATAAAGGGTATTATCACCTTTATACCACTTTATAGGATACCTAGAGCTTTCCGAAATCTGTTCCTATAAAAGCTTGGATAAGGTGATAGATACCCTTATGTGACTAATAAGATATCATAACAAGTTCCGAACATCCTAGTTCCTCTAAAGTGGTATAAAGGGATACCTTATGGCTAACTAGATAATCGATAACAAGCTTCGAAAATCCAGTATCCTATAAAGTGTATAAAGGTGATACCTTTATTGGCAACAGATAATCATAAAGCTTTCCGAAACATCTAGTTCCAATAAAGTGGGTATAGGTGATACCCTTTATGGCTAACTAAGATAATCATACAAGCTTCCGAACATCCTATGATTATCTTAGTTAGCCAACAAAGGTATCACCTTTATACCACTTTATAGGAACTAGGCATGTTCGGAAAGCTTGTATGATTACTTGAGTTAGCCAATAAAGGGTATCACCTTTATACCACTTTATAGGAACTAGGATGTTCTGAAAGCTTGCTATGATTATCTTAGTTAGCCAATAAAGAGTATTGACCTTATACCACTTTATAGGAACTAGGATGTTCGGAAAGCTTGCATATGATTCTAGTTGCCATAAAGGTGTACACCTTTATACCACTTTATAGGAACTAGGATGTTCTGAAAAGCTTGCTATGATTATCTTGTTAGCCAAAAGGTATCACCTTATACACTTTATGAGAACTAGGATGTTTGAAAGCTTGCTATGATTATCTTGAGTTTAGCCATGTAAAGGTATCACCTTTATACCACTTTATAGGACTAGGATGTTCGGAAAGCTGCATGATTATCTGTAGTAGCCAATAAAGGTATCACCTTTATACCACGTTTATGGAAACTAGGATGTTCGGAAAGCTTGCTATGATTATCTTAGTTACCAATGAAGGTGTCACCTTTATACTACTTATAGGAACTAGAATGTTGGCTCGGAAAGATGCGATATGATTATTTAGTTAGGCCAATAAAAGGTATCCAACTTTAGACCACTTTATAGGAACTAGAATGTTCTGAAGAGAGCTTGCTATGATATATCTTAGTTAGCCATTTAAAGTTAGTCCCAGTTGTTATCCCCACTTTTATAGGAACTAGGATGTTTCGGGAAAAGTTTGCTATGATTATCTAGTTAGCCAATAAAGGATCACCTTATTACACTTATTGTCCACCCCTTTATACCACTTTTAGTGTATTAATCCACGTGTTTTAGTCCACGCGGGGACTTGATAGTTTTCCCTAGCAATGTCATCAATTCGAAAACTTTAACAGGGTCTGCGTACAAGTGCCCTATAATAACGTAGAGCACGACTATGCCTTTCAAATGACTACCAGGATCATGCTTCTAGAGCACGTCTGTCAAAAGTACAGGGGTATGGTAAAGGGTGATGTTTCCTGCTTAAACAGTAAATCTGGGGAACCGAGGCATACATCAGCTATCATAAGCCCCCCCGCTTCCTAATGGGGCTGTCACATTAGGTACGAGAAAACACACAGATAATGAATTGAGTGTTAGTGTAGGAAGACCTTTAACAAGCTATAATTTAGGTATGTATCCTAGGCTTATGTTAACGGGAGACCCACTGTATTGGAGACCACAAATTCACCTTTGAATCTTTTAAACGTGTAGTATTGTATGCCTTGAAATCCCCTTTGTCTATGTCAAAAAAACCGCAATAAACAAGTTTAATCTAAATTGGCATCCCTCTCTCTCGGCCAGCATAGGGACTGTTCACATGCCACAGTTATTACTTTAGCACTTCCCCCTTCCTATGTATTCATGTATGTACCCACCTAAGTAGATTGTAAGCTCTAAGGGGCAGGGACTCTACTTCTACGATTACATGTTTTAAGTATATTTAGGATCTCATACTTATTTATATATTTAGTTTATTATGCTCTCTGAGGAGGGAGGAACACATGGCACCCAATTCCCAGAAGCAGGTCACTCTTCATAATCTATCAGATCTGGTACACACAGCAATCTCCATAATCTATCAGATCTGGTACACACAGCAATCTCCATAATCTATCAGATCTAATACACACAGGACAATCTTTATAATCTATCAGATCTGGTACACACAGGACGAATCTTATAATCTATCAGATCTGGTACACACACAATCTCCATAATCTATCAAATCTAATACACACAGGACAATCTTTATAATCTATCAGATCTGGTACACACAGGACGATCTTTATAATCTATCAGATCTGGTACACACACAGCAATCTCCATAATCTATCAGATCTAATACACACAGGACAATCTTTATAATCTATCAGATCTGGTACAACACAGGACGATCTTCATAATCTATCAGATCTGGTACACACAGGACAATCCGGATTATCATATCTAGTATAAACAGGACAATCCTGATTATCTATCTGGTACCACCCGGACCAATCCTGCTGATCAGATCTGGTACACACAGGACAATCTTAATAATCTATCAGATCTGCTACACATAGGACAATCCTGATTATCAGATCTGCTACACAAAGACAATACTGGTTATCAGATCTGGTACACATGGACAATCCTGATTATCAATCTTGTAAGCACAGGACAATCCTGGTTATCAATCTGGTACACACAGGACAATCCTGGTTTCAGATCTGGTACACACAAGGACAGTCCTGGTTATCAGATCTGGTACACACAGGACAATCTTAATAATCTAGCAGATCTGGTACACACAGGACAATCTTAATAATCTATCAGCTCTGCTACACACAGGACAATCCTGATTATCAGATCTGCTACAAACAGGACAATCTTAATAATCTATAAGATCTGGTACACACAGGACAATCTTAATAATCTATCAGCTCTGCTACACACAGGACAATTCTGGTTATCAGATCTGGTACACACAGGACAATCCTGGTTATCGGATCTGATACACACAGAAAAATTCTGGTTATCAGATCTGGTACACACAGGACAATCCTGGTTATCAGATCTGGTACACACAGGACAATCCTGGTATCAGATCTGGTACACACAGGACATTCATGGATTATCAGATCTGTACACCAGGACAATCCTGTTATCAGATCTGGTACACACGGACATCCTGGTTTATCAGATTCTGGTACACACAGGACAATCCTGTATCAGATCTGTACACGGACATCCTGGTTATCAATCTGGTACACGACAATCCTGGTTATCAGATCTGGTACACACAGGACAATCCTGGTTATCAGATCTGGTACACACAGGACAATCCTGGTTATCAGATCTGGTACACACAGGACAATCCTGGTTATCACTCTGGTACACACAGGACATCCTGGTTATCAGAATCTGTACACAGCAATCTGATTATCAGATCTGGTACACACAGGACAATCTTCATAATCTATCAAATCTGGTACACACAGGACAATCCTTATAATCTATCAGATCTGGTACACACAGGGCAATCTTTAGAGTCTATCAGATCTGGTACACACAGGGCAATCTTTATAATCTATCATATTACAAAAATTTTACATAAAAGAGCAATACATTTCAGCAATCGGATCTATTATTTCATATCATTCTATTAGACAAGACATCTTCATATTATCAGATCTGTCACAACAACTTCATATTATCAATCTGGTACACACAGGATAATCCTGATTATCAGATCTGGTACACACAGGACAATCCTGATGATCAGATCTGGTACACACAGGACAATCTTAATAATCTATGAGATCTGCTACACACAGGACAATCCTGTTTATCAGGTCTGCTACACACAGTACAATCCTGGTTATCAGATCTGGTACACACAGGACAATCCTGGTTATCAGATCTGGTCACCACAGGACAATCCTGGTTATCAGATCTGGTACAACACAGGACAATCCTGGTTATCAGATCTGGTACACACAGGACAATCCTGATTATCAGATCTGGTACACACAGGACAATTCTGATGATCAGATCTGGTACACACAGGACAATCTTAATAATCTATGAGATCTGCTACACACAGGACAATCCTGATTCAGATCTGCTACACACAGTACAATCCTGGTTATCAGATCTGGTACACACAGGACAATCCTGATTATCAGATCTGGTAAGCACAGGACAATCCTGGTTATCAGATCTGGTAAGCACAGGACAATCCTGGTTATCAGATCTGGTACGCACAGGACAATCCTGGTTATCAGATCTGGTATACACAGGACAATCCTGATTATCAGATCTGGTACACACAGGATAATCTGAATAATATATCAGATCTGGTACACACAGGACAATCCCGATGATCAATCTGTAACACACAGGACAATCCTGATTATCAGATCTGTTACACACAGGATAATCTTGATAATCTATCAGATCTGGTACACACAGGACAATCCCGATTATCAGATCTGGTAGACACAGGACAATCCTGATTATCAGATCTGTTACACACAGGATAATCTGATAATCTATCAGATCTGGTACACACAGGACAATCCCGATTATCAGATCTGGTACACACAGGACAATCCTGATATCAGATCTGGTACACACAGGATAATCTGAATAATATATCAGATCTGGTACACACAGGACAATCCCGATGATCAGATCTGGTACACACAGGACAATCCCGATTATCAGATCTGGTACACACAGGACAATCCTGATTATCAGATCTGTTACACACAGGATAATCTTGATAATCTATCAGATCTGGTACACACAGGACAATCCCGATTATCAGATCTGGTACACACAGGACAATCCCATTATCGGATTCTGTACACACAGGATAATCTTGATATCTATCAGATCTTGTACACACAGGATAATCTTGATAATCTTCAGATCTGGTACAACCAGGAAATCTTGAAATCTATCAGATCTGGTACACACGGATAATCTTGATAATCTATCAGATCTTACACACAGGATAATCTTGATAATCTATCAGATCTGTACACACGGATATCTTAATATCAGATCTGGTACACACAGGATAATCTTGATAATCTATCAGATCTGGTACACACAGGATAATCTTGATAATCTATCAGATCTGGTACACACAGGATAATCTGAATAATATATCAGATCTGGTACACACAGGACAATCCCGATGATCAGATCTGGTACACACAGGACAATCCTGATTATCAGATCGTTACACACAGGATAATCTTGATAATCTATCAGATCTGGTACACACAGGACAATCCCGATTATCATCTGGGACACAGGACAATCCTTGATGATCAGATCTGTTACACACAGGATAATCTTGATAATCTATCAGATCTGGTACACAAAGGACAATCCCGATTATCAGATCTGGTACACACAGGACAATCCTGATTATCAGATCTGGTACACACAGGATAATCTGAATAATATATCAGATCTGGTACACACAGGACAATCCTGATTATCAGATCTGTTACACACAGGATAATCTTGATAATCTATCAGATCTGGTACACACAGGACAATCCCGATTATCAGATCTGGTAGACACAGGACAATCCTGATTATCAGATCTGTTACACACAATAATCTTGATAATCTATCAGATCTGGTACACACAGGACAATCCTTTATCAGATCTGGTACACACAGGACAATCCTGATTTACAGATCTGGTACACACAGGATAATCTGAATAATATATCAGATCTGGTACACACAGGACAATCCGATGATCAATCTGGTAACACAGGACAATCCCATTATCAGATTCTGGTAACACACAGGACAATCTGATTATCAGATCTGTTACAACACAGATAATCTTGATAATCTATCAGATCTGGTACACACCAGGACAATCCCGATTATCAGATCTGGTACACACAGACATCCGATTATCAGATCTTGTAACACAGGATAATCTTGATAATCTATCAGATCTTGTTACACACAGGATATCTTGATAATCTTCATTCTGGTACACACAGGATATCTTGATAATCTATCAGATCTACACACAGTGATAATCTTGATAATCTATCGATCTGTAACACAGGATAATCTTGATAATCTATCAGATCTGGTACACACAGGATAATCTTGATAATCTATCAGATCTGGTACACACAGGATAATCTTGATAATCTATCAGATCTGGTACACACAGAAATCCTGATTATCGAGATCTGTATACACACAGGATAATCTGAAATATATATAGATCTGGTACACACAGGACAATCCCGATATCAGATCGGTACACACAGGACAATCCTGATTATCAGATCTGTTACACACAGGTAATCTTGATAATCTATCAGATCTGGTCCACACAGGGACATCCCGATTATCAGATCTGGTAACCACAGGACAATCCTGATTATCAGATCTGTACACACAGATAATCTTGATAATCTATCAGATCTGGTACACACATGGACAATCCGATTATCAGATCTGGTACACACAGGACAATCCTGATTATCAGATCTGTACAACACGGATTCTGATAATTATCAGATCTGGTACACACAAGACAATCCCGATGATCAGATCTGGTACACACAGGAACGATCCCGATTATCAGATCTGGTACCACAGGACAATCCTGATATCAATCGTTACACACAGGATAATCTTGATAATCTATCAGATCTGGTACACACAGGACAATCCCGATTATCAGATCTGTACACACACAGACAATCCTATTATCATATCTTGTACACACAGAGATAATCTTGATAATCTATCAGATCTTGTACACCATCTAGGATCATCTTGATAATCTATCAGATTCTGGTACACAGCGTATAATCTGATAATCTATCAGATCTTGTACACACAGGATAATCTTGATAATCTATCAGATCTTGTACACACAGGATAATCTTGATAATCTATCAGATCTGGTACACACAGGACAATCCTGATTATCAGATCTGTTACACACAGGATAATCTTGATAATCTATCAGATCTTGTACACACAGGACAATCCCGATTATCAGATCTGGTACACACACAGGACAATCCCGATTATCAGATTTGGTACACACAGGATAATCTTGATAATCTATCAGATCTGTTACACACAGGACAATCCCGATGATCAGATCTGGTACACACAGGACAACCCCGATTATCAGATCTGGTACACACAGGATAATCTTGATAATCTATCAGATCTGTTACACACAGGATAATCTTGATAATCTATCAGATCTGTTACACACTGGACAATCCCGATTATCAGATCTGTTACACACAGGATAATCTTTATAATCTATCAGATCTGGTACACACAGGACAATCCTGATTATCAGATCTGTTACACACAGGATAATCTTGATAATCTAGCAGATCTGGTACACACAGGACAATCCCGATTATCAGATCTGGTACACACAGGATAATCTTGATAATCTATCAGATCTGTTACACACAGGACAATCCCGATGATCAGATCTGGTACACACAGGACAATCCTGATTATCAGATCTGGTACACACAGGATAATCTTGATAATCTATCAGATCTGGTACACACAGGATAATCCTGGATTTTTATCTCCTGGGAATATCACTGATCGATCATTTAAAGCAAATTGTGCAGAAGTCATAGCGATTTACCAGCCTTTAATCATCTGCAAATGACTTAATTGGGGAAAAATAGTTTTCCTTCCAATCATTGGGCAATCTGATTAAATTATCAGACCAGGGATTGGTTGGGAATATCCACTGGTTAATGTTTTGGCCCACCTGATGCATTAACTTATGGGGCAAATAACATCCCAATAAATTGCTTGGTATATCTATCAGTAGTTGGTTTATGGGCCTTAAGCCCCACACACACACTATGATTTCTGTTGGCCAGGAGCGACCGAAGAACGGCGAACATACAACCAAATAGAGTACATTGTGTAACTACCAGGAGAGCAGACCCTGCCACTGCAAGGGGCCCCATCTTCTTATTTTCCCTATGACAGATATAGCCTCCTCCCAGAAAACCACTGTAGATGAAGCACGGATAGGGGCCCCATTATAGTTTTGCTGGGGGGGCCAAGTGCTTCCTAGTGACACCACTGATTGGGTGACAGTTGATCATGTGGAGTGGTTAGTGTCTCCATCATTCATTGATCCAGCAGGACAGATCAATTCCATTGTTGGGCGAAGTGGTCAACCTTTGAATGTTCATTGGCCAGCCAGCAGAATATTGCATGTGTGTATAAAGCCATGGGATTCCTGTTTTGCAATGTCCATACAATAGAATGTACACCAGGCTCCTCACCTTCCCAAATGCCCACTTGTCTTCTACCAAATGCAATGTCCATATGAGAATGGTTAATTTATCTTCAGGAGAATCCCTCACATAACAGACTGGGCCTGGGGTGGGTAATAGGAGGATTGCAGGAAGCGCTAGGTCACTGTCCCTTGCCAGTAAATAAAATGAAGCCCAATGCATTTTTGCATGTGTTTGTTTTCCCATTTTCATCGTTATCATGGAACATGCAGTTTGCAACGCATGTAGTCGAACAAGATATTTGCATTTAGCTTGTGAAATGCTGTAAATGTCTTTTTAAAGATATAGCTTTCCTAAAAGCTTCCATGGTAAATACCCATGGAGGAAGCCGCGAGATTACGGCGAAACGTACGTCGGTTGACGCAGATGTAAGAAACCGGACCAAGCCGATATGGAAGAGATCATAGTGAACCATAGGAAATTGAGGGGAAATGAAACAAAAACCAAATAGGGAACAAGGAACCAACGCAGGAACCTACGGTCAATAGGAGGAACTCGGGTGAAGAGGCAATACAACACAGCAAAACGAGTCGGCTGAGCGGCAAGTATATCAGCTGTACATGGTGCCCATATATATGGTGGATTGTGATATGACTGTCTAATTTATTGCCAGGGTTAGAGTGCTATTCATGGGGGCTCTGGTTTAGGTCTATTCCTATATTAGTGTCTTTATAGTTATATGGCCCCTAGCACCCCCTAAATTTAGGGTATTCCCACACCCATCAGACCATATGGAGTAGGCATCTAGACGTTATATTTACTATATTAAATACCCAGAAGTCTTTGTTCCTTATTTGTATATTAATGTAATTGTCACACAGTAGATTCTATTTTATAGCTTTACAAAGGGCACAGTGTTTGTCATACTACATGCCTGTATTATATTGCCTTCACCTCTCTGTAAACTGATCATCACTGAACACGAAGGCTGGCTTGTGTTCTTCTCTAAGAGCTACTGTATGTATTTATCTGTTGTATTCAATTAGATCAACTGGACTTGAAATGTAGTTCTTGAAGACGTTTCGCTAGTCATCCGACTGGATCTCTCAATTCAGAATGACTTGTACAAGAATCTGTGGCAATTATGTACCCTGGAAAATCCCAATTAGCATATCACAGCCAGGTATTGAGGGTGTGATTGGATAGTGACTAAGAGGTGTTATAGGAACGCCCAGAGTAAGGTGTCAAAACAGCATTGTACATGGCAGACAGTTGGTGTCGAACCCCCCCACCTCTATTTAGGCTTGGTTTCTTTATTTTCACATAAATGGCCTCCTTAACACCTCTCTTGAACCAGTCACGTTCCTTCGCCAATATGTTAACATTACAATCTTCAAAGGTATGTCCTTTATCCTTAAGATGCAGGTACACGGCTGAGTCCTGACCCGAGGAATTGGCTCTTCTGTGCTGGGCCATACGTTGATGCAGTTGCTGTTTGGTCTCCCTCACATACAAATCAGAGCATTCTTCACTGCACTGCACTGCATATATGATGTCGCTTTTCTTGTGTTTTGGTATTGGGTCTTTCGGATGTCCTTACTCTGGGCGTTCCTATAACAACTCTTAGCCACTATCCAATCAAACCCTTAACACCTGGCTGTGATATGCTAATTGGGATTTTCCAGGGTACATAATTGCCACAGATTCTTGTGCAAGTCATTCTGAATTGAGAAAGCCAGTCGGATGACTAGCGAAACGTCTTCAAGAACTACATTTCAAGTCCAGTTGATCTAATTGAATACAACAGATATACCATGACCTGGATGAATGAGAACCTTCACAAGCATACTGTATGTATTGTTTTATTTCTTATACAGCGCTACATATTTTGCAGTACTTTACAATTATTAAATCAAGTCACATCAGGCCCTGCCCTAAAGAGGTCACAATCTATTCACTTTATCTGAGCCAATATGCAGCCCAAATTGAAGCTAAATGTAATACTAGATCCAGTAGAAATGTCTCAGAACACAGAGCATCACAGTAAGTAGTGTATGATGATTTGTTACTGCCGACTGGTCTAGATGTCCATGGTGAACTGTGATTTCAGCCAAAACAGAACTAGGTTAGAGAACAATGAAAGGAAGTAGTCTGGATTTATGAATCATGTTTATTTTTCATCTTGTGAATGGACACTCACCAACAGAACACATTAAACTAGGATGCTATATGTGAATAAGGCAAGCCAGCAAAGGCAGTGTAATGCTTTAAGAAAAGTTACAGTATTCTGGCATTTCCAGATGTTTTTCCGCTTGGGATTGCAAGCTGCAACGCTAAGAAAAAATGCAGGTGAAATGCCAGCAAAACAAAAGCTAGCCATTCAAGTGTAATGAGGATCTCAACTGCTGTATTTTTAACCGCAGAAATGCTATCAGTTGGCTAAAATTGTTTGAGGCTATTGTTGTTGTTTTTTTCCCAAACTGCTTTTCTTCTGGTGACACCTCCCTGTGAGCCAAGCCTTTATTTGGCACTAGCGTGGGAAAGAGAAAGATTAAGGGCTAGGCAACACTAATGTGATTTTCTCATGTTTGCAAATATAATGGAAATCGTGGGAATCCTGCAATTTTGGATGCACATGCAATTGCACATCCGTTTTTCCTTAACGCAGTAAAAATCACATGCAAAAACGCACAACAATGCACACAATCTAATGCGTGGTAGTGTGGCCTCAGCCTAAAGCATTTGTTAGTGATCAAAATTAAAATATACAGTCTCTGACAAAAGTCTTGTCGCCTGTGTATTTTGCAGTATCTCCTGCTATTAACCTGATGTTTAATGGATCAATTGGTGTTAGAAATAGCCCATATGAAAAGCTAAAGCCCCCCAAATAATATTAAATGTACTGGTAAAAAATAGTTTTACTAAAAAAAGATTTATCATTTAATCAGACAGAAAGGTCAAAATGTTGCAAGACAAAAGTGTCGTCGCCTATACAGAAAATTATCTACAGCCAATCCAAAACTGTCAGCAAATTAAGTAGTGGTGCTGTGAGATCCAAATTTACTGTAATATCTTGTATGACTTCCATGAGCTTGAAGGACAGAATCCATGTGATTTGGCAAGGATTCATACAATTTATTGATGAACTCATCCGGAATAGCCAAGAAAACAGTCTTGGTGCCTCCCAGAGTTCATCAGTATTCTTTGGTTTCGTCTTCCATGCTTTCATCCTACCCCACATATGCTCAATGATGTTCATGTCAGGTGACTGGGCTGGCCAATCCTGGAGCATCTTGATTTTCTTCTCCTTAAGGAACATTGATGTGGAGATGGAAGTATGTGATGGAGCACCATCCTGAATTTGGCCTTTTTTATGGTTGGGAATATGAGGTAGCTAAGATTTCTTGGTATTTTACATTGATGTTGCCTTCCACCCTGCAGATCCCTCGCACACCCCCATACTGGATGTAACCCCAGACCATGATTTTGCCTCCACCAAACTTCACTGTTTTCTGGGTAAATCTCAGCTCCATGTGGGTTCCAGTAGGTCTCCTGCAATATTTACCCCGACTGTGGTGTAATTCAACAGAAGATTCACCTGAAAAATCCACCTTTTGCCACTTTTCCAGCGTCCATCCTTTTAGCAGGCTGTGGGACTTGGCAAATGCCACATGGTTCTTCAATTGTCTTGTTCAGTGCTGACTTATGGGCACTGATTGGACCATGGAGGCCATTTCGAGACAGAATCAAACTGTTCTGGTTGACAGGGATTTCAGGTGACCAGGTCCCCTGGAGCTCTGCTGCTGTTGAAAATGGGCTTGCCTTGGATTTTCGAGCCAACAAACGTTCCTCTCGAGCAGTTGTCTTACGGTGTCTGCCTGACCCGGGCTGGTTCAAAACTTCTCCAGTCTCTTCAAACCTTTCCTTTATCCTCTGAACTTGACGCTGAGAGACATTGAAGGTGCCACATCAGCAGTGGATTTGGTCTTCAGCCTCTTGATAATCAACACTTCTAAGGGTGAATCTTAAGCATGTTTGCAGGGGTCTATTAGCAGTTGATGTGAAGGTCTAGTGTACTGGGGTTCTTTATATACACACCTGACACCTTATTGATCCATTATTAGTCACAGGTGAAGCCCATATGACAAGGCGACAACACTTTGTCTTTGCAAAAATTGACTCAATGGGCTTTACCAAGCTGTGACTATTAGAATACTTTCTGTTAGTTTTGTTTATTACAAAAGCTGTTTGGGGTAAAATGAACCATTTCTTGAAACTAAATCTGCATTAGAATTATTGTTAAGCGGCACTTCAGGTCTATTTGTACACAAGCGACAAGACTTTTATCAGAAACTGTATAGGAGATAAGGTTCTCATTACATGGGCATTACCCAAACCTAAGTATTGTCTTTTATTCTCCTTTACAGGATTAACTACAGACAGCTTAGTGCCAGATGTTACATCATACCTTCACAGGTCTAATGGAGTCCATGTCACAGGGTCAAGGCTGTTAAAGGGCATGCCCACACCCAAAACTATAAGTTAACCCACTACTGGCCCCACTCACTGTAATATAATCCTTACCTTACATCCCAGCTTCAAATGGTTCTCCTGTAATCCCCCCCCCCCCCAAAAACTGGCCACTAGGAGGATAGCAGAGTCCATATAGGACCCTCTCCTTACCATAAAACCCCTTTGCCATATAGTAGTTTTCCTTCCCCCAGCCGCTAGAAAAGATTTGTAAGAAAGTCCCCCGAACTCTACTTACCTTACCCCTCTCCCCTGGTGTTCTGAGCAGCTGTCAGCCGCGTCCGTGATTGGCTGCCTCTCAGCCAATTAGGGACGCGGCTGCCAGTCCGGCCCCGTTTGCATGCAAGCATGGGGCCGGGCAGTGCGGTGAAGGAGAGAGGTAAGTAACTATAGGGGGGGGACTTTCTAAAAAATCTTTTATAGCGGTTGGGGCTGGGGGAAGGAACACTATTATATGGCAAAAATGTATTATAGGGGTGGACATGCCCTTTAAATAAGATATATTACATAGCAAGCTACCATATATACTCGGCTGTAAAAACAGCCTGAAAACTGAACCTCGACTTATACTCGGGTCAGTCACTAACCTGAAAGGAGGAATCCAGCTTCCACATCCACTGACGTCACTACTGAGTAGTGACTCAGTGGATGCGCCGGTCAGTGCATGCGGCAGCTGGATTCCTCCTTTCAAGTTAGTGATGGCGGCTGGTCTCTGATTCCTGGTATTTGGCCTGGACTCACCTGCCACAGAACCTGGAAAAAGTGGTAAGGCTGCAAGAGAAGATGGGTGCAGGGCAATACGGTTTTATTTGTGGGTGTGTGGGGGAGAGTAGGGGGCATTTTGGTCAGGGACAGGATAGTTGGTTCAGTGTGTGCAGTTCCACTCAGATGTTTGTAGACTACAACTTCCAGCAATTAAGCATGCTGGGAGTTTCCAAACATCTGGAGTGCAAAGGAATTAGGGATTACAGTTAATTTAAAGGGAAACTAATGCCTGAAAACAGTACTGAATCAGGAGGATGGTACCTATTGTTAAATAGATTGCCTTCTGATTCTATATTGTTTTGAGGCTTTAGTTGCCCTTTAAATGGACAGCAGAAGTCCCATATAGTACTACTGTACAGGAATGCTGCTTACCATTTAAAGGGCAACTAAACCATCAAAACTACACAATCAGAAGGCAGTAGTAATCATAATTTCTACCCTCGACTTATACTCGAGTCAATCAGTTTTTACTCATTTTTTAGGTAAAAATGGGTACCTCGACTAATACTCAGGTTGGCTTATATTCGAGTATATACGGTTATTTAGAATATAATTTGGTCTCTTCCCCAATCCATACTGCGCACCAGGTGGCTCCTTACACACACACAGTATGCATGAAGATCACCAACACATTAATAGGGCGATGCACTGAGTCACTGTATGTTAAACATGGATAGCGGCTCTTGGCGCATTGCAATGGTTAATCATTGCGGTAATTATGTGACTGGAACCCGCATGGAGCAAACAAACACCGTAAACGTGTTTTGTATGTCAATGTATTGAAATTAGATCACACCAGACCATTGGGTAGAACTGGCTCTTGAATCCCTATAAGTTTCAGCTGAAGCAGAACAAAGCATGAAGGTTCCACAATAGAAAGAGGACCCACTAGAATATCGAACGGTGCGTTCCTAAATATAACGTTACATTAATTGCATTTTTACTGGTCTGCTACAGTTAGAAAACATTCCAACTGATTGGCTGCAGCAGCTTATGAACATGTGCACATTATGGAGCGGTTATTGAATAAGCTCCTATGTTTTTGTTTTGACCCCACTTTGATATTTGCTCTATTAAATTCACCTTTTCTCATAGATACCTTTAGGTATTTTCTCCATATACAGCTCTGTTAAAGGAAATTTACATGCAGTATAGGACATTTATTTTTTTCATTCCATGTCTGTACAAGTCCCCAACCTCCTGCATCCTAAGAGAAACCCTGGTTTTATTCAAGCCTACCATATATTCTATGGTTTATCGTAATAACATTTATTTAACGTGGACAGATGACACTTCAGAATGTTAGGTCTCATGGACACAAGTCTTTTTTCATGAACTGTATGAGCAGTTAGTCCGCCTGGCTGGACAACAATCCCCAATGAAGTGCTCCTTACATGACACGATTATCGCCCGAAAGAGCCATGCATACACACTGTGCATCACGGGTCGGCACTTGTGTAATGAACCTTATCACTAAAAGCACACAATAGCCCTTTAGGGAGGTAGGAGATACTTCTGGCTTCTTTAAAGATGACAAATGGGTCAGGAGGTTGGTTCAAGAACACCCTGTCATAGCCAGATAGGGGGTATGTTGTTGTGTTGGATGATCTCATCACTAGTCTCGTACATGTCTGATCTTGGCACCGACCTACAACTACTACGCATAGCCGTTTCAGCTGATAATCACATGAGTATATGCGTTAGGTCAGGTGGCGTTCGTCAATCCACCTAAACAACTCCAGACCGCACAGACGCATGTGCGATTTTCAGCCAAAATGGCTGTTCGTCGTGCACATCAACACACTCGGGGGCTGGTGCCTAGATCGGACCTGTGTACAAGGCTTAAGGTAGGAATTGGAAGAGGTAGGTTGCCTACCTTCCTGAAGAGCAAGAGAAGTTCTTAAAAAGCTCATATACACATGCCCTTTCATTTAAAAAAGGTATAATGTAGCGCATACCCCTTGTAAACATCAGCCAGCGACAGAAACCAATATCTATAAGAGCTTGTTATTGGGCTAGACACACAGGCAGATTTTTTAGCCCAGCCAACCGTTCACTACTACTGGCCCTGCTAAAATATTGTCTGTTATGGCAAAAATTAACTGTGGAAGACATTTCACCACAACCAGTTGTGTGGTCCATAGGAGACCATTCAATAAGTGATTTACAGACACGTCTGGATGTATTTTTGGATAAAACAGCGACATTCATCGGCAGTGGCAGGAAAAATACCAAGGTAAATCTGCTTGTGTGTACCTAGCCTTAAAAGCAGATCACATTTTACAACAGGACTAAGGCAAAGCAAATCTAGTTTTTGGTGGTAAACAACACTAATCATTTTATAATGAATGGATTCCAAAACATCATAAATCATACATGGGAGGTTTAATGAAAAGCTTTTGCCTTCTACTGCCCTATTTTTTTTTCTTACTTCAATAAAGCTATAAAAATCAAGACCGCAGCTGACATTCTGTACCTACTAATGTCTCAGTCCAATTGTCATACAAGTTCTAGTTTATCTTCCTTTAATTACAGTCTGGGCAATGAAAAACTTCCAATTTAAGACTATATGTAAAATGGAGAGAGCACGAGAGATTAGATTTTTTGTTTTATTTTTTATTAACCTGTTCTTTTCATTTACAAGTTTTATCCTGAATAAACCTTGTAAAATAAGCTGTGGCCTTAAAGGAGAAATCTACCTCAACGTGTAGGCCACAAACTGCATGAATTATGTATCACTTGCCTTTCTATGCAATTCCTAAGAATAAACCCATGGAAAAAACCCAAAACATTTAAATTCCCACTTTAACTTCTATCTTACTCCCCCTCACCTATAGCACAGGTAGATTAAAAGTAGTAGAATAGAAGAATTCCTCTCTTACTGGGTGAATCAGATAGAGCGGAGCATGTCTAGTCTGAACAAGCTAGGGTAGGGGGCAGTAAATGTAGGAACTCTCTGTATCTTTAAAGGGACTGTAAACTCCCCATCCTTCATAAAAATAACTCTGTGCCATCCGTTTCTATTATTCACAGGGAGGTGAGAACGCTTATTCTCACCTCCCTGTGAATAATAGGACGCTCGGGGGACCTGGAACTTACCTTCGCTCCGCTTCTCTCGCAGCCGCTCCTTCACTGAACAGCTGTTCTCTCCCGATCGCGCGCCCTATCTTTTGTATTGGCACGCATGCGCCTAAGATAGGGCGCGTGGTCGGGACAGAGCGGCTTACAGTGAAGGAGTGGCTGCGAGTGGAGCGGCGGTAAGGTAAGTTCCAGGTCCCCCGAACGTCCTATTATTCACAGGGAGGGGAGAATAAGCGTTCTCACCTTCCTGTGAAGAATAGAAATGGATGGCACAGTTATTTTTATGCATTTAGTGTTCCTTTAAATAGGCATTACATACAAAGACAAGAGATACATTGTTTTAAATGTAACTTTGACCTGTAAATCAATATAAATATTTTAGGGTGAACATCTCCTTTAAAAAACACAGCAATATTAGGAAGTTTGTAATCAGTACGAATAGTTGTAGCTTTTGTTCTGACAGAGAAACTTACCTTCAATGCCAACAATATCTGGAAATTAAGACCACCCACGGCCTTCCTTCCCTAAGACCCAACCAATGAGCTCAGTGCTCTCAGTGTCACACTCATGGCCAGACAGAGCACATCAGTCTCTTTCAGAATAGTATTTTATGTTTTATTATACGACAAAGCGTTCTGTATTAAAAAGAATGGAGGTAGGGTGTCTGTCCTTCTAGGTGACACCCCTTCTGGGTCCACCAGGCAGTATGGGGGACCGGAGCAAATAAAATTAAGAGACAAACAAAACAAAGTGTTTCCTTCTGAATGCAGGAAGCAAACTTGCTCCAATGCACAAGGTTAAGTTTCTGGTCTTTGGGGTGTTTCGATGTGACCCTGAACCCCAAGGAAGAGGGGTGTACCCCAGTGTGAAGCAGCAGCACCATGTCATCTGCCTTCTGACTTGTGCAGTCACAGTGACACCTCTCGGTTCTTGGATTCCTCTGTGACCGGTATCCCTTGCTTATGGCCCTGGGTTAGGTCTCCGCTCTGCTGTCAGGTCCCAGGATATGGATTCGGTGGCGTGTCCAGTGCTCTTACTCACGTTTCTGCTTCTAGTTGGGAATGTTTGAGGTGGGGTAGATGCTCCAGCCTCCTGACCAGAGGAGGAGGGTTTTTGTTATTGCTGAGTTATCTGTTGGGGGAAGAAAAAAAAATAAAATATTAGCATGAAGGATGAACTGTAAAGCAGTACGATTCAACTTTAAATTCTCCAGCAAGTGTTGAAAATACCTGCTGAGGTTGAGGTTCGCCCCCTCTGCTCGCCAACCGACTCAGAATGTTTCTCTCTGACATTTGTAATCGCACAGCTACAGGAGGGATGCGGGCGATCGTTGCCGGGAGACGAGTGACATCAGCTTTCATGTCACTCAGAAGTTCTTCCAGCTGCTTTAACACTGCCGTGAAAGAAAGGAAGGCATGAGGTGGGTATCCATTTGTTTTAAACTCTACAAACAAGGGCCACTAAGTTAACAGAAATACAGGGAGAGGTTATAAAAAGTTCTTATTGTTAAAAATAGCGCTAGTTTTGCCCCAGCAAATCAGGTGTTACCTATCAAATGGTAAATATTTGATTGGTTAGGGCAAAATTAGCACCATTTTTAACAATAAGAACTTTTATTACATCTCCCTGATAGACATTATTTAACAATTTGCATAGTTTAAACCAAGCTAAAACAAAAACAAACTAAAAAAAAAAGACAACTACTCTGGGCCAAGAATAATGTGTTACCTTTGTGTAGCACTGCGTTTGCGGGCTTGTTCCCTGCCATAGATTCCTTGGAGAGGTGCTGATGACTTTCTGCCAAACACTCCACTTCAGCAAACCTTGTGTTTAGTGCCATGGAAGGGTGAGAAGGGTCCTCGGACATGTTCAAGTATGCTGCTCGTCTAAGTTGCTCCTCTATTACAAGAGCCTGTTCTAAGAGCTGTGGATAGGAGATAAATACAGATAAAACTGGTCTAAGGATGCAATGGCAAGATCACTATAGAGCACGATAGGGAATGAACATTTAGAATTCAGACTAACCTTAAATCTACGGGCTAGGAATTTGTTTTTTATCTCCAGGAAGTTGCCTCTGTTAACCTCTCCCTTGAAAGGCTCATTGAGGATGGCATATCGTACATCATTCTGAATGTCCTGCCAACGTGCATAGCCGTGACTGAGAATCCGCTCAGGAAAATAAAAAGTTTGTAAACGTATTCTTGACAAATAAATAAAATACTAGAGACCGGCAACAAGACTCAGACCCACAACAAACATTTTGTAAATTCACAGGGTGAACAAAGGATACGTTATAATTCCAGACAACAGCCAATAATCGTGTCTCCTGTGCCAGATCTCGTAAGTCTTTTTGGTAACAGTAGCAGCTCTCTCTTCATTCTGCCACAAAGAGTGCAGTTCTGGGGGTGACAAAACACAATTAGCCTTCAGAGGTATTGATGCTTTTACAAATGACTAACTTTTTTAAACCCCCAATAAAATCACTTCCACAATGTGCATTACTAGAGAAACCGCAGAACAGAGGAACCAGAACACTACTCGTATGAGCAGGTGATAAAAAGGTGAGAACCCCTATAGTTTATTCAGACAAAGCAATCCGACGTTTCGGGGGACGCATCCACCCTTCCTCAGGAAAAACAATAAACAAGTGAAGCAGCAGCTATATCAACAGTGGGAGATAAACTCACTAATCTAACCATTTCCAGGAACGTAAAGTAAACAATATAATTATAAATATCCATTGCTCAGCCCACAAATATACTAATAAATATAAAAGTGCTTATTACCAGTAAAACCACCATCCGCGATGTTAAACATGAACCGTTGCTTGGCGGCAGCGGCTGAGGCTTTTTTTGCTTTCTCTGCTTTCTCCTCTGCAGTTTCCTTAGGGGTTTCCCCATTCTGGAGGGTCACTTCTTGCACATCATCTACAGAAGGTGACAAATCACAGCCCTCGTTACAAAGATGCTGCATATATCGTAGATCAACACTGGTCAATATAATAGCGATAGGAACTACAAACCTTTCTTGTCATCTAAAGTGATCACCTCATCTACTTTCTCAGCTTGTGCTGAATGTGTGAAAAAAAAAAAATTAACAAATTAGCACGATTGGCAGCAAATTGAAAGCAGGACAGCGCGTGAAACTATGTAACGGCTTCTTACGTTTCTGATCTGTCTCCATGGGTTCAGTGGCTGCTGGGGCCGGGGGCTTCTCTTTGTTTTCTGGCTCTTCAACTTTCTCTTCAGTCTGAGCAGCTGGAGACCGAGCATCTTGTGGAGGTTGTGTCCCCTGGATGACAATATAATAGTGAATAAAAGGTCAGAGACTGTAAAGTTTCAGAAAGACAAGAGCCATAACTTATATAGAAAGCTTTAATGATTGGTAACAACAAAACAGTAAAGATTATGAAATATCCATGGTAATAAACAACTTACCTCATTATTAGTCTCTTCAGGGGGCTTTACCTCTGCATCTGGAGTTTCCTCCTTTACAGCAACCTCCTCACTTTTTGTACTGTCTTCTGTAATTAAACACACACATTAGACACACAAAGGACAAGATTAACTGTAGCTAAGATTGGTCTCATTTAAGGGAATGTCCTGCCATGCCTTTAAGGGAATGCACCCAGTCTGTGTGCGGCCCTCCTAAACAGGCAGAATCACTGTGCGTCCATCCACAGACCAACTGTAATTCTAGACAGAGGGTAGGCAGAGCCAAGCGGAGTGGACAATAAGGATGATTGTAGGGAAAAAGAGAATTAAATGTACCATTGCTGGCAGGAGGGGCCGGAGTGTTGGGCTGTGTATCCCCTGGAGTTGATGGTGTTGGCGTTTTAGGAGAAGGAGAGTCAATCTGAGCCGCCTTTTTAGTTTCCTCTGCTTCTGCAAGCTCCGGCATACTCCATCGCCCATTTACATGCTCAAATTCCTGCACCTGTACGAAACATGGATCATGTCAGCACGGAAATGGGAATTCTGTCTGAATACCAGACTATCCATGAGAACTCATTAAACATCAAATATAGCAATTTGTGTGCAGCAGGATAAACACTATATAGCAAACTATATCCAGGATTAAATACACAGCCGATGAGTTAGGGTGGCAGAATCCAGTTTATATGTGCATGGTAAAACTTTCTTTTCCCAATGTACAGTGACACACAATGAAGGATGGCTAACTACTACTGCCCTTGTTTATATCTCATGTCCTCTCACATGCTTTATATTATATAGTATCCTATTATCCAAAGCGAGTTTTACCTTTTTGCGTATCAGGGACATGACGCCAATTCTGGTTAACACATGCTGGCGAGAAAGGCCTTCTCTGGGTACTCCATCTGCGAAGGTCTCTGCACCATCTGCCCCGGGCTCACAGAGATGGCGCATGAACAGGGAAACGTAAGCCCTAAACAACAAGTCAAAATTAATCGATGAGGTTAGGTGATTAATGGTAGCCATTTAGTTGTAGCAAGCCCAGTGTGGTAATAATTTAGGCCGTCTTACTTAAACTCCTTCTCTGACTTGCCACGCAGGTCCCGGACAAGCCACTGGGTGGTAAAAGCATCCTGAGGGGGCATCCCGTAGCGCATAATGGCATTCAGGAAAGCCTTCCTTTGCCGGGCATTGAATCCCAAAACCTAAAGATATGTAAATACATTATATCAATATTCCAACCGAACTCACAGACACCTAGTCTCTTTCATACTTTCTTCTATATTGACACTGTCTGGATTGCATAATGCAGTTACCTCAATATTGCCACCAACGCGAGCCAGTAGCGGTGGGAGGGGTTTATCCTTGTCGTTCCGCAATCCCTTTCTGTTTGGACGACGAGCAGCTGTTGAAAGAGAACATGTTCATAAGGAGGAAATGATTAGAAAAGGAACAATCTAAGATAAGGATGAAGGGGAACAACGCAACATCCATCAAGTTATGGTAAAACGAGCCAGTAATTAAGACTTGCCCACCGGTACAGTGTTACCAGGAAATTACAGAGGGGGCCATAGATTGAAAGACATTTACATTCCCTCACCTTCTGATCTCTCATCAAAATCTTCATCTCCTTCTTCCGATGCCACAGAGTAATCAGACTGGTTATCCGACTGGTCGTCCTGCCAATCTGTAAGGGAAAAAAAGAAAATGAACATTAGAGAGACTGAATGTACGCAGACACACGGGGGAAAATACTTTATCCAATGGTGATCCCTTGCTCCAAACCTAAAAACAGCATCTGAATAGCGAATAGCAACCAATGGAAAATAACGACAATCAAGCTCGTATTAAAAGCCAATATCACATACATCTTTGTTATGGAGAAGAATAAAAACACTGCCCCTTAAACACAAGTACAATATAAAGAAACTAATAATGCAGGCAAGGGTTATATTACAACACAGGGTAATCCATGCAGTATGGATGGGATAGAAACTGCTTGCAATAGCACTAACCTCTGTCTTCCTGACTTCCATCATTGTAGTTAACTTGCTTGCGGATTCTCTTTCCTTTGCCCAGATTCCGTGCCAGGTCTTCCTGCTGCTGCTCATAATGGTGTCTTAAAAGCTTCTCCCAGTAATCAGGATCTACACTTTCCTCCTGCTTAATAATCTCTCGGACCACTTCCTCTTCATCCTGCAACACAAAACATCACACATCTATTCATTGCTATTCACCAATCCTATCCTTCACTAGCCAAGACAGAAAGCATTGGAGCCCTCCTATACATTATGTTACTTACAGCCATTTCCTCTTCCCGGACGACATACTGGGCCACCTTGAAGGAGCTAAGATATTCATTCATTCCCTGTATTTCTGTGTCCTCAATCTCATCCTGGTTCCGGTCCAACAGCCGGGAAATAGCCTTATCATCATAATGGATAACACTACTGTCCTCACCTTCCTTGTTGTCACCTAAAGAAACATAAAACCACAGAAGTCATCATACATGGGGCTACAGGGCACAACGGAACGACTTGGTTCCAAACTATAATTCACAAACCTTCTGTGGCTTCATCTTTGAAAAGCTCCTCTGTTCCGAATTTGAGAATATCATCCAGTTCTTGTTTGGACATGGAGCCTGTCTTTGACCCCAGGCCGGGCCGTACTACCAGATGAGTAAGCATCATTTTCTTTTTTGCAACCTGAGTGATTCTCTCCTCCACAGACGCGCGTGTAACAAAACGATAAATCATCACCTTCTTGTTCTGTCCAATACGGTGAGCTCTACTGAACGCCTGTGGGGAAAATGTGGATCAGGAAATGCACTGCAAACAATGTTAGGCCTCCCACTTACAGCCCATACAAGGCAGGTTTCTCACCTGAATATCATTGTGAGGATTCCAATCAGAGTCGTATATAATTACAGTGTCTGCCGTAGCAAGATTAATTCCCAAACCCCCAGCACGAGTAGACAGGAGGAAACAGAACTGCTGAGCTCCAGGGGCTGCAAGGGCACAAGAGAAACTGAGACTCTAAAAGCCGTTGGTAAGCTTGAGTTCCTAGCACAATATACTCCAACATACCACATATGAATTCTAAGTGCTTTAGGAGAACAAGGCCATGTGGCCAATATTTAAGAAACAATAAAAATTGTTGCACACATAGGGGCTGATGCAATAAGTTTGATCTTGCTATTAATTGTCAGCAACAAATGAAATGTTTCTTTACTTCTTTTACTGCAGATTAAAACCACGTGCAAACCTTTGCATCTTTCACTGCATACTCCTCTGAATCTTAGATATAATTCTACAATTAATCTTTGAAAGAAGTTATTTTACTATTTACAAAGCCAGTGACATTTTAACTTTGTAGCTGCCCCTCCTTAATAATTATTTGTAACTAAATGTTAAATTTAAAAATTAAAGGCAACAGTCAAACTAAAGTGTGTAGCTAAAGGAAAATTGAGGTAGACACCAAAATGGTTAGTGAAATCTGTGTTTGTAATGGGGCATAAGGACTTTACTCACCATTAAAGCGATCTATTGCCTCCTGGCGCATGTTTCCCGTGATTCCTCCATCTATTCGCTCATATTTATAACCTTCATGTTCTAAGAAATCTTCTAGTAGGTCCAACATTTTGGTCATCTAACAGCAGAGAAGGGAAAGGACTTGGTTAGAAAACAGGCCTTACGTTAATCACAAAGATGGGAACACAAAAAGACACACAATGTGATCAGAAATTCCAGTGAATGTATTGGTTTTAATAATGGTTACATCATCAGCATCTTTTGTAACAAGGGAGGGAAGAAGTGGAATACCTGGGAGAAGATGAGGACTCTGTGTCCATCATCCTTCAGTTTACGAAGCATCTTCTGCAAAAGAAGCAGCTTTCCAGCCCCCTTAATCAAGGCACTGCCATCATACATGCCATTGGGCATCTTTGGAGCTTCCTGCAAATAAAACCAAGAATGGTGGTTTAGTGCCCAGAACCATAACAGTTTTCTTTGGAAATGTGCTTTTCCAGTGTGCGCACAGTGGGAGGGGACAGGAAGAGGATGGATAGGAATGGGGGAAAAGGAGAACATGTGACAATACACACAGATGCATTATGGGCTTCCATCCCAAGATTCTTACCATGGCAGCTACTGGGAAGAGATATGGGTGATTGCAGCATTTCTTTAGATCCATGACAACATTCAGCAGAGACACCTGATTACCGCCGCCTCGTGTATTAAGCGCCTCAAAGTTCCTTGTTAGGATAAATTTGTAATATTTCCTGAAATGAGAGAAAACAAAGCTCGTTCCTTCCACACAGAGTAAGGATGCACTTTACCTATGTAAAAGCATGACAGATTTCCGCCAGCCATTTCCACTCACTTCTGCATCGGGCTAAGTTCCACACGCACAATTAACTCAGTTTTTGATGGCATGTTCTTGAACACGTCCGCTTTCAATCGACGCAACATGTGCGGACCCAGCATGTCGTGGAGTTTCTTTATCTGGTCTTCCTTTGCGATGTCTGCAAACTCCTCCAAGAAACCCTCCAGGTTACTAAAATGAAACAGGTTTATAAATGAAATTTGCTAATCACTGGGGATAATTCAAAAACAATAACAGTTCAGGTCGCTCTCCTACCCATGCTCCTTGGCAGGACTTATACATTTGTTGTATATAGAAAGGAAGTAAACCTATGCCAAACCTTATATTCCAGAACAATATTGGGGGTGTTAGTAAGCAATGTATCCTTTTCTGGCTTTACATTGCCAAAACACTTCTTTTTCTCCCATAATCCTTATCTAGTCTCAAGCCCTTTAATCTTGCATACACAATTTGTAAAGAATAAGACTATACTGTTTTTTATAGACATATGTCGCTGCTCTAAAGAATGCAAATACAGAGGTGGGTGTGTAAAGAGACCATCAAGATAGCTAAGCAAGTCATTGATTGCTAGTCAGCAAACGTTTTAATCAATCTTTTATTCTTATCGATGTTTGAAAGTGGTCACTGAAAATTGATCTTGTATTAACCCCACATGTTTTTTGGATCTACATACTTGAATCTCTCTGGAGTCAAGAAGTTGAGAAGATGGAAGAGTTCCTCAAGGTTGTTCTGCAGAGGTGTTCCCGTGAGGAGGAGCTTGTGCTGGAGAGGATACCCGTTCAGCACCCGGAAAAACTAATAAGGAAATAAAAATCAAGGAAGAAATGAATTACATGGAAGCAAACAAAAGCCTAGAGACCTATGCAAAACATTCATCTAATAGAGGACTCTGTATCAGTTTGTTCCCTACCTTGGATTGATTGTTCTTTAGACGATGAGCTTCATCCACAACCAGACAAGCCCAGTCAATCGAACCCAACACAGCCATGTCAATGGTGATCAGCTCATAAGAGGTAAGTAAAACATGGAATTTCACAGATGCCTCTTTCTATAGAAGGAAAAGAAAATAAAAACAATTGGCTCCTACGAGACATTTTGTACCACAAACCTTAAATCACAGGCAACAAAGAAAATATGCTTGAAACACGGCAATAACTCCTGATTTTACATTGTAATGAACTTGTCTATAAGTCTAGCCATCTATATATAAAGCTATTGATTGTGTTAATGATATGCCCTGCTAAACTGGAGACCATACTGATACTTGATACATTGCCGTTATCCAGACAGTTATGAAATAACAATCACCTTCATGCGGGAAGCTTTTTTACCCCCACGTATTGCATTGTCTTCAAAGGAGAACTCATTTTCTCGGATGACCGCACGACTGTCTTTGTCTCCCACATACGTAACCACGTACATATCAGGAGCCCACATCTCAAACTCCCGCTCCCAGTTAATGATGGTGGACAGTGGAGCACTGACCAGGAAAGGGCCCTTGGAGTGACCCTGCAATAAAAAAAATGGAATCTCAATGTGTAAATGGGCATAAACCGCGTGTAAAGAAATACAATCTATGGAAGGTTTAAAGTCAAGTAGCAAGGTCACGTAGTCAATATTTCACCTGGTCCCAGAGACACTCGGATGACTAATAAAACTGAAATGAAAGACTAGATAATAACCTCTTTATACAAGGAGTAGAGGAAAACCGCAGTCTGTACAGTTTTGCCCAAACCCATTTCATCTGCCAGGATTGTGTCTGTCCCTTGAGCCCATGAAAAGCGCAGCCAGTTCAAACCCTCAAGCTGATAGGGGTGAAGGGTTCCACCAGTTATATCCAGGTATTCGGGTTGTCTGTCGTATTTGACCGTAGGCTGAAAATGGAGAGGACAATTTTATTTTGATTAGAAACATTTTTGTAGAATTTTATCATTTAAGCTGCACATTTGTTAAGAAATCTCCACCACTAGAATCGGAAGCCTAACATGAAGGACTCCATGCTGTTCAGGTCTAGTTAACTTACATCAACGGTTGGGGTGTCTGGAGGACGTTCTATCTTTTGGAGCTTAACTTTCTTCATCTTCTTTCCAGGACGCCCCTCGTCTCCGCACATCAACTCCCTGTACATGGGACAGATACAGAGAAGGGTTATGTACATCTAGATGGAAACCTGCAAATTGCATCTCTGATTGGAATATATAAGTTATATGACCAACCTGTGGTTCCAGTATGCCTGTTTGTATATGTCATAGTCCTGGATATCCGCTTCTTCAGATTCCCACGATGCCTGATCATAAGGCAGGTCCCTCCATTTTATCAGGTAATGTACGTTACTTTTCTTGTCCACACTAACAAAACAAAGGGAAAATGTTCAAATAATCTGAGATTTCCGATTGCAGCTTGGAGTCAGGAAGGAATTTTTCCCCTCTTCATACGGTTTTTTTTTTTTTGCCTTCCTCTGGATTAACAGTTAGGCAGGTAATGAGGGTATTGCTAGATGGGTTGGACTGGATGGACATATGTCTTTATTCAACCTCAAATACTATATTATACTATACCAATAAAAAGCTTTTACAGCATTCCACAAGCTAAATGCTAACCAGAGAACCAAAAACAGACTGGTATCGGCATTATTGAGCGATCAATATATATCAATATAATCAGTGTAGGCCTTTGAAGGGGAAGCATCATTATTATTATTATTATTATTATTATTATAACTCCCTATCTTATTTAAATTAATCCTAATGCTAGTGAAATAAAGGAACCTTTTTTTTTTACCTGTGGTTTAAAACACGGTGAATCATGGTCCATTCTGGTTTAATACCATAACGGAAGAACTTTTCTTCCATCTCGAGATATCTGGGGTCTTTGTTTTTTCTCTTGCGGCTTTTTTCTTCCTCGTCTCCTCCATAGTCTCCGGCAGGTGGCTCGTCCATGTCATTTTTTCTCTGGTAGTTACGGAGCATGACCTGGCAGTGCAGCTCCAGCTGTAAGAGAACATGACAACGGCCATTGTTTTCCTCTCCTTTTTATCATAGTTTTCATTACAAGGTAGCAGAGCAACTCTATAAAAACAAAAAGGACTGGACATAGGTAAGTGCCGTTACCTGAAGCTCCGTCACCCAGGAGCAGTGAAGATAAGACATCGCATGCCACTTTACAAAGAACTCTCTTTCCGGACGCCCTTCCAGTGGTTTTGGAGGAGGTGCACCTGGATCAGCATCAGGTGGCCGAGGGACAGGTGTTGGAGGAGGCGGCTGACCCCACTTCCAGGTTAGGATCTTCTGTATTTTACCCTTGAGAGAAGGACACTGAGGGGGGAGAGACGTAAAATATTGTCATTTCTTTTCTTGTGTAAGAAACTGTATTAGAACACAGGGGAAGCAGATACTTACAGTGCATCTAGGGCACAGCCATTCTCCATTGGGTATTTCAGGTAATGGAGGATTGAGACAATGGATGTGGTACGAAGAGGGACAGACATCGCAGCACAGAAGTTCTCCTCCATCCTTGCAGACGCGACAGAACTCCATGTGGTGGTCTTCTTCCTCTGGATCGCCCACTGTATCATCCAGGTCATCCTCACATTCAGAGATATCCTCTTTCGCTTCCCACTGAACCCCCTCCTTTTCCTATGACGCAGAACAGAGAAAGATTATAGCTTTTTAGTCTATTCTCATTGAGAAATGGGTCCCATATTACGAACATCAAGACCCCAACAGCAGTCAAGACTATATGGAAGCAAAATACAATAGTTCCAGCTTTTACTTACACAATGAGGGCAGCTCCATTTTCCCTCTGGGGCCTTGTCCATATCAGGGTCCAGGCAAACCATGTGGTAAGCACGGGGACAGGTGTCACACAAGATGATTTCTCCTCCCTGTTGGCAAACCTCACAATAGTCTTGGTGGTCAGTCTCGTATCCATCAACTCCACCGGCAGCAGTCTCCTCATCACCTACAAACAAAACAAACAAAAAAAAAAAAAAAAGTTGTCAAATCCCCTTTCAAAAAGTGGACAAAAGTCCCACACCAACCACCAATTTCGCTTTTAAAACGTCCATTTAGAAATCTCTTGCACCTTTCTTCTTCTTCTTGTTAGCCTTAAGCTTCTTCCGGCTGCGGCTGCTTTTACTGGTGGATCCATCGGATACAGAAAGGCTGTTCATGCTGCCCTCATCGTAGTCCGACTCAGCATCAACATCCTCCTCTTCACTCTAAGGGGACGTCACAATATTTTTATAACTAAAGATTCCAGGTGCTGGACAGACCAGACATCTCTTAACAGGCTATCACTACAAACACACCCATGGCTTCTTCGTCTAGTTACTTACCGAGGAACGTTTTCGCTTTGAACCAAAACCTCCCAGCTTGATTTTAAGAGGTGCAACTTTCTTGGCTTTAGGAGTCTTCTTGTTCTCTGGAGGACGGACAATCTTTGGTTTCTTCCTGGCATTAGGCCCTAAAAAAAATGGAATTACAGCTTTCAAATTCATTTCATGCAACTGCATCATAGGGTCCTTACGGGAAATTTGCTTATAGGATGAGCAATAGAAAAGACCAAAGTTTGTAAAGAGAGTAGGTCCAACCTTCAGAAGAAATATTTATGACTCGCGAGAAAGAACATACCTTTCCCTTCCTTGGTCTTTGCTTTCCTCAGAGGAACATCAACTGGTGGAGGAGGAGGCACGGTAACCTCTGTGCTAGCCACCATACTTTCCACTACAGCTACAGCAGCTGCGGCAGCAGCGGCTACGGAAGCCCCAGAGCTGCCTTTCAAGGGATTGTTGGTGCTGAACTCTCGCCACTTGGCTCCTAGCACCATCATCATCTTGGAAACCGCAATCTTTGGGTTCTTTGCTGCAATTAGTGGCCTAACGAGGACAACAATATTAAGTCAGCAAGCAAAGGAGATGGACATAACCAATTATTCATGTTAAACCACAAGGTGGATAGACCAACCTGACAAACTGGCTAAAGGCCTTGTAGTTGGTTAGTGTACGATAATCATCTTCTGTGAAAACATGATCAATATCCTCCATACCCCAGTCTTCTAGCAACTGTGCAGAAGACTTTGGTTCCTAATAATAAAGAGATCTGCGTCACCAAACAGACATTACAAAGAGTGGCTTTTTACTTTACACAGAAGCTCGTTGATCTGTCCGGATTACCAGACAGAAGTTTATCTAAATCAGATAAACAAAATGAGGAACGTTAAAAGTGTCATCACCAGACTCCTCATGAACTGACCTTAGAGTCATCATCGTCATCATCCTCTTCTTCCCTTTTCGGCTTTGCCTTTTTCTCCTTCTTCTGTGTCATCTTCTTTTTCTTCTTTTTGCCTGGGGTATAATCGCTGCCTTCACTGTCGGAACGAAGAGGCCCCCCATCTTCATCTCCAAAGTCGTTACCTTCCCCTGAGCTATCATCTATTTCCTAGAAGACAGTTTAAAAAAAGATATTGTATGAGGGCTTCTGCTTTGATTTGTACATAGATAGGATTGTGTAGTGGGGGTCTGCTTACAATGATCACAATCCACACTATACCTTGTTCATCCTGTACCACTACTCAGCCTACAAGAAATAACTATTTACATGCAATAATCACAAATCCCACTATACCTTGGTCACACTGTACCAGTACTCTGTCCTGTACGTGCTTTCCAAGAGCAAGGTAATTCATTTGCTCATATATAGTAAACACATGTAAGCAGAGTATTGCAACAACTATCACACTACTCACTCATTGGTCTGACTGTTCCAATTATCACAATCCACAAAAATACCTTTCTGACTACAGTATTTTTCCACAACCACAGTATTTCAATACTCCTGTCCTGCATTAGCTTACTATCTATAAAAAATGATCACAAGCCATGCAATACCTTATTCGGACACCATGTAGATGGTTAGCTTGTGCAATGCTGTTCTGCATGAGCTTACATCTATGTACCATGATCACAATGCCAGCTACACCTTGCAATTCTCTGCCCTGCATGAGCTAACCATCATTGTATGTAGATACTAAATTCACGAAGGCAATGATCACAATCCCTGCTATCCCTTGTTCTGACTGCTGCAATGCTCTGCCAGCATGAGATTACTACACAAATAGATGGTACTTACTTCTTTTTTCTGTCGTTTTCCTTTGGGGGTTTTGGATTCTTTTGTTTTTTTGGGTTTCTTCTTCTTCTTTAATTTGGGCACCTCCACTTCCGAAAGGTCTTCATCCAGGTCATCATCATCTTAAAAAAAAAAAAAAAAAATTGCATCACCATTACAGAAATCATCCACCCCTTTGTACTCATCAGACTTTCTTTTATATACAATGTTACCTATTCCTCCTGCAAATCAAAAGAAAACTAAAGATGATAAACCCAGGTCAAATGCGAGTGCCAGTAGTTGTTTACAGTACATGTGCTGGTGGAGGCATTGGTGAACTAATGGCAGATAACAGGTAGGCTTTAATTCCTACAGGGTCAGGAAACAAATTGCTAGACTGCTTAAGGCGGGTAATTCATAGTAAAACTAGGTCAATCCGCAACACGATTAGCCAAATGATAAGGGCCCTGTACACCGTTAACCGATCAAAACCAACACAGAAGGCAGTATATCCCTAAAATAGTCCTTGGGTACATGTGTGTTCATTTGTTCAGTATGGTGACAGATCCCCCTATTTAACATTTTATCTTCATTAACAAAAACGATCAAACAAGACAGAGGCCCGAATAACAGACATATCCTGTATATTTTATGTTGCACAGAATAAACCATTAATGGGGCATTTTTCCATTCGCCATTACAACATAGTAACCCAGAAAACAAACATGCAACCATCTGCATTCCAGCCCAGAACAACAGCCATTTAAATCAAGCACAAAGAACAAACCAGTAATCACAACATAGAAAGTAAAAGAAAAAGCTAAAAATAGAACACGTTTTTATTGAATTGAAAAGAAACCCCAATCAGAGAATTCCCAGCAATCTTAGGAGGCGCTAAAGACCATTGGACAGTTTGCAGATTTTGGCAAAGCCAAACACATCAAAGCATTTTTCATTTGCCAATAAAACAAGTTTAATGTCAAACGGATATAAAAGCCCTTTAAGCGTATAAACCAGATAGCACATTCACCCAAACAAAAGGTGTTTTTTGTTTCAACGTTAGCAGAAAATCATATCTATGTCCATATCACTAATTAGCTGTGAGATCATCGCTGTAACAGCAGTGGATTGCTTCAACTTGGCCTCCCCACAACTTATAAATAATAGTTGCTATGCAGAAGAGATTTGTAGATGGCAGTGTGCGTACTGGGTATTAATCAATATCCACTTATCACTGACCATGTAGATACCGACAATTCTCTGTGCATGTGCTTATGTAGTTTGCGATAGAAAGCGCTAGTGTGGTCAAATCACCAGTAGAACGATGAACGTATCCTGATGTTTAGTTATCAACCCTCTCCCTCATAGCGTAGACTATTAAAAATAAAGGATATGCATTAAAGGATAACTCCACCCTCATAAGAACATCTTTTAGAAAGAACGGCCTCTTTAAAATATGTTGATATATCATAGTTTGTCCTATAAATTCACTACTGTATGCCTCATGGAAACCAATTTAGAAACCTGTACTGAGCCTGGGCATGCTCAGAAGAGGCAGATAGAGGATTAACATTTAGTCATTGGCTGTGATGTCAACTGTCAAATCCATAACTGACAGTTACTAACTGGAAGAACCAGGAAGTAGAAACAGGGGAAACAGGACATTGTGCAGGATTTCATGTTAGACTTAGTTTGAAATGTGAAATATATATTACCGTTTAGGGTTTTGTGGGGTGATTTACCTGTATGTAAGTTTTCATTTTGGGGCTGGACTTGCCCTTTAAATTCTATCATCCCCTTAAAATATTATGCAGAATAAAAAACATGGCATGCAATAGTTAGGTTTTTCCTTAATTCCTTTTAATATTACATGTATCTTTGCAAAGGACACAACAGATATATTAATCTCTACCTAATACATTACCAATAACAGCAAGTCTTTGTTATTTGAGATATTAGTGCCTGTTCTAAGCCAAGATTCCAACATCATGTCCTATTTTAATGATGTCACCTAAACGTTAACTCCTTACACTTATTTATTGCTTTAAAAAGTCCAATACAAGGTTTGGTATTCAAAAAAGAGTTAACACAGAAATTACCCATTGAGTCCCCCATTAAAATTGCAGAGTGCTGAACCACAAACCTAAGCACAGACTAAAAGTAGAAACCAGTCTTCAGACGGCGCTCTGGTTTTGCATTTAACTCATGTAATGCCTTAAAGCATCCAAAAGAGGGCATGACATTCGGCAAAGGGCCGTCATGGAAACATGGATATTACCCAGAAATCATTTTTCTTATTTGCATTCCTTGTTTTAGGCAATGTTATTCAGTTGCCTTGCACTGAAATGCCAGCCCCATCTAATTTCTAAGCAAATCTGTAAGACTAATGGTGGCCATACATGAAGCATTATCATTATAACTAAGACTCTTAATATCACTATATAGATTTTTTTTTTTTTTTAAGATGAGCTATGGCCAATAAGAAAACAGGACGATTCTGGCATTCCGATTTCATACACCGGATGGAATTAGCAACCTATACCGCTTATCATCCAATAATAAAGCTTCCTGTATGGCCACCATTAGGAAACGTACCTTCTGATGTTCAAAAACATACCGCTTTGCAACTGTACTTTAATCGCAAAATGAATAGGCCAGTAAAGGAAACACCGAGAGGTAAAGATTATAGAGATTTGCCATTCAATCACAGTGTAGGGCCAACATAGGGTTGATGTTAAATGTGGATACCTGCTTGCGTCACGAGTATAATTATTTTTGACAAATAGGAAATTTTACCACCATTTTACCATAGACATCGATCCCTTCAAGAAGTTTGCAATCAGGTGACATTTTCTAGATGTATTAAGCTACTACAAATATAATCTCTGTAAAAAGAGTAACTGTTCCCACTCAACAGGGTTATATGGATCTATAAGCGAGGTGGAAAACTCATTGTGTGATGTCAGATGACAGTGAACTTGCAGTCATGTGAACAAATTATAATGATACCGTGAATGGAATAAAATCATACCCTTTTTTAAAAAGGTACAATTCTCTATGGCATGCGACATGGTTGCAATGCAACCCCCTGTCTAAATGCAATAGTACGTGACTGAATAATGCAGCCCCATATTATTCAGATTTTGTGCTCTTGTATTAACCTTTAAAATCTTATTTCCTTTAGGCCTCAGCAGGGCACGGAGTTCCTGAAATTATAACAAAAGCCTGAGAAAGACAGGAATGAGACGGCCACATGGAGGGGGAGGGGAGAAAACACCAGGGAGGACAAGAAGCACAGCCCAGTGTGGGCTACACTCAGGGCAGAATGACACAAAGAAAGCAGCAATCTGATTGGGTGAAATCGCCATGCATGCTGCTACAGCCAGGCCTGCAAACCAGATTTTCAGTCAGAGACAGGAGATGAAGGAGACTGTTCATAATGATCGAGAGCATGTGAAGGAGGAGGAGGAGGAGGGGGGGTGTTTCATTAACTCCCACACTGCCCAGGGTGAAATAAGGAGGGAGCACAGCCGTGTCACACATGCACAGTCTGCCCACAATGCACAGGCATCTTGGTAAGGTAAGGAGGTGGAGAGCACTACATTTGACAAAGACAACCCCCTAAACCGCCCACTATGCACACGCAACTCTGAAAAGGGAGGTGTGAGTGTGTGTGGGGGCAGCTTTTGTTTCTTTAGGACAGGACAGTTAATGGCCGCTTTACTTTTCTACTTTGATAAGATGGCCGTGCCCCTAATGCAGAGTAATATGCAAATCATTATTTCATAAACACACCAAATCCATTGCCTTCAAATTTTCCCCATTAAACTCCATCTCTAGAAGCCAATGCACTAATGATGCAGCCGTCTACATTATCCAAGGCCCAAAATGTAAAAACCGTCATCTTTCAAGGTGTGAACTGTCACAGCTCAACACGGACGTCATTGTTTACAAAATAACTGTACAGTTCTATATAAAATAAAAGGGTCAGCGCGACCTGGGTACCACCCAAACCAAAGATCCCTATGGATTACCCATTATCTATAGATGACAGACTAGCTACTTAGTCGTCCACCAAAACGCATACAATAAAGCACAATATTTGCCTACTTACTACACAATTGAAAAACTTTATTTATACGAGAGGCATTTCCTATATACTCCATTCATTATCCTTGGGCTAGGCAGTTAGCCCCTTAGTACCCTGCTAACCTCAGAGCCAAGGGTGTAAGCAAGAGTCATTATTCCCATACTACATGGTGTGAAAACATCCTCAGCAGCATTCCCAGGACCAGACATTCCAAAAACCACAAAAATATGAAAAATCATACACCGCATATAACAGTCTTATAGACCAGGGGGTGGTGGAAGCTTCTTCAAAATGAGCATACAACTCTCAATATTAAACATTGTACAAGAGCATAATTTGTCCATGGCCTTAGGCCTAGATATGGAACCCTCACTGCAGAAGCACAAGCCTTTGTTAAGTACAGGCAAGTCAATAAAAACAGTCAAGACATCCATGCATACGTATAATGATTAACACAATAAATGCACCCAGACAAAAACAATGCTAAGCCTATACATATAATTTGTAAACAAACACCTATAAATAAATCTAGAACAACCAATCACAGCATCATACTCATTTCAGATTGTTGCCTAAACCTTGCCACAAAGGGTTAATAGAATACCTGGCCCTCCCAAGGCCTACAGTTGTGCACTACAGGAAAAGTAATAAATATCAACCCTAAAGATGATGCAACAGGGAGAGGTGTAAAATGGAGCATGGACAGGAGAATCCCATAAATCTACAATGATGCAAAACACGAACACATCATTCACGTTATAGCACAACTGCACTGTAAAAACTGTAAAAGAGCCTGGGACGGGGAGGTAGGATTGATTATTCCTACCTCTAAATATCGTTTAGTTGAGGATAAGTAGAACGTCAGCCTGGGCTTTCCTTTATTAAATAAAGAGCTGAAACCAGGAGGAAGCGATATTGGGAGGTAGGAATCAACCCTACCTCCCTGCCCCAGGTACTTTTCATATTAACAATTTTTTGTTTTTAGCAAAAAACAAACTAATCTGCACTGTAGTTTTCCCAACCATTGACAACACAAGTTTTCCAAATAGACACTTCCACGTGACTACCTCACACACAGCTCAACGGATTCCATTGGATCGGATATTGGCAAGTAGTATGGGCACCTAAACTGAAAGAACAGTTACATAATAATAAATTTGGAGTCAGACAACTTGTATCTTCAAAGGGATTTTTAAAAGGCTTACGAGTTTCTATAAACATCTCATATTTAATAAGTGTAGACTGTACAAGGGTGGGCAAATCATTTTTTGACCTTAGCAGCCAGTCAGAAAAAGGAGTTAGTCTTCACTTTTACTGGAAAGCCAGTCTTATAGAAATCAATAGAACTCTGTCTGATAGGTTAGCACCGGCTCATGGGATCTGTCCAGCTTGGCAAACAGCACAGAAAAACTTTTAAAAAGAAATAAAAAAAAATGGCCTACCATGTTAATCACCTAAGGATCACCTGCACTTAAAGCCCCTTTGCACAGACCACACCACTTCCTGCTTCAAACAAAGCAAACCTCCAGCAACAGAAAGACTTATTTTCTTACCTTGATGGATACTACTGTTCACCATCACTTCAATTTCACCATCACTGCCGGGCGAAGAAGGCCCCATTACGGAAGCCATACCAAAAAAAGTGGAGCAAATTGGCACAAGGTATAGAAGATCACAGATATGTAAGATGGGTCACTATATGGCACTGGACAGGATGCTGTAACACAGGAAACAAAAATGAACATGTAAGAAACCTATTTTAGTAGGACGCTCTACTCAGTCTAGCCTTTCCCTAAATGAATGAAAGTAGGGCACTGCGGATAAATCCCTTTATACCATCACAAGGTCAGTGGTGGTTAGCATTGAAATTCTCACTCAGCAAAGAATAGCGCCTAGCGGATATCTGTGACAGGAAGCTTAGAGTGCAAGCTCTTTGGGACAGGGCCTTATGTGAACGGTAAAGTGCTGTGTAATATGATCAATCATGCAAGAACTAAAGTACAGTAAATAAAGGTCACATATACTAGAACTATCTACATGACACAATTGGGGAGATGTACCCACTATCACTTGGCACTGCCCACAGCTAGACCTTTAACCCTCACATGATATTAACACCATGTATGGTTTATATCACAGGTGTCTAACTCACGGCCCTTTGTTGTTTTGAAAACAACTCCCCCCAGCAATATATATATATATACATAAAAAGGCCACACGAAAGTGCCACTATATATTTAGTGCTTGTGCAAAAGTCACGAACACTGTCTCAAGCCATGCTAACCCATGGTACAGGTTAAAAATGTCAGGTATAAAGATCTATTACACATTCCATAGTATAGCATAGCAAAGGTTAATGAATGTATAGGACCAAGGACTACATTTCCCAGCATGCGCTTAGAACCCCTAGGTGATAGGACTGAAAGGTATATAGATGAGGTTGTAGAATGTCAGGTATATAGATGTCTTATACACCCCATGATACAGTATAAGACAGGGGACTACATTTCCCATAGCACAAGAATGTATAGGGGAACACACTACAATGGTGAATCCAAAATTTTTATTGTGACAACAACCTTTTCGGAATGCCCTGTCCCTTCCACAGGGTGTCCTGAAACCGTTGTCACAATAAAAATATTGGATTCACCATTGTAGTGTGCTCCCCTATACTTTCTAGTGCTATAGAATCATCTGGCCCTAGGAGTGGAGGGCAGGGGGACTGCACCTACTGATTTGTCTGGCAAAAAGACAACAGCTTCTGGACTGTATTGAGACTACATTTCCCAGCATGCCCTAAGAACCTGAGGTTATAGAATGTTCAGTACATAGATGTACTGTCCATTACCTGGTATAGTATAGGACCATTTCCCAGCATGCCCCCAGAACCCCAGGTTAAAGAATGTCAGGTATAACGATGTACTGTACATTTCATCTTATTTAATAAAGTAGCACATTTCCCAGCATGCCCTAAGAATCCTGGGATATAGAATGTCAGGTAAATAGATATACTGTACATCCCATGGTATATTGTATAGGACTGCATTACCCAGCATGCCCTCAGAACCCCAGATTATAGAATGTCCGGTATATAGATGTATCGTTCAATCCATTGTATTTAGTATAGGGCTACATTTCCCAGCATGCCCTTAGAACTCCAGGACACAGAATGTCACGTTTACAGATGTACATTCCATTGTATTTAGTATAGGACTACATTTCCCAGCATGCTCTCAGAACATAGAATGTCAGGTATATAGGCGTACTGTACATTCCATTGTATTTAGTATAGGACTACATTTCCCAGCATGCCCTCAGAACCCCAGAATATAGAATGTCAGGTATATAGGTGTACCGTATATCCATTGTATTTAGCGTAGGACTACATTTCCCAGCATGCCATCAGAACTCCAGAATATAGAATGTCAGGTATATAGATGTACTGCCCATCGCATTGCATATAGTAAAGGACTATATTTCCCAGCAGGCCCTCAGAACCCCAGGATATAGAATGTCAGGTTTATAGATGTACTGTACATTCCGTTGTATTTAGTATAGAACTACATTTCCTTGCATACCCTCAGAACCCCAGGATACAGATTTACTATACATTACATTGTATGTAATATAGGACTACATTTTCCAGCATGCCTTCAGAAACCCCAGGTTATAGAATGTCAGGTATATAGATATACTGTCCATCTCATTGCATATAGTATAGGACTACATTTCCCAGCATGCCATCAGAACCACAGGATATAGATGTTCTGTACATTCCATGGTATATAGTATAGAACTACATTTCCCAGCATGCCTTCAGAAACCCCAGGTTATAGAATGTCAGGTATAAAGATATGCTATCCATTCCATTGCATATAGTATAGGACTACATTTCCCAGCATGCCCCCAGAAGCCCAGGACATAGATGTGCTGTACATTCTGTGGTATAGTATAGGACTACATTTCCCAGCACGCCCCCCGGAACCCCAGGTTATATAATGAAGACAGGGTGACGGTCGGTTCCTCTCATCCCTCGTCCCATGGCGGTAAGTTTGTTCCCGGTGTAGGCCGGAGGCTGTCTGTACCTGATCCCCGGCCCGGTCCCCTCCCTCCCGCTCACACACTAACATCGCGTGTCTACCCCTCATACCACGAGCCACTCACCCACATCCACCGCCTCCTCCAGCCGGTCTCTCTCCCGCTCCTTTCTCCCTCACACACCGACCGGCAGTGATGATGATGGTGGGAGACTCCGCCCCCGACCCCTTTTCGCCCCGCCTTTGTTTCTATAGCAACCAGCGTATTGCCCGGGAGATGGGCGGGGCCGCGGTATCCCATAATAACCAGACAGAAAGCGAGTGTGTGTGAGTCTGCCATCCCATAATACGCCCACTGCCATCCCATAATAACAGGAGTGAGATGGACATCCCATAATAACCTACACAGACATCCCATAATAACCTCAAGGGGGGGTGGACTGACTGACATCCCATAATAACCCAACTTCTGACATCCCATAATAACCCAAGAGAGGGTGCCTGACATCCCATAATACCTTCCATAACTGACATAACATGGAGACAGGAGACAGAGCTATGACATCTCATAATTCTCCATCCTGGCATTCCATTGTAAACCAACTTTCCACTTACTAGGATAACCTGACAATGGAGTTACCTCCTGCCATCCCATAATAACCTGAGAGGGATGCTGAATGTTCTATAACCGCCATCCCATAATAACCTGAGAGGGCCGCTGAATGTTCTATAACCGCCATCCCATAATAACCTGAGAGGGACGCTGAATGTTCTATAACCGCCATCCCGTAGTAACCTGAGAGGGACGCTGAATGTTCTATAACCTCCATCCCATAATAACCTGAGAGGGACGCTAAATGTTCTATAACCACCATCCATTATAACCTGAGAGGGCTGCTGAATGTTCTATAACCGCCATCCCGTAATAACCTGAGGGGGACACTGAATGTTCTATAACCGCCATCCCATAATAATCTGAGAGGGCCGCTGAGTGTTCTATAACCGCCATCCTGTAATAACCTGAGAGAGATGCTGAATGTTCTATAACCTCCATCCCATAATAACCTGAGAGGGAGTGACGCTGAATGTTCTATAACCTCCATCCCATAATAACCTGAGAGGGAGTGACGCTGAATGTTCTATAACCGCCATCCCATAATAACCTGAGAGGGACCCTGAATGTTCTATAACCGCCATCCCATAATAACCTGAGAGGGGCGGTGAATGTTCTATAACCGCCATCCCATAATAACCTGAGAGGGACGCTGAATGTTCTATAACCGCCATCCCATAATAACCTGAGAGGGGCGGTGAATGTTCTATAACCGCCATCCCATAATAACCTGAGAGGGAGGCTGAATGCTCTATAACCGCCATCCCATAATAACCTGAGAGGGCCGCTGAATGTTCTATAACTGCCATCCCATAATAACCTGAGAGGGATGCTGAATGTTCTATAACAGCCATCCCAAATCACCTGAGAGGGCCGCTGAATGTTCTATAACCGCCATCCCATAAAAATCTGAGGGCCGTTGAATGTTCTATAACCGCAATCCCATAATAACACGAGAGGGATGCTGAATGTTCTATAACCGCCATCCCAGAATAACCTGAAAGGGACGCTGAATGTTCTATAACGGCCATCCCATAAAAATCTGAGGGCCATTGAATGTTCTATAACCGTGATCCCATAATAACCTGAGAGGGAGGTACGCTGAATGTTCTATAACCACCATCCCACAATAACCTGAGAGGGACGCTGAATGTTCTATAACCCCCATCCCATAATAAACTGAGAGGGACGCTGAATGTTCTATAACCGCCATCCCTTAATAACCCAAGAGGGAGGGCCACTGAATGTTCTATAACCGTCATCCCATAATAACCTGAGAGGGACGCTGAATGTGCTATAACCGCCATCCCATAATAACCTGAGAGGGACGCTGAATGTTCTATAACCGCCATCCCATAATAACCTGAGAGGGACGCTGAATGTGCTATAACCGCCATCCCATAATAACCTGAGAGGGACGCTGAATGTTCTATAACCGCCATCCCATAATAATCTGAGAGGGCCGCTGAATGTTCTATAACCGCCATCCCGTAGTAACCTAAGCCGCCCTCTCAGGTTATTATGGGATGGCGGTTATAGAACATTCAGCGTCCCTCTCAGATAATTATGGGATGGCGGTTATGGGATGGAGTTATTGAACATTCAGCGTCCCTCTCAGGTTACTACGGGATGGCGGTTATAGAACATTCAGCGGCCCTCTCAGGTTATTTTGGGATGGCTGTTATAGACTTCAGCTCCCCTCTCTC
>CM033475.1:11328866-11351640 GCA_019447015.1 Hymenochirus boettgeri
AATAACTCCATCCCATAACCGCCATCCCATAATTATCTGAGAGGGACGCTGAATGTTCTATAACCGCCATCCCATAATAACCTGAGAGGGAGGCTGAAAGCTCTATAACCGCCATCCCAAAATAACCTGAGAGGGCCGTGATGGCGGTTATAGAAACATTCACGCCCTCTCAGGTTATTATGGGATGGCGGTATAAACATTCAGCTCTCCCTCTCAGGTATTATGGGATGGAGGTTATAGAACATCAGTCCCTCTCAGGTATTATGGGATGGAGGTTATAGAACCTCAGCGTCCCTCTCAGGTTATAGGGATGGCGGTTATAGAACATTCAGCCTCCCTCTCAGGTTATTATGGATGGCGGTTATAGAACATTCAGCGTCCCTCTCAGATATTATGGATGGCGGTTATGGGATGGAGGTTATAGAACATCAGCGGCAGACTTCCATGAGAACTCATTAAACTCAATTAGCATTGGTGTGCGCAGGATAACACTATAATCGCCAACTATAATCCCAGATTATACACAGCCGATGAGGTAGGAGGGTGGCAGAATCCGGGTGATTGTCTGGTAAGAACTAAAAATTCTTTGCCCCAATGTCAGTGACCCAATTAAGGTGGCTACACTACTGCCCGTGTTTATATCTCAGTCCTCGGCATCCATCTTTTATTATATAGTTCCTATTTCCAAGCGAGTTTTACCTTTGTCTCGTCTTGCGCGGGGTCTCTGTGGCGTCGCGGGAGCCCCGATGCGCTACGCCGGCCATTTTTTGTTTTAAACACTGCTGGACGAAAGGCCTTCTCTGGCCTTCTCCTCTGGGACCATCTGCAGGTCTCTGCACCATCTGTCCCCCGTTCTATCATAAGATGCGCATACAGGGAACGTAAGTCCCTAAACACAAGGTCAAATTAATCGATGGGTTAGTTGATAATGGTAGCCATTTAGTTGTGCACGCCCCGTGTGGTAATAATGTAGGTTTGCGTAGCTTACTTTAAACTCCTTCTCTGACTTGGCCACAGCGTCCCCCGACAGCCCCTGGTGTGGTAAATCAGCCTCCGAGGGGGGCATCCCGTGCGCTATGGCATTCAGGAAATCGCTTCCTTTGCCGGGCATTGAACCCAAAACCTCAAGCTATGTAATTACATTATTCAATTATCCACCGAACTCAACAGACACCATCCTTTCATAGCTTTCTTCTATATTGACTTACTGTCTGGATTGCATATGCAGTACCGTCATTTGCCACCAACGCGAGCCAGTAGCGTGGGAAGGGGTTATCCTTGTCGTTCGCAATCCCTTTCTGTTTTGACGACTAGCAGGGTGCTGTTGAGAGAACATGTTCATAAGGAGAGAATGTTAGAAGGAACTCTAAGTAAGGTGAAGGGAACAACGTCAACTCCTCAGTTATGGTACAACAGGCCAGTCATTAAGACTTGCCCCTGTTAACAAGTGTTTACCAGAAATTAAAGAAGGGGGCCTAGATTTGAGACATTTACATTCCCTCACCTTCTGATCTCTCACTCAAAATCTTCTCCTCCTATCTTCTTTCGATCCACAGAGTAATCATACTGGTTTTACCCAGCTGGGTCGTCCTGCCATGCTGTAAGGGAAAAAAGAAAATGAACATTAGAGAGACTGAATGTTCGCAGACCACACGGGGGAAATCAATTTATCCATGGTGATCCCTTGCTCCAAACCTAACAAAAACAGCATCTGAATGCGAATAAGCAACCAATGGAAAATAACGACAATCAAAGCTCGTATTAAAACAATATACATACATCTTTTGTTATGGAGAAGACAAAAAAACTGCCCCACTGTAACGCACAAGTACAATATAAAAACTAATACATGCAGCAACTGGGTTATAATTACAACCAAAGGGTATCGAGTATGGATGGGATATAAACATGCTTGCAATGCACTAACCTCTGTCTTCCTGACTTCATCATTGTATTTAACTTTCTGCGTGTCTCTTTCCTTTGCCCAGTTCCGTTGCCATGTCTTCCGTGCTGGCTGCTCTAAATGGTGTCTAAAGCTCCTCTTCCCAGTAATCAGATCTACTACTTTTCCTCCTGTTAATATCTCTCGAAGACCACTTCTCTCTCTCCTGGCACAACAAAACATCACACATCTATCATGGGCTATTCACCAATCCTACCTTCCCTAGCCAAGACAGAAAGCATTGAGCCCTCCTATACATTTGTTACTTACAGCCATTTCCCTCCTTCCCCGGACGCCATTACTGGGCGACCCTGGAGGACTAAGATATTCATTCTTTCCGCTCTGTATTCTGGTCCTCATCTCCTCCTTGTTCCGGTCCAAGCCGGGAAATGCCTTATCATCATAATGGATACACTACTGGCCTCACCTTCCTTGTTTGTCACCTAAGCACAAAGACATAAAACCACAGAAGTCATCCATCTTGGGCTACATGGCACAACGGACGACTTGTTTCCAACACTAGAATTACAAACCTTCTGTGGCTTCACATCATTTAGAAAGCTCCTCTGTTCCGTATTTGCGAGATATCATCCATTCTTGTTTGACATGGAGCCTGTCTTTGACCCCAGCCGGCGTACTACCAGATGAGTTAGCTCATTTTCCTTTTTTGCAACTGAGTGGTGCTCTCTCTCCTCCCAGACGCGCTGTCACAACGATAATCTCAACCTTCTTTTTCTGTGTCCAATACGGTGAGCTCTACTGTACGCCTGTGGGGAAATGTGGATACAGAAATGCACTGCAACAATGTTAGGCCTCCCCTTACAGCCCATACAAGGCAGGTTTCTCCCTAATTATCTTGTGAGGTTCCAATCATAGTCTGTATATAATGTACAGTGTCTGGCCGTACACGATAATTCCCAAACCCCATGCAACCGAGTAGACAGGAGGACACAGAACCTGCTGGCTCCAGGGGCTTAGCACTGGGCACAGAAGAAACTGAGACTCATCAAAAGCCGTTGGATCTTTGAGTTCCTAAGCTACAAATAATCTCCAACATACCCATATGAATTCTAAGTGCTTTGAGGAGAACAAAAGGGCCATGTGGCATATTTAAGAAACAGATAAATGTTTGCACACACATAGGGCTGATGCTAAGTTTGACTTGCTATTAATTGTCAGCAAAAACCAATGCAAATGTTTCTTTACTTTCTTTTACATGCAGATTAAAACCGTGCAAACCTTTGCATCTTGTCACTGCATACTCCTCTGATACTTTAGATATAATCGTACATTAATCTTTGAAAGAAGTTTTATTTACTATTTGACAAAGCCCGATGAACATTTAACTATTGGGGGGTAGCTGCCCCTTCCTTAATATTATTTGTACTAAATGTTCAATTTAAAATTAAGGCACATCCAACTAAAGTGTGTACTAAGGAAATTGAGGTGACAACACTCAAAATGTTTATTGAAATCTGTGTTTGTTAATGGGCATAAGGACTGTACTCACATTAAGCGAATCTATTGCCTCCTGGCGCTGTTTCCTCACCGTGGTCCCTCCATCTTTCGCTCTATTTAACCTTCATGGTTCTAAGAAATCTTCTAGGTATGGTCCAACATTTTCGGTCCATCTACACAGAGAGGGCAGGACTTGGTTGAGAAACAGCCTTACGTTAATCACAAAGAATGGGGAACCACAAAAGAACACACAATGTGATCAAAATGTCCAGTGAATGTTTGGTTTTAATGGTTACATCATCAGCAATCTTTGTAACCATGGAGGAAGAAGTGGAATACCTGGGGAGAAGATATAGGACTCTGTCTTGGTCCATCATCCTTCGTTTTTACGAGCATCTTCTGCACAGAAAAGCGAAGCTTTCCACCCCCTTATCAAGGCACACTGCCAATCTACTGCCATTGGCTCTTTGGAGCTTCCTGCATAAAAACCAAGAATGGTGGGTTTAGTGCCCAAACCATACAGTTTTGTTGTCGGTTGAAATGTGCTTTTCCTATGTGCGCACAGTGGGAGGGGCGGGAGAAGATGGTGAGAATGGGGGTAAAGGAGAAACATGTGACAATACACACAGATGCATTATGGGCTTCCTCCCAAGATTCTTCCATGAGCGCTACTGGCGGAAGAGTAGTGGGGTTGCAAGCATTTTCCTTTAGTCCATGCACACATTCAGCATAGACACCTGATTACCGCGCCACTTACCCGCGCTGTCGGTGTTAATAGCGCCTCAAGTTCCTTGGTTAGATAAATTTTGTAATATTTTCACTGAATGAGAGAAAAAAGCTCGTTTCCCCCACACAATAAGAAGGATTGCACTTTAAAAAAATAACCCTATGTAAAAGCAGACAAGATTTCCGCCAGCCAGTTCCCACTCACTTCTGCATCTGGGCTACAATTCCACACGCACAATTAAACTCAGTGTTTCTTTGGATGGCATTTCTGAACCCCGTCCTGCTTATTCAATCGCGCACTTGCGACCCAGCATTTCGTTGGAGTTTGCTCTTTATCGGTCTTCCTTTTTTGTGCGATGTCGCAAACTCCTCCAAGAAACCCATCCAGTTGCTAAAAATGAAACAGGTTTATAAATTAACTTTTGCTAATCACTGGGGATATTCAAAACAATACTTCGGGGGGTCGCTCCCCTAACCCATGCTCCTGGCGGTACCTTATACCTACATTGTGTTAATAGAAGAGGAAGTAAACCTATGCCAACCTATATTCCTCGAGAACAATATTGGGGTTGTGTTAGTAACCAATGGTATCCTTTTTCTTCTGGCCTTTTCCATTGCAAAACCCCTTCTATTTTCTCCCATATCCTTCTAGTCTCAGCAACGCCCTTTAATCTTGCATACACATTTGGTAAGAATAAGACTATACTGTTTTTTTATGCATATGTCGCTGCTCTAAAGAAGCAAATACAAGGTGGGGTGTAACAGAACCATCAAAGAATAGCTAGCACAAGTCATTGATTGCTAGTCAGCATCAACGTTTTAATCAATCTTTTATTCTTATCGTGTTTGAAGTTGGTCCGAAAATTGATCTTTATTACAACCACTTTTTTCGGTCTACATACTTGAGATGCTCTCTTGATCAGAATTGAGAGATGGAAGAGTTTCCTCAGGTTGTTCTGCAGAGGTGTTCCCGTGGGAGGAGCTTTGCTGGAGAGGATCCCGTTCAGCCTCCGCGAAAAACTAATAAATGGAAATAAAAATCAAGGAAAAATTGAATTACATGGAATCAAACAAAAGACCCCCTAGATACCTATGCAAAACAATTCATCTAATAGAGGACTCTGTATAGAAAATAAAATTTGTTCCCTACCTTGGATGATTGTTCTTTAAGACATGCGACTTCATCCACCACCGACAACAGCCCAGTCAATCGAACCCCACACAAGCTGTCAATGGTGATCAGCTCATGAGGTACGTAAACTATGGAATTTCACAGTGCCTCTTTCTATGAAGAAAGAAAATAAAAAACAATTGGGCTCCTACGATACCATTTTGGTCCACAAACCTAAATCCACAGGCACAAAGAAAATCTGGCTTGAACAACGGCATCTCCTGATTTTACATTGTAATGAACTTGTCTATAAAGTTCTAGTCCATCATATATATAAGCTATTGATTGTTTAGATGATTGCCCTGCAAACTTGTAGACATAACTGATACTTGAACATTGCCGTTAATCCAGACATTATGAAATCACATCCACTCATGCGGGAAGCTTTTTTCCCCCACGTTTGCTTGTCTTCAAGGAGAACTCCTTTTCTCGGATGACCGCCACGCTGTCTTTGGTCTCCCACATACGTAACCACGTACATTCAGGAGCCCACATCTCAAACTCCCCCGCTCCCAATTTAATGATGGGGGACAGTGGAGCACTGGACCAGCATGGGCCCTTGAGTGACCCTGCATAAAAAATGGAATCTCATGTGTAAATGGGCATCAAAACCGGCGTGTAAAAAATACAATCTATGAGGTTTAAGTCAAGTAGCAAGGTCACGTAGTCAATATTTCACCTGGTCCCCGAGACACTCGGTGACTAATAAAACTGAAATGAAGACTAGATAATAACCTCTTTTACAAGGAGTAGAGGAAACCGCGTCTGTACAGTTGGCCCAAACCCATTTCATCTGCCAGGATTGTGGTCTGTCCCTTGACCCATGAAAAGCGCACCCAGTTCAAACCCTCAAGCTGATAGGGGTGAAGGGTTCCACCAGTTATATCCGGTATTCGGGTTGTCCTGTCGTGTTTGACCGTAGGCTGAAAATGGAAGAGGACAATTTTATTTTGATAGAAACATTTTTGTAGAATTTTATCATTTAAGCTGCACATTTGTTATAGAAATCTCCACCCTAGAAATGGAAAGCCTACATGAGGACTCCATGCTGTTCAGTTCTAGTTACTTACATCAACGTTTGGGGTGTCTGGGGACGTTCTACTTTTGGAGCTTACTTTCTCATCTCTTCCAGGACGCCCCTCGTCTCCGCACTCAACTCCCTGTACTGGGACAGATCAAGAAGGGTTATGTACAATCTAGATGGAAACCTGCAAATTGCATCTCTGATTGGAATATAAGTTATATGACCAACCTTTGGTTCCAGTATGCCTGTTTGTATATGTCATAGTCCTGGATATCCGCTTCTTCGATTCCCACGTGCCTGATCATAAGGCAGGTCCCTCTCCTTTTTTCATGTGAATGTACGTACTTTTCTGTCCACTAACAAAACAAGGGAAAATGTTCAAATAATCTGAGTTTCCCGATTGCCAGCTGGGTCAGGAAGGAATTTTTCCCTCTTCATACTGTTTTTTTTTTTTTGCCTTCCTCTGGTTAACAGTTAGGCAGGTATGAGGGTATTGCTAGATGGGTTGGACTGGATGGACATATGTCTGTATTATCACCTCAAATACTATATTATACTATACCAATAAAAAGCTTATCAACAGCATTCCACAAGCTAAAGCTAACCAAGAAACCAAAAACGACTGGTATCGGCTTATTGGCGAGAGACAATAATATAAAGGAGGGCCTTTGAAGAAATCATCATATTGACTTATCATCATTATTATTTTATTATTATTATTATTTATCTCCCTATCTTATTTAATTAAATCTAATGCTAGTGAATAACGGAACTTTTTTTTTTACCTGTGGTTTAAAACACGGTGAATCTGGTCCATTCTGGTTTAATACCATAACGGAAGAACTTTTCTTCCATCTCGAATATCTGGGGTCTTTGTTTTTCTCTTGCGCTTTTTTCTTCCTCGTCTCCTCCTCCCATATTCTCCGGCAGGTGGCTCGTCCTGTCATTTTTTCTCTGGTAGTTACGGAGCATGACCTGGCAGTCGCCCCAGCTGTAGAGAACATGACAACGCCATTGTTTTCCTCCCCTTTTTTATCAAGTTTTCTACAATGTAAAGCAGAGCAACTCTATAAAAACAAAAGGACTGGACATAGGTAAGTGCCGTTACCTGAACTCCGTCACCCGGAGCAGTTGAAGATAAGACATCGCATGCCACTTTACAAAGAACTCTCTTTCCGGACAGCCCTTCCGTGGTTGTTGGAGGTGGCACCTGGATCGCAATCAGGTTGCCGAGGACGGTGTTTGGAGGAGGCGGCTGACCCACTTCCGGTTAGGATCTCTGTATTTTTACCCTTGAGAGAAATTCACTGAGGGAGAGCGTATAAATATTGTCATTTTCTTTTTCTTGTGTAGAAACTGTATTAGAACACGGGGGAAGCAGATACTTACAGTGCATCTAGGGCACCAGCCTTCTCCATTGGGTATTTCAGGTAATGGAGGATTGAGACAATGGATGTGGTAGAAGAGGGCAGACAGTCGCAGCACAGAAGTTCTCCTCCTCCATTGCAGCGCGCACACTCCATGTGGTGTCTTCTTCCTCTGGATCGCCCACTGTATCATCCAGGTCATCCTCCATTCAGAGATACCTCTTTTCGCTTCCCACTGAACCCCCTCCTTTTCCTGACGCAGACAGAGAAAGATTATAGCTTTTTAGTCTATTCTCATTGAGAAATGGGTCCCATATTACGAACATCAAGACCCAACAGCAGTCGCACTATATGGAAGCAAAAAACAATAGTTTCCAGCTTTTACTTACACATGAGGGCAGCTCCATTTTCCCTCTGGGGCCTTGTCCATATCAGGGTCCAGGCAAACCATGTGGTAAGCACGGGGACAGGTGTCACACAAGATGATTCTCCTCCCTCTTTTGGCAAACCTCACAATAGTCTTGGTGGTCAGTCTCGTTTCCCATACTCCACCGGCATCAGTCTCCTCCACCTACCAAACAAACAAAAAAAAAAAAAAAAGTTCAAATCCCCTTTCAAGAAGTGGACAAAAGTCCCACACCAACCACACATTTCGCTTTTAAAAAACGTCCATTTAGAAATCTCTTGGCACCTTCTTCTTCTTCTTGTTGCCTTAAGCTTCTTCCGGCTGCGGCTGCTTTTACTGGTGATCCTCGGATCGAAAGGCTGTTCATGCTGCCCTCATCGTAGTCCGACTCAGCATCAACATCCTCCGCTTCACTCTAAGGGGACGTCACATTTAATTTTAACTAAAGATTCCAGGTGCTGGACAGACCGACATCCTTAACAGGCTATCACTACATAACACACCCATGGCTTTCTTCGTCTAGTTACTTACCGAAATTTTCGCTTTGAACCAAAACCTCCCAGCTTGATTTTAAGAGGTGCAACTTTCTTGGCTTTAGGAGGTCTTCTTGTTCCCTGGAGGACGGACAATCTTTGGGTTTCTTCCTGGCATTTAGCCCTAAAAAATGGAATTACAGCTTTCAATTCATTTCATGCAACTGCGTCATAGGGTCCTTACGGGAAATTTTGCTTATAGGATGAGCATAGAAAACCAAAGTTTGTAAGAGAGTAGGTCCAACCTTCAAGAATATTTATGACTCGCGGAAAGACATACCTTTCCCTTCCTTGGTCTTTGCTTTCCCTAGGGAGCATCAACTGGTGGAGGAGGAGGCACGGTAACCTCTGTGCTAGCCCCATACTTTCCACTACACTACAGCAGCTGCGGCAGCAGCGCTAACGGAAGCCCCAGAGCTGCCTTTCAAGGGATTGTTGGTGCTGAACTCTCGCCACTTGGCTCTAGCAGCACCATCATCATCTTGGAAACCGCAATCTTTGGGTCTCCTTTGCTGCATTAGTGGCCTAACGAGGACAACATATTAAGTCAGCAAGCAAAGGAGATGGACTAACCAATTATCATGTTAAACCCAAGGTGGATGACCAACCTGACAAACTGGCTAAAGGCCTTGTATTGTTGTGTAAACGATCTCATCTTCTGTGAAACATGATCATATCCCTCCAATACCCCAGTCTTCTAGCAACTGTCAGAAGCTTTGGTTCCATAATAAAGATCTGCGTCACCAAACAGACATTACAAAAGTGCTTTTTACTTTACACAGAAGCTCTTTGATCTGTCCGGATTACCAGACAGAAGTTTATCTAAATATCGATAACAAAATGAGGAACGTTAAAAGTGTCATCCACCAGACTCCTCATGAACTGACCTTAGAGTCATCATCGTCATCATCCTCTTCTTCCCTTTTCGCTTTGCCTTTTTCTCTCCCTTCTTCTGTGTCATCTTCTTTTCTTCTTTTTGCCTTGGGTATAATCGCTGCCTTCACTTCGGAACGAAGAGGCCCCCCATCTTCACTCCAAAGTCGTTACCCTTCCCCTGATGCTATCATCTATTTCCTAGAAGACAGTTTAAAAAAGATATTTTATGAGGGCTTCTCTGCTTTGATTTGTACATAGATAGGATTGTGTAGTGGGGGTCTGCTTACAATGATCACAATCCACACTATACCTTGTTCATCTGTACCACTACTCAGCCTACAAGAAAAACTATTTACATGCAATACACAATCCCACTATAACCTTGGTCACACTGTACCAGTACTCTGTCCTGTACGTGCTTTCCAAGACAAGGTAATTCATTTGCTCATATATAGTAACACATGTAAGCAAGTATTGCAACAACATCACACTACTCCACTCTTGGTCTGACTGTTCCAATTATCACAATCCACAAAATACCTTCTGACTAACAGTATTTTTCCACAACCACAGTATTTTCAATACTCCTGTCCTGCATTAGCTTACTATCTATAAAAATGATCACAGCCCATGCAATAACCTTATTCGGACACCATGTAGATGGTTAGCTTGTGCAATGCTGTTCTGCATGAGCTTTACATCTATGTACCATGATCACAATGCCAGCTACAACCTTGCAATTCTCTGCCCTGCATGAGCTAACCATCATTGTATGTAGATACTAAATTCACAAGGCAATGATCACAACTCCCTGCTATCCCTTGTTCTGACTGCTGCATCTCTCCAGCATGAGATTACTACACAATAGATGGTACTTACTCTTTTTTCTGTCCGTTTTCCTTTGGGGGTTTTGGATTCTTTTGTTTTTTTGGTTTCTCTTCTTCTTTAATTTGGCACCTCCACTTCCGAAGGTCTTCATCCATTCATCATCATCTTAAAAAAAAAAAACACAATTGCATCACCCATTACGAAATCATCCACCCCTTTGTACTCATCATACTTTCTTTTTATATAAATGTTACCATTCCTCCTGCAAATCAAGAAAACAAAGATGGATAAACCCAGGTCAAATGCGAGTGCCAGTAGTTGTTTAACAGTACATGTGCGGTGGAGGCATTTTGAACTAATGGCAGATAACAGGTAGGCTTTAATTCCTACAGGGTCAGGAACAATTGCTAGACTGCTTAAGGCGGTAATTCATAGTAAACTAGGTCATCCGCAACACCGATTAGCCACATGATAAGGGCCCCTGTACAAACCGTTAACCAACGATCAAAACCAAACACAGAAGGCAGTATATCCCTAAAATAGTCCTTGGGTACAATGTGTGTTCATTTGTTCAGTATGGTGACAGATCCCCCTATTTAACATTTTATCTTCATTAACAAAAACGATCAACCAAGCAGAGGCCCGCTAACAGCATATCCTTATATTTTATGTTGCACAATAAACCATTAATGGGCATTTTTCCATTCGCCATTACAACATATAACCCAGAAAACAACATGCAACATCTGCAATTCCCTCCAAACAACAGCCATTTAAATCAAGCACAAAGACACAAACCGTAATCACACATAGAAAGTAAAAGAAAAAGCTAAAATAGAACACGTTTTTTTGATTGACAGGAAACCCCAATCAAGAATTCCCCAGAAATCTTAGGAGGCGCTAAAGACCATTGGACATTTTTTGCAGATTTTGGCAAAGCCAAACACATCCAAGCTTTTCACATTTGCCATAAAACAAGTGTTTAATGCCAAACAGGATAAAAGCCCTTTAAAGCGTATAAACCAGATAGCACATTCACCCAACCAAAAGGTGTTTTTTGTTTTCAACGTTAGCAGAAATCATATCTATGTCCCTATCACTAATTAGCTGTGAGATCATCGCTGTAACCGCAAGTGGATTGCTTCAACTTGGCCTCCCCCACAACTTATAAATAATAGTTGCTATGTGCAGAAGAGATTTGTAGATGGCAGTGTGCGTACTGGGTATTTAATCAATATCCACTTATCACTGACCATGTGATACCCGACATTCTCTGTGCATGTGCTTATGTAGTTTGCGATAAAAGCGCTATGTGGTGGTCAAATCCACCAGTAGAACGATGAACGTTACCTGATGTTTAGTTATCAACCCTCTCCCTCATAGCGTAGACTATAAAAATAAAGGAATGCATTAAAGGATAACTCCCCCCTACAAAGACAATCTTTTAGAAAGAACGGCTCTTTAAATATATTGATATATCATAGTTTGTCCCTATAATTCAACTACTGTATGCCTCATGGAAACCATTTAGAAACCTGTTACTGAGCCTGGTGCATGCTCAGAAGAGGCAGATAGAGGTTAACATTTAGTCATTGGCTGTGATGTCAACTGTCAAATCCATACTGACAGTTACTAACTGGAAGAACCAGGAAGTAGAAACAGGGGAAACGGACATTGCAGGATTTCATGTTAGACTTAGTTTGAATGTGAAATATATTAGTCCGTTTAGGGTTTTGTGGGGTGATTTACCTGTATGTAAGTTTTTCATTTGGGGGCTGGACTTGCCCTTTAAATTCTATCATCCCCTTAAAATATTATGCAGAATAAAAAACATGGCATGCAATAGTTAGGTTTTTCCTTAATTCCTTTTAATATTACCTGTATCTTTGCAAAGGACACAACAGATATATTAATCTCTCTACTAATACATACCAATACAGCAAAGTCTTTGTTATTTGAGAATTAGTGCCTGTTTCTAAGCAAGATTCCAACATCATGTCCTTTTTAATGATGTCACCTAATCGTTACTCCTTACACTTATTTTATTGCTTAAAAAGTCCAATTCAGGTTTGGTATTCAAAAAAGAGTTAAACAGAAATTACCCATTGAGTCCCCATTAAAATTGCAGAGGTGCTGACCACAAACCTAAGCCAGACTAAAAGTAGAACCAGTCCTTCAGACGGCGCTCTGGTTTTGCATTTAACTCATGTAATGCCTTAAAGCATCCAAGAGGGCATGACATTCGCAAAGGCCGTCATGGAAACATGGATATTACCCAAATCATTTTTCTTATTTGCATTCCTTGTTTTAGGCATGGTTATTCAGTTGCCTTGCACTGAAATGCCAGCCCCATCTATTTCTAAGCAATCTGTAAGACTAATGGTGCCATACATGCAGCATTATCATTATAACCAGACTCTTAATATCCTATTGATTTTTTTTTTTTTTTACAGATGAGGCTATGGCCAATAAGAAAACAGGGACGATTCTGGCATTCCGATTTCATACACCGGATGGAATTAGCAACCTATACCCTATCTTATCATCCATAATAAAGCTCTCCTGTATGGCCACCATTAGGAAACGTACCTCTGATGTTCAAAACATACCGCTTTGCAACTGTACTTATATCGCAAAATGATAGGCCAGTAAGGAAACACCGAGGTAAAGATATAGAGATTTGCCATTCAATCACAGTGTAGGGCCCAACATAGGTTGATGTTAAATGTGGATACCTGCTTGCGTCACGAGTATATTATTTTTGACAAATAGGAAATTTTACCACCATTTTACCATAGACAATCGATCCCCTTTCAAGAAGTTTGCAATCAGGTGACATTTTCTAGATGTATTAAGCTACTACAATATAATCTCTGTAAAAGAGTAACTGTTTCCCACTCAACGGTTATATGGACTATAAGCGAGGTGGAAAACTCATTGTGTGATGTCAGATGACAGTGAACTTGCAGTCATGTGAACAAATTATAATGATACCGTGATGGAATAAAATCATACCCTTTTTTAAAAAGGTAAATCATTCTCTATGGCATGCGACATGGTTTGCAATGCAACCCCCTGTCAAATGCAATAGTACGTGACTGAATAATGCATGCCCCAATTATTCAGATTTTGTGCTCTTGTATTAACTTTAAAATCTTATTCCTTTAGGCCTCAGCAGGGCACGATTTCCTGAAATTTAACAAAAGCCTGAGAAAGACAGAATGAGACGGCCACATGGAGGGGGAGGGGAAAAACACCAGGGAGGACAAAAGCAACCCATTGTGGGCTACACTCAGGCAGAATGACACAAGAAACAGCAATCTGATTGGGTGAAATCGCCATGCATGCTGCTACAGGCCAGTGCCCTGCAAACCAGATTTCAGTCAGAGACAGAGATGAAGGAGACGTTCATAATGTCGAGAGCATGTGAAAGGAGGAGGAGGAGGAGTGGGGGGTGTTTCATTAACTCCCACACTGCCCAGGTGAAATAAGGAGGGAGCACACGCCGTGTCACACATGCACAGTCTGCCCACCAATGCACAGGCATCTTGGTAAGGTAAGGAGGTGGAGACACTACATTTGACAAGACAACCCCGACAACCCGCCCACTAATACGCCCACATATAGCACACGTCGATAACGAATGTAAAGGATGGTGGGTGTGAGTGTGGGGGGCAGCTTTTGTTTCTTTATGGACAGGACGTTTTAATGGCCGCTTTACTTTTCTACTTTGATAAGAATGGCCGTGCCCCTAATGCAGAGTAATATGCAAATCATTATTTCATAAACACACCAATCCATTGCTTCAATTTTCCCCATTAAACTCCATCTCTAGAGCCAATGCACTAATGATGCAGCCGTCTACATTATCCAGCCCAAAATGTTAAAACCGTCATCTTTCAAGGTGTGAACTGTCACAGCTCAACACGGACGTCATTGTTTACAAAATAACTGTACAGTTCTATATAAAATAAAAGGTCCAACGCGACCTGGGTACCACCCAACCAAAGATCCCTATGGATTCCCATTATCTATAGATGACAGAACTACTTATGTCGTCCACCAAAACGCATACAATAAAGCACAATATTTGCCTACTTACTACACAATTGAAAAAACTTTATTTATACGAGAGGCATTTCCTATATACTCCATTCATTATCCTTGGCTAGGCAGTTAGCCCCTTAGTACCCTGCTAACCTCAGAGCCAAGGGTGTAAGCAAGAGTCATTATTCCCATACTAATGGTGTGAAACATCCTCAAGCAGCATTCCCGGACCAACCATTCCAAAAACCACAAAAATATGAAAATCATACACCGCATATAACAGTCTATAGACCAGGGGTGGTGGAAGCTTCTTCAAAATGAGCATACACACTCTCAATATTAAACATTGTAACAGAGCATAATTTGTCCATGGCCTTAGGCCTAATATTGGAACCCTCACTGCAGAAGCACAACCTTTGTTAAGTACAGGCAAGTCAATAAAAACAGTCAAGACATCCATGCATACGTATAATGATTAACACAATAAATGCACCCAGAAAAAACAATGCTAAGCCTATACATATAATTTGTAAACAAACACCTATAAATAAATCTAGAACAACCAATCACAAGCATCATACTCATTTCAGATTGTTGCCTAAACCTTGCCACAAAGGGTTAATAGAATACCTGGCCCTCCCAAGGCCTACAGTGTGCACTACAGGAAAAGTAATAAATATCACCCTAAAGATGATGCAACAGGAGAGGTGTAAAATGAGCCATGGACAGGAGAATCCCCATAAATCTACAATGATGCAAAACACGAACACATCATTCACGTTCTAGACAACTGCACTGTAAAAACTGTAAAAGAGCCCTGGGACGGGGAGGTAGGATTGATTATTCCTACCTCTAAATATCGTTTAGTTGAGGATAAGTAGAAACGTCAGCCTGGGCTTTCCTTTATTAAATAAAGAGCTGAAACCAGGAGGAAGCGATATGGGAGGTAGGAATCAACCCTACCTCCCTGCCCCAGGTACTTTTCATATTACAATTTTTTGTTTTTAGCAAAAACAACTAATCTGCACTGTAATTTTCCCAACCATTGACAACACAGTTTTCCAAATAACACTTCCACGTGACTACCTCACCACACAGCTCACGGATTCCATTGGATCGGATATTGGCAAGTAGTATGGGCACCTAAACTGAAAGAAACAGTTACATAATAATAAATTTGGAGTCAGACAACTTGTATCTTCAAAGGGATTTTTAAAAGGCTTACGATTTCTATAAACATCTCATATTTAATAGTGTAGACTGTACAAGGGTGGGCAAATCATTTTTTGACCTTAGCAGCCAGTCAGAAAAAGGAGTTTAGTCTTCACTTTTACTGGAAAGCCCAGTCTTATAGAAATCAATAGAACTCTGTCTGATAGGTTAGCACCGGCTCATGGGATCTGTCCACTTGGCAACAGCACAGAAAAACTTTTAAAAAGAAATAAAAAAAAATGGCCTACCATGTTAATCACCTAAGGTCACCTGCACTTAAAGCCCCCTTTGCACACCAACACCCACTTCCTGCTTCAAACAAGCAAACCTCCACAACGAAAGACTTATTTTCTTCCTTGATGGATACTACTGTTTCACCATCACTTCAATTTCACCATCACTGCCGGCGAAGAAGGCCCCATTACGGAAGCCATACCAAAAAAGTGGATGCAAATTGGCACAAGGTATAGAAGATCACAGATATGTAAGATGGGTCACTATATGGCACTGAACAGGATGCTGTAACACAGGAACAAAAATGAACATGTAAGAACCCTATTTTAGTAGGACGCTCTACTCAGTCTAGCCTTTCCCTAAATGAATGAAGTAGGGCACTGCGGATAAATCCCTTTAATACCATCACAAGGTCAGTGTGTTAGCATTGAAATTCTCACTCAGCAAAGATAAGCGCCTAGCGGATATCTGTGCAGGAAGCTTAGAGTGCAAGCTCTTTGGGACAGGCCTTATGTGACGGTAAAAGTGCTGTGTAATATGATCAATCATGCAAAACTAAAGTACAGTAACATAAAGGTCACATATACTAGAACTATCTACATGACACAATTGGGGAGATGTACCCACTATCACTTGGCACTGCCCACAGCTAACCTTTAACCCTCAACGATATTAACACCATGTATGGTTTATATCACAGGTGTCTAAACTCACGGCCCTTTGTTGTTTTGAAACAACTCCCCCCCCAGCAATATTATATATAAACCATAAAAAGGCCACACGAAAGTGCCACTATATATTTTTAGTGCTTGTGCAAAAGTCACGAACACTGTCTCAAGCCATGCTAACCCATGGTACAGGTTAAAAATGTCAGGTATAAAGATCTATTACACATTCCATAGTATGCATAGCAAAGGTTAATGAATGTATAGGACCACAGGACTACATTTCCCAGCATGCGCTTAGAACCCCCTAGGTGATAGGACTGAAAGGATAATAGATGAGGTTGTAGAATGTCAGGTATAAGATGTCTTATACACCCCATGATACAGTATAAGACAGGGGACTACATTTCCCATAGCACAAGAATGTATAGGGGAACACACTACAATGGTGAATCCAAAATTTTATTGTGACAACAACCTTTTCGGAATGCCCTTTCCCTTCCACAGGGTGTCCTGAAATCGTTGTCACAATAAAAATATTGGATTCACCATTGTAGTGTGCTCCCCTATACTTTCTAGTGCATAGAATCATCTTGGCCCTAGGAGTGGAGGTGCGGGGGACTGCACCTACTGATTGGTCTGGCAAAAGACAACAGTTCTGGACTGTTATTGAGACTACTTTCCGCAATGCCCTAAGACCTGAGGTTTATAGAATGTTCAGTAACATAGATGTACTGTCCATTCCCTGGTATATATAATGGACCATTCCCAGCATCCCCCAACCCCAGTGTTAAAGAATTCAGGTATAACGATGTACTGTACATTTCATCTTATTTAATAAAGTAGCACATTTCCCAGCATGCCCTAAGAATCCTGGGATATAAATGTCAGGTAAATAGTATACTGTCATTCCCATGGTATATTGTATAGGACTGCATTACCCAGCATGCCCTCAGAACCCCAGATTATAGAATGTCCGGTATATAGATGTATCGTTCAATCCTTTGTATTTAGTATAGGGCTACATTTCCCAGCATGCCCTTAGAACTCCAGGACACAGAATGTCACGTTTACAGATGTACATTCCATTGTATTTAGTATAGGACTACATTTCCCAGCATGCTCTCAGAACATAGAATGTCAGGTATATAGCGTACTGTACATTCCATTGTATTTAGTATAGGACTACATTTCCCCAGCATGCCCTCAAAACCCCAAATATAGAATGTCAGTATATAGGTGTACCGTATATCCATTGTATTTAGCGTAGGACTACATTTCCCAGCATGCCATCAGAACTCCAGAATATAGAATGTCAGGTATATAGATGTACTGCCCATCGCATCTGCATATAGTAAAGGACTATATTTCCCAGCAGGCCTCAGAACCCAGATATGAATGTCAGGTTATAGATGTCTGTACATTCCGTTGTATTTAGTATAGAACTACATTTCCTTGCATACCCTCAGAACCCCAGGATACAGATTTACTATACATTACATTGTATGTAATATAGGACTACATTTTCCAAGCATGCTTCAGAAACCCCAGGTTATAGAATTCAGGTATATAGATATACGTCCATCTCATTGCATATTATAGGACTACATTTCCCAGCATGCCATCAGAACCACAGGATATAGATGTTCTGTACATTCCATGGTATATAGTATAGAACTACATTTCCCAGCATGCCTTCAGAAACCCCAGGTTTATAGAATGTCAGGTATAAAGATATGCTATCCATTCCATTGCATATAGTATAGGACTACATTTCCGCATGCCCCCAGAAGCCCAGGACATAGATGTGCTGTACATTACTGTGTATAGTATAGGACTACATTTCCCAGCACGCCCCCCGGAACCCCAGGTTATATAATGAGACCGGGTGACGGTCGGTTCCTCTCATCCTCGTCCCATGGCGGTAAGTTTGTTCCCGGTTGTAGGCCGGAGGCTGTCTGTACCTGATCCCCGCCCGGTCCCCTCCCTCCCGGCTCACACACTAACATCGCGTGTCTACCCTCATACCACAGCACACTCACCCACATCCACCGCCTCCTCCAGCCGGTCTCTCTCCCGCCCGCTCCTTTCTCCCTCACACACCCGACCCCAGTGATGATGATGTTGGGAGACTCCGCCCCCGACCCCTTTTCGCCCGCCTTTGTTTCTATAGCAACCAGCGTATTGCCCGGAGATGGGCGGGGCCGCGGTATCCATAATAACCAGACAGAAAGCGATGTGTGTGAGTCTGCATCCATAATACGCCCACTGCCATCCCATAATACAGGAGTGAGATGGACATCCCATAATACCTACACGACATCCCATAATAACCTCAAGGGGGGTGGACTGACTGACATCCCATATAACCCAACTTCTGACATCCAATAATAACCCAAGAGAGGGTGCCTGACATCCCATAATACCTTCCATACACTGACTAACATGGAGACAGGAGACAGAGCTATGACATCTCATAATTCTCCATCCTGGCATTCCATTGTAACCAACTTTCCACTTACTAGGATACCTGACAATGGGAGTTACCTCCTGCCATCCCCATAATAACCTGAGAGGGATGCTGAATGTTCTATAACCATAACCGCCATCCCATAATAACCTGAGAGGGCCGCTGAATGTTCTATAACCGCCATCCCATAATAACCTGATAGGAGACGCTGATGTTCTAACCGCCATCCCGTAATAACCGAGAGGGACGCTGAATTTCTCTAACCGCCATCTCCGAGTAAACCTGAGGGACGCTGAATGTTCTATAACCTCCATCCCATAATAACCTGAAGAGGACGCAAATGTTCTATAACCCATCCCATATAACCTGAGAGGGACGCTGAATTTCTATAACCTCCATCCCATAACCTGAGAGGGACGCTAATGTTCTATAACCACCATCCATTATAACCTGAGAGGGCTGCTGAATGTTCTATAACCGCCATCCCGTAATAACCTGAGGGGGACTACTGAATGTTCTAAAACCGCCATCCCATAATAATCTGAGAGGGCCGCTGGATGTTCTATAACCGCCATCCTGTAATACCTGGAGAGATGCTGAATGTTCCTATAACCTCCATCCCATAATAACCTGAGAGGGAGTGACGCTGAATGTTCTATAACCTCCATCCCATAATAACCTGAGAGGGAGTGACGCTGAATGTTCTATAACCCGCCATCCCATAATAACCTGAGATGGGACCCTGAAATGTTCTATAAAACCGCCATCCCATATAACCTGAGAGGGCGGTTGAATGTTTCTATAACCGCCGCCATCCCATAATAACCTGAGAGGGACCGCGAATGTTCTATAACCGCCAAATCCCATAATAACCTGAGAGGGGCGGTGAATGTCTTAAACCGCCATCCCATAATAACCTGAGAGGGAGCTGAATGCTCTATAAACCGCCATCCTCCCTAATAACCTGAGAGGGCCGCTGAATGTTCTATAACTGCCATCCCATAATAACCTGAGAGGGATCTGAATGTTCTTAACAGCCATCCCAAATAACCTGAGAGGGCCGCTGAATGTTCTAAACCGCCATCCCATAAAAATCTGAGGGCCGTTGAATGTTCTATAACCGCAATCCCATAATAACCGAGAGGGATTGCTGAATGTTCTATAACCGCCATCCCAGAATAACCTAAAGGGACGCTGAATGTTCTATAACGCCATCCCATAAAAATCTGAGGGCCTTGAATGTTCTATAACCGTGATCCCATAATAAACCTGAGAGGGAGGTACCGGAATGTTCTATAACCACCATCCCACAATAACCTGAGAGGGACGCTGAATGTTCTATAACCCCCATCCATAATAAATGGAGAGGGACGCTGAATGTTCTATACCGCCATCCCGCACCTTAATAACCCAAGAGGGAGGGCCACTGAATGTTCTATAACCGTCATCCCATAGTACCTGAGAGGACGCTGAATGTTCTATAACCGCCATCCCATAATAACCTGAGAGGGCCGCTGAATGTTCTATAACCGCCATCCCGTAGTAACCTGAGAGGGACGCTGAATGTTCTATAACTCCATCCCATAATAAACTGAGAGGGAGGACGCTGAATGTTTTATAACCACCATCCCATAATTACCTGAGAGGGACGCTGAATGTTCTATAACCGCCATCCCATAATAACCTGAGAGGGAGGCTGAAAGCTCTATAACCGCCATCCCAAAATAACCTGAGAGGGCCCGCTGAATGTTCTATAACCGCCATCCCGTAGTAACCTGAGAGGGACGCTGAATTTTCAATACTCCATCCCATAACCGCCATCCATATATCTGAGAGGACGCTGAATTTTCTATAACCGCCATCCCATATAACCTGAGAGGGAGCTGAAAGCTCTATAACCGCCATCCCCAAATAACCTGAGAGGCCACTGAATTTTCTATAACCGCCATCCCATAAAAATCTGAGAGGGCCACTGATGTTCTATAACCGCCATCCCATAATACCTGAGAGGGCTGCTGAGTTCTATAACCGCATCCCGTAGTAAACCTGAGAGGACGCTGAATGTTCTATAACCTCCATCCCTAATAACTTGAGAGGGACGCTGAATGTTCTATAACCTTCATCCCATAATAACCTGAGAGGGGTATGCTGTAGTTCTATAACCGCCATCCCATAATAACCTGAGAGGGACGCTGAATGTTCTATAACCAACCGCCATCCCATAATAATCTGCCATAATATGTTCTGAATGTTCTATACCGCCATCCCATAATAAATAAGAGAGAGGGGTGCGGAACATCCTATAGTAGGTTCTAAACACCATCCCCATAATAATCTGAGAGGAGGGGTGCTGAACATCCTATAGTAGGTTTCTACAACCACCATCCCATAATAATACTGAGAGAGAGGGTGTGCTGAACATGCTATAGTAGGTTCTACAACCACCATCCCAAATAATCTAGGGAGAGATGCTGAATGTTTCTAAATACAGCCATCCCAAACTAACCGTGAGAGGGCCGCTGAATGTTCTATAACCGCCATCCCCATAAAAATCTGAGGGCCGTTGAATGTTCTAATAACCGCAATCCCATAATAACAACGAGAGGGATGCTGATGTTCTATAACCGCCATCCCAGATAAACCTGAAAGGGACGCTGAATGTTCTATAACAGCCAGCCCATAAAATCTTGAGGGCCATTGAATGTTCTATAACCGTGATCCCATAATCCTGAGAGGAGACTCTGATGTTCTATAACCACCATCCCACAATAACCTAGAGGGACGCTGAATGTTCTATAACCCCATCCCATAATAACTGAGAGGGACGCTGAATGTTCTATACACGCCATCCCTTAATAACCCAAGAGGGAGGCCCCTGAATGTTCTATAGACCGTCATCCCAATAACCTGAGAGGGACGCTGATGTGCTATAAACCGCCATCCCATAATAACCTGAGAGGGCCGCTGAATGTTCTATAACCCGCCATCCCGTAGTAACCCTGAGAGGGACGCTGAATATTCTATAACTCCATCCCTAATAAAACTGGAAGGAGGGACGCTGATGTTTTATAACCACCATCCCATAATTACCTGAGAGGGACGCTGAATGTTCTATAACCGCCATCCCATAATAACCTGAGAGGGAGGCTGAAAGCTCTATAACCGCCATCCCAAAATAACCTGAGAGGGCCGCTGAATGTTCTATAACCGCCATCCCGTAGTAACCTGAGAGGGACGCTGAATGTTCAATAACTCCATCCCATAAACCGCCATCCCCATAATTATCTGAGAGGGACACTGAATGTTCTATAATCCGCCATCCCATAATAACCTGAGAGGGAGGCTGAAAGCTCTATAACCGCCATCCAAAATAACCTGAGAGGGCCACGTGAATGTTTCTATAAACCGCCATCCCATAAAAATCTGAGAGGGCCACTGAATGTTCTATCAACCGCAATCCCATAATAATCTGAGAGGAACCTGAATGTTCTATAACCGCCATCCATAATAACCTAGAGGGCTGCTGATGGTTCTATAAACCGCCATCCCGTAGTAACCTGAGAGGGACGCTGAATGTTCTATAAACCTCCATCCATAATAACCTAGAGGGACGCTGAATGTCTATAACCTTCATCCCATAATAACCTGAGAGGGAGGTATGCTGAATGTTCTATAACCGCCATCCCATAATAACCTGAGAGGGACGCTGAATGTTCTATAACCGCCATCCCATAATAATCTGACCATAATAATGTTCTGTAATGTTCTATAACCGCCATCCCATAATAAAATAAGGAGAGCGGGGTGGGGGGTGC